>CM055406.1:13703875-13781188 GCA_029228625.1 Pseudolycoriella hygida | reverse complement strand
CGTTTGAGTTTAAAACATCCTCCCCGACTTTGCCCATTACCCTTTCATAGCCGCCACTGGTCTTACTGTTTCCTATTCTCGCGTTGAAATCCCCCAACAGAATCACACACTCACTACCTTTTTTGCTGACAACATCCCCTAACTGCTCGTAAAAAAGTTTTTCTCCAAAAAACATTTTCTCAAAAAAAAATTTTTCTCCAAAAAAATTTTTCTCGATACAAATTTTCTCCTAAAAAAAATGTTCTCCAAAAAAAATTTTTCTCCAAAAAAAATTGTTCTCCAACACCTTAGGCTACCATCGGAACACTTCGTATCACCTTCGGCTACCTTCGGAATACTTTGTGTCACCTTCGCCTGCTTTCGGAACCCTTCGTGTCACCTTCGACTGTCTTCGGAACACTTCGTGTCACCTTCGGCTGCCTTCGGAACACTTCGTGTCACCTTCGGCTGCCTTCGGAACACTTCGTCTCACTTTAGGCTACCTTCGGAACACTTCGTGTCACCTTCGGCTACCTTCGCAACACTTCGTGTCACCTTGATACCAAATGATACCAAAAAATTCTCCTGATGAAACTCTATAACTTTCTAGAAGAAGCCTAAGTAGTGTCATTCAGGAGCTAAAATTCGAAAATCGAAAAAGCTTAAACGAAAACCCAAAATGGCGTCGCTCTGATAGCCTACATACATTTTCTGAAGACCCCAAAAAATTTTCCCGACCATACTCTAAAACTTTCTAGAAGTCACTCAAAATTGACCACTTTTCATCATGCCACGGCTTTTCCAGAATTTTCCCGGAAAAGCGGCATATGAAATTTTTCATTTCGGGCCGAGACTGACGTTCCCTGAAAATTTCAGGAAAATCGGCTGTCTAGTTCTCGAGATCGAAAATTATTAATAGATGGACAGAACATAGATAGGTAGATAGAAACCGACAGATCAGAAAGAAAGTTTTCATAATGATGAGAATAATAGAAAAATCGAAATCCCATAGAAAAATGTCATTTTCAAAGGTCGATATCTAAGTCAATTTTCAACCGATTTTGATAAAAGAGGGCTCGTTTGAAAGCTACTGCGACGTAGTTTGTAGGGGGAGGGGGCGAGGCGAAAAAACTCAAAAGTTCGTCTATGTATGGCTCCTTGTCCCAAAGGTTTTTGTATGGAGTTTTTTGGGTTTGTGGACGTTTTTTTTGGGGTGTGGGGACTGCATCACGCCCTCCGCTATCGCTGCGGGCATGATACAAAATTTTACTCGTTGAAGAGATGTAGATGCTTGATTCCATTTTTTTTATACGGTGAGAGTGCATTGGAGAGACGTGATAGTAGATTACAGTGGGGGTGCGGAAGTTAGTCATTACATGGGGGATCAATTTTGTGAAAGAAGCCAAACTCAAGTGAGGGGTTTTTAAGCAAAAAGCTTTGAAAACTGTTTTTTGACGAAGGTGGGGTATACAACTGCACGATTCAAAAAACAGTTTCTAAAACGAGTTGCTTAAATTACACGATTGAGTTTGCGAGTGTCACGAGTGTACATCAGAAAACGAGTCATTACGTGTAGATAGATAGATGTAATGAGAAGTCTCCGGTGGGGGTCCTTCACATACATGAAATGAACAACTTCCGGAGGGTGCACATTAGGGTGTTTCTCAAATTCAAACATTTTTCGAAATCAAAACTTTCACCTCCAGAAAAAATCTTTTACCCAAAAAACTATGTTTTTGATAAATGGTAACAAAAAAAATTAAATTTAAATTATGCTCAAAATCGTTAAAGTTGCAGATGGCCACCATTTTCACATGCTAAGCTTTGACGAATTTTCATGACCAGCTATCGACCACAGTAAAAATGAATGAATGAATGAATGTTGAGAACCAGATATTACTGATAAACAAAATGCTCCTTTTTCCGGCTGCGGCTCCGGAAACAATTCTTTCTATTTAAAAGAGTTCTATCGGTTCCATCCATGTATGCTTTTAGGGCGCTTCTGGCGCTTGTGGTGCCGTTTTGTGTCAATTTTTCAAGTACTTTAAATGTTGAGCGAACTAAAAGGGCCTATTGTTACTTCAATGAAACGACGCCAATGACATAATAATATATAGACTGGGTATACGTAACCATCAGCTGAAGCAAAAATGGAAATATGTAATTTGTGTATAGTATAGCCAGTCTATGTCATTGAAGGACGCTGCTTAGAGTTAGTGGTGGTGATCATATGAATGTATTTATATTTTTCATTCGTTACGAATCGAAAACACGAGTTTCTGACATGCTCTCGGAAAATATCGAATTTAACCCCACTTAAATGTCTCTGTTCGGTAGGATTTTTTTCCGGCCATGGAGAAACACACTAAGTTCCCTGAACCTTCAATAATGCCATGTACGAGCCATGTACTTTCTGTTCTGTTTTTCGTATAACGTATGAATGTACGCACAGCGTTTACATGCGTGTGTGTATAATTTTTATACACTGTATCATCATGTACTGGTATACAACTAGAAGCGTAAAGGTGGCTGACGTGTTGGTTGGCTTCTTCAACTGAATTCGTACTTACGCCATATTGAAATGGCGTTGCGAAGAAAAAATGTAAACAACCAGATTTTCTTATGAAAATGGTTTTTGATTGTTAATACCCTTTGGTCAGAATGTAGAAATTGATCTCTTTTCGTTAAATTCCGTCATAAATTTTCTGCCATTCAAGAAGTTTCTCGTGTTTGTATAATAAAAAACGTATCAAAATGTGTGAATTTTTGGTGTTTGTGTAATATTTTTTTACCTGATGTTCAATTCGATTCATGTGCTCCGTGTGTTTCGATTTGTAACGAATAAAAAATCAGTTTCGTGACATGAATGAAAAACTCGGATTTCTCGAGTTTGTGTGTATCTCCATCTACCTTGAGAATATTGCAACATTCGTGTGAATGTATTACAACTACTCTCTCGGTATACAAATACACACAAACTCGGGAAATCCTCGTTTTCCATCCTTGTTACGAAAACAACTATTTTTGTAGAATCGCTTATTTCCTTCCTATGGGAATTCGTTGAATTAAACAGTTCTCTTTCTTTTTTCTTGTAGGTTGCATTGTAAAATTGAAGATTAAATGTGTCATTTTGAGTACAAACGGCCAATGTATTGGCATATCGGAAACAACAAATGTGAAAGGTAAGCCGACCTCGAAATTAGCTTCGTCAAATATAATTATACTCATAAGATCTTTTTTAACCCGTACGGGGCCTATGCGTTTACTCTTATGTTTGTAACATTGCAAACTCGAATATCTGAGTAAGGGGAAATGTTTTGTTATTACCTAAAGTTACCGGTCGGCCCTGCGAGCATAATACCTTGATTAAGTAAACTCCCCAAAATATAGCTAAAGAAGTGGTAGACCTAGTGGTGTTTCTGGGATAGGTCGGTGAAATGTTTCCAAGAAATTAAAGATGGATTGCCCAGCTTGGGCTAATCGCTCTACCGTTCAGGATGCGTAGTGGTACATTATGAATATTTCACAAATGTAGAAGCTTAGTGGACCAAAAAAATTGTGTAAATGTTTTAGATGACGATGAAACCCTCTTCAGGGCGGTCCGAAAGATCGAGTATCTAAAAATAATATTAAATGTATTGTTGAGGGAGACATCTTCGCCCATTTCACCATGGGCTTCAGAAATCATGGCGGAGCATTCCGTGAATTTTAAAATTCGTTTTTCGGGAATGCTTTCGTCATTACCGTTGGTAATTACAATAAGTTTTTAAGATTAATAAGATTTGAAAAAAGTGCAACATTTTTAAATAAGCCCAGGCTATTCGAAGCCGCTGTCGATTAGCATCAACCACACAGCAAGTGCTAGCTATTCGACACCAGTGTCGATTAGCCACACAACACGGAGTATGCTATACACCGGTGTCGAATAGCCACACAACACGGTGCACGCTTCTTGACAACGGTGTCGATAAGCCACACATCACGGCTGATGCTATTCGTCAACTTTGGGAACAAGAAATAAATTTGACATGCGCCTAATTGGCCTTCTATATCAAAACGCTGATTATCTAAAAAACCGCCCGGAAGCCTCAAAATCAGGAAGCCTCAAAATCAGGAAGCCTCAAAATACGGAAGCCTCAAAATACGGAAGCCTCAAAATACACAAACCTCATAATCGGGATGAATTTTTGATGATAAATTCCAGATTTTGAGTTTGCTGGATTCCTGATTTTGTAATTGCGGACGAGGGGTAAACGACAACGGTAAATCATGTCCCACACGTTTACAATTATGGGTCATTTATGGCCATTTACGTGTAAATGAAGGGTCATTTCTGACCCATTTACATGTAACTCTGTCCCACCATTTACCATTGCAGTTTACTCCTCGATTGCGGATTTTGTACACACAAAGAAAAGATACAATTGCGGCATTTTTATTGTTTTTATTTATACTTGAGCCTAACGTACTTATATTTTCGGGGAATAAAATCGTAAGTAAGGGTTATCAATTATAATTATAATTGCAGTGAATATAACTTCATTATTATATTCACAGTAGTAACAACTCGATAGCGTAGTGGTTAACACGTCTGCTTGCTACTATGAGATCGAGTTGCCAGTGCGTTGGTTCGAAACTCAGCCGCAGACAGATTTGTTCCGATTGTTAGATTTGTAAACAAAACAAAGCTAATTGAATCGGTTCAAGTCATGTGAAGTTGAGTGTAGCGCCATCGTACGGCTTACCGGTGAAAGGCATTGTTGGGAGGTGCCGGTATTCTACAACTACTAGCTTCGTTCCTAGTACATCTCATGGCACTGGGTTTGTCGCACAGCTTACCACTGGCACAGTAAAAACTTTCCGGTAATGAAAGGATCTCAAATAGTAGAACCACAAAAAAAGTAGCGAAACTAGTAAATAATGATCTAGCCCCTAACCCTTCATGGGTTGTTAAGGCAGATTATTATTATATTTATTATATTCACAGTGATTAGGCTATACTCGAAGCAATTATAATGCAAAATTTTACACCGGTAGACAGTATAAGAGTGAAACTTGTATTGGTAAGAAACAAGCATATTCCTCACTTATTCACAACTAACTAGAAAAAAGAGAATTATATTCACGGTGATCACAATTATAATTCCACCCAATATAATTCAATTCTATATTCACTGCGAATATAATTTTTATTTCTACATTTCGTACGATTACAAATTATGTTGGAGTGTCGTTATAAATGCCGCAATCATATCTTTTCTTTGCGTGTACGATCACCATAGAAACTAATTTGTTTCCACTATAAACGATATTTTTTCTTATGTTAAAGCAGGCCTCGGCCCTTTGCTATTGTCGACGTAGTGCGGAGGATCTAGCCTAGCTATGTATAATATTTACTCCACTTTTGAGGTCAATAAAATAACGTTATTGTGTTCTGAAAGCACAAGAAAAAATTTTCTCAGCACACAAAATTAGCAGTATTCACTGATATTTTTAGTGGACTTAATCCGATGGCTTCATACAAATTCTACTGTCTATTTGCTTTTGAACAATTTTATTGAATTTTACTGAAATTAGTTTTCTGGAAGTGAGAACCATGGCCGGAAGCACTTCGAAAAAATCTGTAATGCTTTGATGATCATAAATAATTTTTTTTTTGAAATTCACCGACAAAAACTCGCTTTTTCGTGCGTCATTTCGGTGTCGCATGAAGTCATTTTGCCGCACTAGTGCCATGAAGGTTTTTTTATGCAATACTACTAGTGCGATGACGTTTTTTTACGCACTAGTGCGATGAAGGTTTTGTTAATACTTGAATTGAATTTTTATATTAACAGAAAATCTCGTTTTTGTCGGTGAATTGCAAAAAACGGTGTTTGATACGCCTTCGGCTCGTATCGGCAATCTACCATCTACTGCGTTAAACTACTTTCATACGTAACTTGTATCAAAAATTACAGTATTGCTCACTTTTCGCTTCTTAAACACACAGACATTCATGTAAATAGTCAATATTTGGTGTCAAATACCATACACCGTGTTGAGTGGCTAATCGACACCGGTGTCGAATAGCATACATCGTATTGTGTGGCTAATCGACACCGGTGTCGAATAGTCACTTCGTTTTAAATATGTAGATTTATTTATCTAAAAAAGCTGGAATATCTTTGCTGATGTTTTTATTTTGAACTACTTGCAGCAAATGATGCCCGAACCTGGAACCGATATTTTGTTAGAATCGAACAGTGTTGTTGATCGCCTTCAAAATTTTAGACATTCAAAATATTTACACGAAGGCAATGTTGTAATATCAACGAATGTGTGCAACGTTCATGTCGACGATACGATAAAAAAATATTTCTTCCACAGTGAATTGAACAATTTTTCTATAGAAAAATCCCGATCTGATGGAATTATCTGTGATATAAAAAGCCAAGATCATGATGATCATGAGAAAAATGATAAAATTTGTGGAAGACCAACATCAGCACCGCCGCAATTTAATTATAAAAATGTGAATAGAAGAAGTCCTTCAGTCGAATGTAATAAAAAACAAATTGAGTTGAGCGATCGTCGACAATATTTTGTAACAGACAATAAAAAGTCAGATAATTGTGATAGGTTCAAAGAAACTCCTTTGACTGAAATTAAAGTAACCAGTTGGCATCCACATGTGTATGCACAACCACCTAAAACTCCAACACCTCATTCGATCGGTGATATTCTAGGACTAAAAGTGTCAACCAAATCGATTCCAATGCATCTCACATATATTGATCAGTTGTCAACCAAAGAAACCATAAACCAAATTCTCAATGCAACAATAAAGTCACCAGAATCTTACGATGAGCACCATTTTCATGACACGATTTCCACAAAATGTGGTGACTATCTACAAAGGAGTACGTCATTAAGTGAATGTAGTGAGGACGACATTCTTTCAAACGATCAACCACTAAATTTGTCAATTTCCCGAAGAGTGTCACCTGTGTATTCAAGCAGAAATATAAAAGGTAAGTTTTTTTTAAGAACTTTTAAACTATTTTTAAAAACACATTTTCCTTGGGTGGTCGTTAGCACTTATCGTGGTTTGACCCCTTAGACGAAAGTCAGAACCTCACAACCATAAAGAATTTTTCAAGATTTTCCGTTTGCCATTGTTTACTATACCATACGGAACCATAAATCTTGATGATTCAGAACTCTAGCTTAACATTTTGTCTCAATAATCCCACTATAATTCTGCAAGAGTGTGCGCCGCGTACTTAATGTATGTTTCCTTAAATAAAACATTTCGATATCATAAATTCTCGAAACGATATGACATAACTGATGGAGAGCACATTATTATAAATGTATTTTCAATTTTCAATTTACGTATTATGGTTCATATCAACACGGATCAAGAATCAAATCACAAAGATACTGTGACTTTTAGAGTGGTAAAATTTTCTAAAACCTTTTCTCGCATTCTAATTATAAAGTTAATTATACGCTGAAATGATAATGTTCTAATTTTGTGATTTTTAGTTAACATACAGCCGCAAGTATTCAAACGTGTGCTTCATTATACTCGAATCTTTGAAAACGATTTAATTTTATCTTTTTTAAGAATTGCATTATTAAACAATGTTATGAGTATTTGATAATATGCACAATAGGATAGTCCGAAATTGTACGGGAACGTCTGCGTTTATGGTCGTATAAAAATAACTGTTAATACAAAGAGTCCATGAACATTGATTTGGTGTATAAACGAGATTAAATTGGTATTTGTATTTGCATTTCTAGGTTGCGAAAACTTACTTTCGCGGCATGTGCACCAACACACTCTTTTGCACATGCAGCAAAATATCTTTAAATTATGCACCAATGCACACTCGATGTGTACTTTCACTTGGGCTACGTCCACGCGTACGTACACATCTCGTGTGTATTGGGGTGCAATGAAATATACTATTTCGTAGTATCTCTAAAATGCAAGAATAGCAGATTACAGTGAGGGTATGCAAGAATAGCAGATTACAGTGGGGGTGTGCAAGAAAGTCAATTTTGCGAAAAGAGCCAAGTTCAAGAGGGTGTTTTTAAGCAAAATGCTTTTTGACGAGTGCAGAGTTTGTATGCCGAGCCGAAGGCGACGTATACAACTGCACGAGTCGAAAAAGCGAGTTGCTTAAAAATACACAAATGAGTTTGCGGTCACGAAATGATCCAGAACTGTTTCAATCGGTGTCCCATCCGAAAACGCCTCATTACATGAGAAGTTTCCGGTGGGGGCCCTAAACATGCATGTAACGAATAACTTCCGGCGAGGCAGATCTTGCGATCCTTTGTTCCCAACCCAATCATCATTTAAATCACGCAAACCTTCCTGTTGACTCCAGGAACCTGTCCAAAATACCAGGTGCACATCTGATGACAACATCTGATGGTTGCACGACGTAGCCTCCCAGCAGCCTGCGTCTCTGTTGAAAGAACTTGGATCATTCGCATATCACGTGAATACCCGTTTCTTCTTCTGATTCGCACGCATATCTGGAAGTTGCCGAAAGCCTCATCTTTTTCATGTGCCCGTTTAGCCCGCAGTGTCCAGTAATAGCTCCGACCACCCTCCTTATGCGATTCCTGCCCACCTCTAGCAGACCTTTGGCCCATTCCAAATTGGGTTTCGGGAAGAAGCGCTTTGTATGAACGCCTCCTTCGTACCTATTCCAGTACTCCGCATGCCTTTGCGACACCCAATCTCTCAGTGCTTTCAAACAGATTGATCAAGAAATCGGCAGATACGGTTCAGGACCGTTCTCGAGAGCTATAGCACCCGCCTTGGCTAGCTCTCTCATTTTTCTCCACTCCCGAGTGTCCGGGTACCTAGACCAGAGTGATCTGAATATTCTAACCCATCGAGTTCAAGAAATCTTCACACTCTTTCACAAGTTTGGAACCAGTGCTCTGATCATCTCCTTACCTTGCTCGCCCTCTGACAATGCTTCGCGAGCTCCTACGAGCTCTGCGAAAACTTCTGCCTGAAAGACACTCGCAAAGACTCCCAGATGGAACTGATTTCCTTCCTCCGAGTTCAGAACGTACACCCCAGCACCCACTCCTACAGATGTCTGCGATCCATCTGTAAATTCTACGACGCAGTCACCGCGTAGGTCAGCAGGCCAGCATCTAGCCACTCTTGCCTACTCGGACTCCTTACGCCGAATCGCCATGTGAAGTCGATTCTTGGCGTCATCTCGTCTCTTGGCATGCCAAAAATCGAGTCAGAGATCATTCTTATAATTTTCGACACAGACCCGTACAATTCTCTATGAAGCCTCAACCAACATTTCAAGGACTATCAATCGAGGAATGTAACGAAATTTTATCCATAATCACCGTCATCAAAACTCTCACTATACCGGTAATATTTTACGTATAATCGAGAAATCATAACGTCATAGAAAACCGTACATTTTCACACGAAATCCCACTGTACATTGCAAGTCAGCTGGTAGCGAAAACAACACAACAGCATAGATGATGAAAAGAGATTTTTTAAATACGGATTCTACGGATACGGATACGGATTCCCTTATGAGCACACCTTTTTCGAAAAACTTACTTTATGGATATCTGGTTATCAGTAAGAAAATGTTAGAATTTTCGAGAAAGTTTTAAATATAGAGTTTCTTTGTGAGAATGGGCCAACGAAAGAAACATTGAAATTGAGTCTTGCAATTCTCAGTAGTATCAAAGAATTGTACGAAAGTTGTTTTCCTTAGCTTGTTGATCTAAGAAGTTGAAAACGATTTTTATGTTGTGGACTTTATTTTTGTGCATCTCTACTTTTCTGTAAAATATATGTACAAGAGTACTCTAGTTTGTGAAATTGAAAGTTTAAATATTGTGGACAACGTAAAATACATGAAAGTCGTTTTAATAACTTGGATGAACAAGCTAAGGAAAGCAACCTTACTAAATTTTTAAATCTATTGAAACTTTTGTAATCAATTCCACAAATATAGCAGTGAAGTGGAAACCAACATGCTTTTTTTTGTCGGAAATATGAGAAATGAAAGTAGCTGAAATAGTTTCAACTCGTGTAAGAGTGGATGCCTATTTGTCCCTATTTGTGCCTATGTCCCTTACATAAAATAGATGTGAAATCGGAACAAAAACAAGAGTCAGCAAGGTGCCAAAATACCAGTCAACTTCCAATAGTCTATCACGATGCTATTGGCAGTCAGCTGCGAATAGTCAATACGAACATTATCGGTTGTAGTGCCGCGATTAAGAGGAATGATTTAACGCACACTCAACTAGTTGCGAATAGTCAGTAACGAAGATATTGCAGGATGACTGCCATTAACATGCGAAGGTGTTATGCACCCAGTGCTGCTTTATCGAACGGGCACTTCGGGGAAATGCCCTGCGGCGGCGTCGCGATTGTGAGGGCGCCAAATTTTCAAAAGAAACTGAGTGCGTACCTCATGCCACACGAGTAAGGGGTATGAAGGTGGAAGTTCACTATTCATCAACAGAGACATTACTTTGTCTATTAATTTGTAAACCGTTATAGAAGAAACAAAATACATTCCATACAAAATAACCCGTATTGCATTCCCTATCGCTAGTTAAAGCGTCGAATTTCATAGCAAATGGAATAGTCTGGGCACATTTGTCGATTAAAAGACAATTTCAAATTTCGAATGCGTGAAAGCTATGACCTACTGAAAACTAGTGTGCGCACGAAATTTAGCGACATGAACAACAGGCAACTACACTCGAAAATTGTTTGTGGAGCCTCTGCCATCTTTCGGAGAAATACTGCTATTTACTCAAAATCATTTGGCTAAAAAGATTCAAGTTTACAGTTTAATTAATGCGCCTGGACTAAAAGAAAAGGGCATTGATTTGGTATAGGAAGATATGCAAGCATAAAGATGCGGAGACAACTCGATAGCGTAGTGGTTAACACGTCTGCTTGCTACTATGAGATCGAGTTGCCAGTGCGTTGGTTCGAAACTCAGCCGCAGACAGATTTGTTCCGATTGTTAGATTTGTAAACAAAACAAAGCTAATTGAATCGGTGCAAGTCATGTGAAGTTGAGTGTAGCGCCATCGTACGGCTTACCGGTGAAAGGCATTGTTGGGAGGTGCCGGTATTCTACTCCTACTAGTTTCGTTCCTAGTACATCTCATGGATGGCACTGGGTTTGTCGCATAGCTTACCACTGGCACAGTAAAAACTTTCCGGTAATGAAAGGATCTCAAATAGTAGAACCACAAAAAGTAGCGAAACTAGTAAATAATGATCTAGCCCCTAACCCTTCATGGGTTGTTAAGGCAGATTATTATTATTATATTATTAAAGATGCGGAGAGATATTATGAATTTATGTGTAACGAACCTCCCTCTTGCGTGACATAATTTATGAACGAAGCAAAATTGTAAAGTTTAGGTTGGAGGCTTGAAACCATATTGGGCGGAGGGTCGGAGGACTAGATCAGTAATATAATGCTGATGTGTTAATTTCACAAGGACGATTTTTAGCGCATCAGTTGTACTTCACATTATTTATGATTCTCTCTCCATTCTCTCACTTATGGCACTTGATGATTAATTTTCTCATTTTCATCAATTCTTTATTTTTTGTGATAAATTCTTCATTTTTTGCGGCATTTCTTGTTTCAGTTTAAATTTGTTGCTTATCAAAATAAAGTCTTTGCATCTCACTTTTTTTTGGGACCAATCCAATGTACAAATTAATTTACAAAAAATGTTATTCATTGAAATAATCGTTAATTAGTCCGTAGACTATTTGTGTATTATGTATCAATGTCGTTCTGAACGGGCCAAATGAATTATCGATTTAATGTGTTTAATATGCGTAATTTGCATATTATGTAATTAATTTATTAATTCAATTAATACAACAATATGGTTATGCTCATAGTAGATGTTTAACATCGTTAAATGTATAGGAAATATGTTTAATGTTTGCGGTTACCTACTTATACAAACGTTTATGTGTGCCTAAATATCTATTATCAAGAACCTGGAAATTGTCACCGTAATAAATATATGCTTGTACAGAGATAATGTACGAGACTAATACTAATAATACTAATAAACCCAGCCAATCAACCATTGAATATGTAAATTAATTATTGCAATGAGATTTATTTTATTGTCCTAGCTATATTGACATTATGTTTTGAATTATACAGAAACTATGGGATGTTTTATAATGTCAATGGATGGATGAACTTATATTAGTATCGCCACAAGGAAGGAGGTTAGATTGGTTTAGCCAGGGATAACTCTACTAAACCAATGCTAATTTGTCATCTGAAAATGTGCTTTGAAATTTTTTCTGCTTTTAATGTTTATTTTAATCCCCAAACGGAAGGCACCTGAAACCTTACAGAAACATTAAATTCGTTTATGTCCTTGCATGAACAGATGGAGCGATTATCGCTTAAATAGTGTGAGTGTGATTAACAACACAATATTGATAAATTAATAGTTACGATTTCGGGACGTAACGATTCCCCGAAAGATGCAATTCATTCGGTCTATGGCCAATGTGACGCGTAGAGTTCACAACATGAGTCTCTAAAATACAAATACAAACATGTGTTCAATTTGTGCATTCTGACATTTTCTAAGAATTGTGCACAAATTGTCAAATTGTGCACAAATTGTACCCACATATACGCAGTTGTGCAAAAATTGTGCACAAATTGTACACTAATACAATCAGTTACTCACTTTTTGTGCATTTTATGTGTTCACAAAATTTTGTACTTGTTGTGTACTCTAAGCGTACACATTGGCCATAGCGGGTGTATAATTTCTCAGGGAGCACTTTTACCCAAGTTCGGATCGGAATGGTCGTTTTGGGTCGACCCGACTCAAAAAAATGTTGACCTGAATTTTTCAGTTCAGGTTTGGGATAATATTAATGCACACAAAAAATATTCAACATTACCTAAAAAATAATTATCATTAAATTACCGAAAAATAATTCAAGAGTCCCGAAAATTTAAAACAACAATTACCAGAAACAACAGGGCCGTAGCTACGGGGGGGGCTAGGGGGGACTGAGCCCCCCATGGACCACTACTGAGCCCCCCCTGACACTCAGAAAATTGTACTAATTTTAGATTTGTGTCTTTAACTTTTCAATGTCAACACCGGCTGGTTTCTTATTCTATGAAAAATCTTGCGTTCGAACAGCCTTTCACCTCAAAATTTTCGCCTGCGGCGCTACAAAACAATAGTTTTTCAAGGAATTATCTAAGAAAAAGCTAAGAAACTGTTTTGTTTCACTTGAATTCATAGTGTAAAATCTCTATTCTACCTAAAAATTTGCCTGCGGCGCTGTGATAAGAATTTCTTCCAACCCCATATTTAAAAAAGTGAAATGAACTATTTGATAAATAATCTGCATAACTTTCGTTATATTATTCCCTATATTATTCCTTGGGCTCGGATTCGCTGCGAATGGCCCTGTACAAAATTACGATAGAGGAACTACCAACTTCATTGTTTTATTTTCTGTTTTACGAAGTCTGTAGCGTCAAGTTGTAAACATTTCTGTAATACAACAACCTCGAAACATTTCATTTCACGAGTACAATAGGCAACAAACGAAAAAAAAATGTCGCTCGCTCCGCTCGCGGCGTTTTCACGTAAACACATGATTTTTATTAAGTTCGGGGCTTGAGCCCCCCCTGTCAATGGTCGCTAGCTACGGCCCTGAGAAACAAACTCATTTTTTGCCGAAAATAAAATCAGTTCTACCTAAAACTAAGTCTACCAAAAAGAATTAACAGAAAGGGAATTCAATAATTCCAGAATAATATTCGTTTCTACTGAAAATTTAATTAATATTTAGCACGAAAAAAAACTTTTACTGACACAAAGCTTACTTTTCTCGCATAGAGCTATAGGCAACTTTTCCATTTACAAATTGTTACGGAGAAACTCTATCACTGACTCTTCGTAATTTTCCTCTTAAAAAATACGACTAAAAAATTCTATCCCTAACTTTTACAAAATGCCACGAAGAAATTAGATATATCCCTGACTTTGGGTAATTTTTCCTTTTACAAAATGCGACAAAGAAATTCTATCAGTGATTCTAGGTAATTTTTCCTTTTACAGAATGCCACAAAGATGTTCTATCCCTGACTCTGGGTAATTTTTCCTTTTACAAAATGCCACGAAGAAATTCTATCCCTGACTCTGGGTAATTTTTCCTTTTACAAAATGCCACGAAGAATTTCTATCCCTGACTCTAAGTCGTTTTGCCTTTTACAAAATTCTATCAGCGACTCTTCCTTTCATTTATGTTTATTCTTTTTGGTAAAAGAAGACATAGTTTCTGGTTTCTCACACTCTATGTGTGAAAGGGCGGTGGAACACTGGGTGCGGGCTGAGTCCGCAAAGAGTTGGTGCGCGTACGGCCGGCGGAGGAAAGCACACGAAATTTTTCCTCCGTGCGCCTGACGGGAACTGGGCCGAGGAGCTTCTCAGAATGGACCGTAGTGGCATTAGTAGTGGGAGCCATTACGAGCCACTGTGAGTTGAACAAGCACTTGGCCAAAATGACCATTTTGTCTGAACCAAGATGTGACTGCGGCTTGGAGGAGGAAACGGGCGTCCACGTAATATGTGAATGCCCAAAGTTCCACCTGCAAGACATTAGGTGGTTATGTGATTCGACCCTCCGATATCATCGCCCCAGATAGGTTCTTGGTGAGAACCGGAAGGTTTGAAATGATTTACATGATGAACGGGAAGAAAACAAAGGATCAATAGATCTGTGTTTTAGGAGCTAGAAATGACCCATCCCACCCTGGTAAATCTAAAAAAAATGGGAGACGATTCTCTCAAAAATGCGAACGAATTGTTTCGATTCTATATCACATATACCAGCTGTCATTCTTCATGTTATTTCTATCTGACCGCACGCGTATCAATTTATCATTTCTCTGGTTACTGCCGTTACGATGTCGTTAACAGATTTTCGGCACCAGACTCTCTTCTTTATGATTACTTATGATTAGTGCATCTCCTGTCCAACATTGTCATATGAACTTTTTTGGCACCAGGCTGCCTCGCAATTCAGACCTCCATTCGAGCAACTTTTTTCTTAAAGCAAGTATCTCAGATCAAAGATATGAGAGCACCAGGTACTAGAGTAATAACCAAAAATAATATAAAAAATAAGAAAAAGTATTAAAGATTACAAATTAATTTTTCCTGACTTATTAACGCCCCGTTCCGATCCTTACCCTCAACGAATTCGGTTTTCGGGCATTACGATATTCCGAAAGTAAGTTTCGATTATTTGGAAAATTAGATTTTCCGACGTTGTTCATAACTTGTAAAGAATTTGGAGTTTTGAAGAGTTAGGAATTCCCTTAAATGTTTCCATAACTCCTTCCAGCCCATTCTTTTCGTAACATACTCCAATACACCGTCGTAGTCGTAGACACACGGTGCTTTAAAGTCCACCCTTGTATACACCTTATAGTACCCTTCATTAATTCATAATCAATTTTATATTCTCAGAAACATCTCAAAAGCTTCCATTTAAAAGAAAAAAATCTATCGATTCAAATCACGAAGATCTATTAATATCACAAAATTCAACGCAATCGTCCAAAAGTGGCATAAGTGCAATTACACATTGCCACGATGAAGATTCATCGGAGGACTCATCTCAAGATGCCAGAAAAAAGAAAAAAGCTAGAACAACATTCACCGGTCGTCAAATATTTGAATTGGAAAAGCAGTTTGAAGCAAAAAAATATTTGAGTTCCAGCGAACGATCGGATATGGCCAAATTACTAAATGTAACCGAGACGCAGGTAATTAACTACGAAACATCTTTTGATTTATTTTTAAATTCTTTCTTTTTTTTCAATTATTTATCAAAACAAAAATTTTCATTCATCTTTTTGGAAAGATAAACACTAAAATCACTTTGTTATTAGATCATCAAAAATAACGTTCCCTCATTTATTTTAATGAGTTTATTTTCGATTCAATCATGTTCTTGGCAAAAGTAAATATTTTTCGACGAAAACAAAACGGCATGAACTTAAGTGACTTTTATGTCAAACGTATTATTCAGTTAATAAAAATATTTCCTGTAGTCGGTCAATAGTTACTTCGACTTCTTCACCGGTTCCCATCAATACTAATAAAACCACTTCGAAAGTAGACGATATTATCATAATCACAATTCAGGTGTAAAGGGAAAAAGTTTAAACCTTTCACAGCGGAAAAAGTCCCGAAATTGCCATTTCCAAAACGTCCCATTTTTGTCATCGAAAAAAAAAAATCCCAAAATTGGATTAGAACTTACAATAGCTTTGCCCTCAGTGTCATGCTTTTACTTCTAAACCGAAAATGTCGCTAGCTATGAAATTTCCCATAAAGATTATTTAAGCGCAATTAAATGTCGTTTTTAGAGATGAGCGGGCGGGAAGGAATTTAAAATTATGCCCGTGCCCGATAAGGAATGGGCCGGGCAGGGCATAAATACAACGGGTACGTTTTGGGGCGGTCAATTTTTTCAAAATCTTGAGCGGGCAACGCCACAAATTTAACGGACGACATGCCCGACTTAAAATTTAAATAACCAATTTTACATAGAGAGAGAACAAATGGAAAATATCTTCATTTGAATATTTATGAGAGAGATTACAGCGTATGGAAAAAATGCGGTTTACTGGTATCCTAGATGCCGGGAAATTTGGGGGCCGAAAAATTGGATACCGGGAAATTAGACGAAAAAAATTACATATGACGCGTCGAAAATCGGAAAATAGCTAAAAAATGGAGAATGACTGAAAACAAGAAATGGATAAAAATCTGGAAATAAAGAAAAATCGGGAAATGTATGAAAATCGGGAAATGAATGAAAATTCGGGAAATAAAATAAAATTAATGCTTAGTTACCTGCAAGATCGAACAACAGCCACGACTCTCGGGGACAACAAGAGTGCCTTTTGTAAGGTGAATGTCGGCGTGGCTCAAGGCTCTAAGATCGGGCCTTTGCATTTTCTCATGTACATCAATGATATGCTGGGCTTGAATTTATATGGAAAGCTCATCGTTTATGCTGATGATGCTGTCATCACCTACGCAAGCGATGATTGGAACTAGCTTCAACTGGTCATGCAACACGATGCTGACGTTTTGAACGGGTGGCTATGCAGGAACATTTTGACTCTTAACGTGGACAAAACAATGTAAATGAACCATGGCAAACATTTCCGTTCAGTTCGGTGGAAAAGCAATCGATCGCTTTCGTGAGTTCAAGTACCTGGGCTGGTACTAGACGAAGAACTTTCGTTTCATAAACACATTGACCACGTCAAAACGCATCTGATCCCATTCATTCCAACGATATGGCGTAGTAGCAGATTCATTCCGTTGAGTAAAAGGAAGTAAATCTACTTGGCCTATTTAGAAAGTTATCTAGCTGCGATATACAGCGATTGTGTGGCATCAAACTAACGCCTTCCAAATACTTGTTCAGTAACCGTTTGCTCTTTATACTCACAGTTTCTAGCACGCATGTAGGTTTGGAATATTGACAACAATCACGACCAAGAGATCGGAGTAGCAAATTAAATAATGTTGTTGCAATATGATCAATTACCTTATTTTGTAAACTTACTACTCGGTTTGCATACTAACCGTTCATTCTTGAAGTACTACATTCAGACCAACCGTATTTGAGCCACTCCATATACATTTGGTAAATGTTTGCTTTGCACAACCTTGACATTCGTTCAGTTGTTTACTCATGCAATAAATGGGTCAAGTGTCATTGTAGGCTTTACATTTATTCCGGTATGCATTCATACTGAGCAGATAGAGGCAGTCCATTACTCAAACACAACTTCCAACTGCTTTCCAAAGTTCAAAGTTCGCATGCAAGTCTGTTGTATCGAATAACCTATTTAGCAAAGTTCAATTACTAATTTAATCCACATTGAATCCAAACAAATGGGCCCGCTCTAAGTGATAGTTGAGGAGATGAACCAACTATCGCAGCAAGAATTGCTTGCGCTAATATGGTATGCGAGTGCGCTAACTGCTCATACTAGTCCTTCACTTATTTTATTTATTTTATTTTATTTGGTTTAGCGATCAACAAACAGGTCAAAGCCCAATAATATGTCAATCAGAAATTTACAAAAATTCGAAATATCAAATATTATCAAAAATCCAAAAATTAATTATCAAAATGAGAAATGTTGCTTGACGTCCTTCTTAAATACTGAAAATCTGTCAACCAATACAGTCGGGTCTGAGAAATACTCATCATGATGTTCCTGCAGACGAAAGATAGGTGAATTTCTCTGGATGTTGGTTTTAAAGTTGGGTAGATAGAAAACTTTCATGTGTCTAGTAGATCTTGGTCGACGGTCAAATGCAAGCTGATGGTGTAGCTGAGAATCGATGCGATTATTGATTAGTTTAAAAAGAGTAATTTTATCGTTTTCCAATCTTCTAGATTCTAACGAATGTAACTTCAGAAAATTTACCCTCTTGTCGTAAGATTGGCGCTCCATGTTCAACTTAAAGAAAAACATTCTAGAAAATTTCTTTTGTACGCGTTCTGTCTGGTCAATTGATTTGTGGTAAAACGGACTCCAAACCGACGAACAGTATTCTAATCTGTATCTAACGAGAGCATGTAAAGCGACCTAATGCTCGACTGATTAGAAAAATATTTTCCGCAACGAAAAATCAATCCCAGAAGTATCAACTTCTTTTTCCTTGTTATAAAGTCGACGTGCTCGTTAAATAATAATTTATCGTCGATTATAACTCCGAGATCTGCTTATGTGCGCACTCGTTTATTCTGTTGAAAGATCAGTAGAAGACTTAGCTTCGAACTTACCGCACGCTATTTCATACAAACCATTCAATTCAAAATCAACTTTCAAGAGAAAGTTTAAGATTTTAACATCTACTACTCTTCTAGTGTACGATTGCACTTTCGATCTTCTCTCCATCAGCCAGGACGTATTAGCAATTCTTGGTGTTGCGAAGAAATACAAATTCCGATAACGCCATTTTGTCTTAATTTCACTGTAACTGCATTTCGTCCAACAAAACTAAATTTTCACATCCGATAGCATTTTTGCACAAACGTTACACTTTTTCGACGCCGTTTTTATCAAGTTTTAGTAAAATTAAATATCAAAATTCAAAAAAATTTTGCAGAGCAACTGAATATTGCGTACGGCCATTTCCCACAACCTACTTTTCCTCAGTACTTTGGAACAAAAGCACTAACATAAAATGAAATATTGACAACGATAGTTTTATTTGCCATTCATACACACTCTACGCGATGACGCAAGTGGATTTTAATTTTAAAATTGAACCACATTGCACATAGATTCACCCAATAAGCCCAACTTTGACGAATGTCCTGCATACATAGGTGCAAAAGACACAGCTGCTTTTTTGATTCGCCTCCAGGTTTTTCACCATAGATGTATGCAACGATTTTGTACGATCAAGTAAAGAATCAGTCCTCTATTTGTTCATTTAAATTATTCGTATCGTGTTTATGTAGGCACAGGCACATTCATACTTCAATCAACTTTTCAAAATTAGGAGTCACCCTATGCTGCTTGCTGCGTATATTAGTGCTGCTAGCTGCGTATATTAGAATAATTTCTTGCGGACGCTGGCAACTATACATGTCTCGTATATCAATGTTTCCATGTTAGAAAGTTGAGTTCAATTTCATTTGATGTCCTGATAAGCCATTTAAGTGCATTGTGTCGACGTACACTTAATTTATATTTATGTTTAAAATATAACGTCTAGTCTTGTTGTTATCGATTCTCATCCAATTGTGTTGGATTCTTGAAATGGTTCACCCTTAGTCCAGTCGAAGAAACCTATTTTAATACCCCCACAAAGTTCATTTAGCTTGACCTATGCCAAATGAAGCTTACCTTCATCAAACAAATTTCCAACTTATAATTGATAACTATGAAAATGTTTGTTCTCTATTCTTAGCTGAATTGCCACCCACTCTCATTACAACTAAATGAAAATTTATGTACAAATTCAAATGGAATGACCTTTCGATATTGTATACAAATCAATTTACGTATAATTCATTCGTACGCTTGACTATATGAGAAACTGCATATGTTCGGAAGGGAAGAGTCTACACAAATTCAATTGTGAGCAGATCTAGTTAATGGATGCTCGTTACATATACATGTCAGCTAATTTGCATTAATTGCTTCGTAGATGTAATTGGTAGATGAATTATAGAAATCGTATCCAGCTTATGCGTACAGATTCAATGTCTTTCATCCTGTATGGTAACAATGTAGACATCTATTAATGCAAATAGCAGCCGAGTTAATTATATGTCATAAGTCACTCATATTTAATGTGGAAATTCTTAAAAGTAATTGATGTGCCTAACTCCCTTAATTTATTGATTATAATTTCCACCGAAACAGATTCATTCTCATTTATCCGGATGCAGTACCATCAACGTCTCATTTCGTATTTACGATGGGAATGAGTTTCCGAAATAAACGTTTATGGTAGATGGTGGGGCGTAAAGAGGTACTCTCTCTAGTAAAGTAAAACGCAATTTTTGCGAGGCATAACGTAGCTTTGTGGCGACGACCTAAGTGAATAGTCATTTACATCACAAGGTCTACTCGTTTTCGCGTGATGTATTGGATTTTTCATGCTTGCTGAGAGAACCGAAAGTACTTTGAGGCCCTCGTAAGAGCTGCTTTTGTACGGATTGCGTCAATTGATTTCTCTATATTTCAGTACACTTTGTCCTTGTTTGTCATATTTTTGCTCGAGGTTCGAATATGAAGTGTCTATGCTTCACACGTGCACGAAGCTAAAAATTATCTTGACAGCTTTTCTGCAAAGTAGTTAAATATTGCTTTAGAACAGTTTTCGCCAAATTTTAGTAACGTTTCACTTAACACCTAAATACAAATTTATATTTTCTCCTACACCTCCTTCCGACGATGTGCATAATGTAAATTTGCAATGTGCATTAATAAAATCATAAACGAATATATCTCAAAAGTTCATCATTTCAATGTTGCTCGAGAAGATTTAGTGCAATATTATGATGCGTTTATTTATAAATGAATATATTTTATGCCTGATGTGCTTCTAATTGACTTTGTGAATTAGACGCAAAAGGGTATGTCACTTCAATTACAAAATAAACAAAATTTTCATAGAAACACACATTTGTGGATTTTGTCCAATTGAGTGACGAAGCGCCGTAAATATTGTTCGGAAATAATGAACTTTCCAAATGAATTTTGTTCATTTTGTTATTGAAGTGACTTACCCACGATCTGACGAGACACATTCGTTGTAATAATAGCGCACTAAGCAATCATTTTAATTGCAAAAATCGTCAAATGCGTTAAAAACAAGACAGTGTAATTTTATTCGCTGTTAAATTACTGCCAAGTTTTTGTTGAGATGACACCATTTTATTTTCACAAATTTTATAACGGCTTTTTCATGCTTAAGTGTTCCTTGATTATTGTTTTGTGTTCCAAATATTTCGTCAGTCTGTTAATAGAAAATTGAATATCGTAATATCATGGTAAAATGGTTTTGCCGCTAAGGTTCGACCATATGCTTCACTTGAATTCGGAACCACGCTAATAACGAAGCTGCAGGATTTTGTGTCGTGTTTTTTATAAATACGCTTTAAGATAGACTCAGATATTTGTACACGGAATTTATCGTGCAAGGATGACATCATAATGTCATTCTTCTATGTACGGCTCGCTGTGGCTACCACAACTACCCAAATTTAGAAGCTTGTGTAGGCTTAGGAACAATAATTTTATGCTACAACTAGCACTGGTATCAGGTTTTCAGCCGTTGTCCGAAGGAATCGTTTAAAATTTCCCACCGAATTCACGTTTTCTACATTCCTGAGAACCTTCATATCCGAAACCTCCTAAGATATTCGCAATCCACCCAAATTTCACTACAATAAAAAATCGTTGGCCTGATGAAACAGAGACTATTTCAGTTTTTCCAACGCGTAAAATCAGCTGAAAAACACTGGTACTTGCTTGAACATAAGTTACTTTGAGTCAAAACCCATAAAAAACTTATATAAATTGACAGTAGCCCTAGAAAATATTCTATATTTTGAAGTAAATTGGCGAATATTATCTATTTTATTCACAATGAACGTATTGGAGATATCCGTTCGAAATGTTAATCAAAATCTCTCTGCTGCTTAGTATTAGTGTATAAACATCGCTAATTATTGCTTTAGATCCAATTTCGTGTAAATAGCAGGAAAAATGATTTTTGGAAAAATTGGGAAAGGAGTCCACACCACCCTGTAGAGATCCCTGATATTATCTGCCAACTAGATCAAGTTATCAGAATAGGCCTGGATTTTCATAATTAAGTCGTCCACTTTAACATTTTTCTGCAAATTGGTGGTGCTTGATTGGCTTGATGATTTGTCCATAAAAATTATGTACAGAAGTGTACAGAGACAGTAACCCCGACGAAGGCGCTCCCAGGAAGCTACCATTTATAGCTAGATGCAATGACGTGCAGCTAGATGCAATGAAGTGCAGCTAGATGCAATGAAGTGCAGCTAGATGCAGCGATGTGCAGCTAGATGCAGCGATGTGCAGCTAGATGCAGTGAGGTGCAGCTAGATGCAGTGAGGTGCAGCTCGATGCAGTGAGGTGCAGCTCGATGCAGTGAGGTGCAGCTAGATGCAGTGAGGTGCAGCTAGATGCAGTGAGGTGCAGCTAGATGCAGTGAGGTGCAGCTAGATGCAGTGAGGTGCAGCTAGATGCAGTGAGGTGCAGCTAGATGTAGTGAGGTGCAGCCAGTTGCAGTGAGGTGAAGAAGATGAAGAAAAATCCTATTCTCATCCTGTCCTCATCGGGAATGAAGTCGAATACTCTCGATGGAAGGTCAGTACGTTATCACTGAGCTAACTCGTTCCCAGCTTATCTCAAACTGAGTAATAACGAGTGATAATAGCCTTTTGCTTCACACGGTGAACGAGAAAAAGGCGAACCTTGACACAAGTGTCCATCAAAGGCCAAAATTCGAGAAACACTTATGTGTCAAAAAAGGTGAAGAAATTTTGAGAAAATTTGATTTGTCCATATTTCGCCGTTTTGATAACTGCTGTAACCTACGGTTATGATTTTTGTACCAAATATATATAATAGTTAACTCAATCAAGTCTCACCTTTCCAACGTAACGATACCAAACATGGCATGATTCAGACTGTCTTGTATGGCCTGTGAATTATAATGAAATATCTAAGTAGAAAGATTTTTTTTTTTCAATTTGTACGTTGGTTACAGTTGGTTAATTGAGAAACTTCGTTACTGACCTCATCTGAACATAAATCTACAGCTAAATTTCAAGTGAATTCAACCAGAAAGGCCAAATCGAATTTTGAAAAGAAAATTTTTTCTAAAAATCTAAAGTATTTTGCACTCGATTACATAAAAAACTATATTTGCACGTTGTGGCTGTTGTAGTCAGAAATTGTATTCATTAAATACCACAAATATTGAGAGGTTGCTCGGTTATGGTGTATATCATGTTAAAGCGATATAGATTTGAACTGAAAATGAACAGTTTCTATCGCTTGTTCGCCATATCCCAATAATTGATTTTTTTGTCCGCAAAATTCCGCTATATGGAGCCTTAGGAGCAATGGGAACATAAAGTTTAATGTTAAAATGTGGTATCTGTGGTATAGTTAGAAAGCAGAGACTAACTCATCAATATATGAATTTGGTGAAAAAAATCGAGACCGTAGCTTACAGCAGTCATCAAAGTTCGCCAATGTTGCAAAAGTAGAAACAATGAATTTTCACAAAATTTCTTTGTCAACCTCACTGTGTTCAGGTTTATTTGGCAGTCGACATGTATTTACTAAATTGATCAACAAAGAAATTAATATGTCTGCCTGGTATGACCATCACCGCGCGACTAACATTAGCGAGGAATTGGGATGCTAACCGAATTAATCCTCTGATTATGTGCACTAAAACTTAAATCGTCATATAAAAGTAGATTATTAACTAAAACGATCGTTATTATTATCCTGCAAAATTGACTCAGCTTTAAAGAAAAACCAATGACCTCCCATCTATTACACCCCCGTTCGCATGGTGACAGTTCTTGTTGATAATGTTCATGCATAATATTCTCAACATTCTTACATTAGTTAATGCTACAGCTTATGGATTGTATCAAATACGAATGAATAGACAGACGTATGCACATACTATACATACAAAAGGAATCGTCTGCTGGAATGAGGAGAAAACATATAGATTCTATAGAATGGCATAGCAAGTGGTTATACAATCAAAGCTAGAGAAATGTGTAATATAATATGGGAATAAGACATACCCATATATCACCACACAGAGCAATACAGTTGTTTAGTGGGATAAATCGTTCGTTTGAAAGCGATACACAAATCATAAAATCAATAAATGATGCTTCAGTCTTGTTTGTATACATAAAATTTATATACTTTCCATCCCTTATTGTGCATTTACACGAATAACGAAAATACGACCATGGAATACCTATTACCAGACATTATGATTGCGCTTAATATGTTTGTTTTATAGCATCGATTTTGGTGCGATTATTACTGTAAAATAAAAATTTGAAATCAATTTAGCCGAATGTTTCCCTCTCGCTACCTCTCTCCACCTCCTTTTCCGTGGTTGCCGTTTGTGGAACTGTAGGCTATGAATACCAAGTATACAACAACGATTTTGGAAATAAAACGTTAAATTGATAATGCCTGCACACTTGCGATATTTTACGATTGATATTATCATCACGTAGTACACAAATAGCTTTTTACTCATCCGTTGAAAATTTTAAGCACTTTCTTATTTCGCTATTTTTACCAATCATCAATGCAACAATGAAATTATATACAACGAAATAGGCTTTGTATGCTACACTGTGCTAGTCACATGTGGAAGTTTTAGATTGATTTTTTGATTGAGTTACTAGGCAGTTTTCTACTAATGACGGACGGTAACTTTTATAAGAATTCCTTTGAAAATATGATCTTTGAATGACGCATTTTAATTGTATCGGTCTAATGAAACTATTCCATTAATTTTGGGCATCTTTATAGAAATGGAGTGCTGTGAAACTTAATTAAATTAAATTGCAATAAACTGTCCTTTTTGTTTCACAATTTTAAACTTTATTATTGCTGACCGGTTTCGTGAACTACGTTCACATTATCAAAGCCAACGAACAACTAAACAAATTGAAATTACAACAAACAAATTAACTCTCATACAATAAAGTAAGAACAATCAATCGAATTTCTAGCCAATCATGTGCACACACCTCATCTCACAATGCATTCAGATCGTTGTCTGTAGTCAAGTTTGTCTATTTACGAGATGAAACAAAGTAGAAAAAGCATTGCCGTAGTCCTTGTTCACTACTGACGATCTGTTTCTGTAAATGTAAAACGATTCAGTAATATACAACTTACGGACGTCTCGCACCTCTTCTAGTAATTTAAAACTCGTACGGGTAATTTTGTGTTTCGGTAAACTTGAGACTACGTGTTCAGTTAAAGCCGTTTGATCGATGTCTTCCGTTGCAACATACCTTAAGTGTTCAGTAATTCTTTTTTTCAAGGCACGCTTCGTAAGACCTACGTAAGTCTTCTTGCATGTTTCACATGTAGCCAAATAAATACCAGATTTATCGGTCAGTTCAATTTTGTCTTTTGTACCGCCAAGCAAAGTCTTCAATTTGTTTTTACTAGAGCTTATTCATCTTATTCGTTAACGGTGGAAAATAATTGAACGAACATCTGATGGTAGAATGATTTTTCACATTTCGGAGCTTAGTCCAATCTTTCAGATGAAGTTTATTTTTATGTTTGCGGATGATCGTGTCTATCGAGGCTCTACTAAAACCATTTATTGCGGCTAACTTATAAATATGTTCAGATTCATTTTTGAAATTCTCCGCACTTAAAGGCAAATTGCAAAGTCTGTACGCCATTGAATTAAAAGCAGCATGTCTATGGTTGGAGGCATGAAACGAATCGTTAGTGATATATCATCAATTCCAAAAACGAAAGCTCACCATCCTTTTCGATTTCATGTGTAAACTTCAAATGTGGATTGATGCTGTTCAACCATATCAAAATATCATTGACCTTGTCGCGTTTTACGATTGCGAAGATGTCGTCTACGTATCTCCGCCAAAATCTCGGGAAATTCGGATGATAACTAATACTTTCCTCGAAATTTCTCACATAAACATCGCATATGAACGGACTCAACGGATTTCCCATGGAAGTTCCGAAAGTCTGCTGGTAAACCTGTCCTCTAAACTTGAAAAATGCTTGACTCATACAGACTTCTGTTAAATCGACGTACGCTTCCCGAATCAAGTGATTGACCGAAGTTTGAGTATCCAACCATGCTTCGATCAGTTCAATGGATTCGGGCACAGGTACGCTGGGAAAATATGACTCAATGTCGAAAGACACCATAACTTCATCTTCGCCAATTTTCACGTCTTTTAAATCGTTCGCTAAATCAATTGCATTTCTCACTGTCCATCCTTTCGGTTTCTTCAACTGTTGGAATTGCTTGTTCAACCACTTTGCCAAATGATAAGTTGGAGTGCCAATATTGCTGTTGATTGGTCTCATTTTATCACCTCCACCAGGCTTATGAATTTTCGGAAGTCCATACAATGCACCAACATAAGGACAATGAACTTTCATCCGTTTCTTCCAAAACTCACCGAACAAGAACTCGTACCGATTTAGCGCGTCATTCGCTTGTGAAACCATGTTCGTTAATTGACCACGAACCTTTTGGTATGGACCTTCGTCGATCAGCTTCTGCATACGGGCTTCATAAACAGATTTGTCCAGGATTACGATGCTGTTTCCTTTATCTGCTTTCATGTAGTAAACGTCTTTATTTTTAAGCGAGTCGACAGTCTCATATAATTTTTTTACATCATCAGAAACTTTTAAATTTGGTTTAGTCACAATAATTGCTTCCTTCGCTGTATTTCGAATTTCTTCTTTCTGTTCATCATTCAAATTCAATCGAAAATCGTTTGCACACATTTCAGCATCGATAATGAAATTTTTTAACGTATCACGCTTTGGCGGTAAAGCAAATTTCATTCCTTTGTTCAGTAAGTTCATTTCATCATCATTGAACGTCGGTGTGGAAAGATTTTTAACAAAGTCGGGAACCAATTGAAATGCAATTGATTTAGCGAACGATTTAAAAGACGTGAAAATTGGCGAAGATGAAGTTATGGTGTCTTTCGACATTGAGTCATATTTTCCCAGCGTACCTGTGCCCGAATCCATTGAACTGATCGAAGCATGGTTGGATACTCAAACTTCGGTCAATCACTTGATTCGGGAAGCGTACGTCGATTTAACAGAAGTCTGTATGAGTCAAGCATTTTTCAAGTTTAGAGGACAGGTTTACCAGCAGACTTTCGGAACTTCCATGGGAAATCCGTTGAGTCCGTTCATATGCGATGTTTATGTGAGAAATTTCGAGGAAAGTATTAGTTATCATCCGAATTTCCCGAGATTTTGGCGGAGATACGTAGACGACATCTTCGCAATCGTAAAACGCGACAAGGTCAATGATATTTTGATATGGTTGAACAGCATCAATCCACATTTGAAGTTTACACATGAAATCGAAAAGGATGGTGAGCTTTCGTTTTTGGAATTGATGATATATCGAACCGTTAACAACGACATTGCATTCAAAGTGTATCGTAAACCAACCGCCACCGATCGTTATATCACTAACGATTCGTTTCATGCCTCCAACCATAGACATGCTGCTTTTAATTCAATGGCGTACAGACTTTGCAATTTGCCTTTAAGTGCGGAGAATTTCAAAAATGAATCTGAACATATTTATAAGTTAGCCGCAATAAATGGTTTTAGTAGAGCCTCGATAGACACGATCATCCGCAAACATAAAAATAAACTTCATCTGAAAGATTGGACTAAGCTCCGAAATGTGGAAAATCATTCTACCATCAGATGTTCGTTCAATTATTTTCCACCGTTAACGAATAAGATGAAAAATGTGTTAAAGAAACATAACGTCCAGTTGGTAAGCTGTAGTAAAAACAAATTGAAGACTTTGCTTGGCGGTACCAAAGACAAAATTGAACTGACCGATAAATCTGGTATTTATTTGGCTACATGTGAAACATGCAAGAAGACTTACGTAGGTCTTACGAAGCGTGCCTTGAAAAAAAGAATTACTGAACACTTAAGGTATGTTGCAACGGAAGACATCGATCAAACGGCTTTAACTGAACACGTAGTCTCAAGTTTACCGAAACACAAAATTACCCGTACGAGTTTTAAATTACTAGAAGAGGTGCGAGACGTCCGTAAGTTGTATATTACTGAATCGTTTTACATTTACAGAAACAGATCGTCAGTAGTGAACAAGGACTACGGCAATGCTTTTTCTACTTTGTTTCATCTCGTAAATAGACAAACTTGACTACAGACAACGATCTGAATGCATTGTGAGATGAGGTGTGTGCACATGATTGGCTAGCAATTCGATTGATTGTTCTTACTTTATTGTATGAGAGTTAATTTGTTTGTTGTAATTTCAATTTGTTTAGTTGTTCGTTGGCTTTGATAATGTGAACGTAGTTCACGAAACCGGTCAGCAATAATAAAGTTTAAAATTGTGAAACAAAAAGGACAGTTTATTGCAATTTAATTTATTCCATTAATTTTCGTGCCGTTTCGTGCTTCGAAATTGGAATGCCTAAAATAACATATACTGGAGGAGGAAAAGTGCACCGGACGTCCATTAACGTACTCCAACGCCCTTCTCGTACTCCCCAATCTCTTTTTAGAAATTCTACACAGACATCGATGTTCAATCGAACACTTCTTATTGGTTTCTTAGTAGCGACACCAATAGGGTTCACTACATCGTAGAACAAGTAAACTATATCGCGACCGACGTACAGTGCGGAATATGTCGATATATGTGGGCACGTACGAATAACTGTATAAGACGGTGAAATAGAAACCGTTGGTCTTCAGTACAGTTGTACAGGATGAAATAAGGAACATCCCAGGAGTAATGAGCTGTTTAAAATGACATTTCTAAAAATGCAGTGTTCTGGTCGAATGTAACATAACTCTTCAAATGTTTGAGATAGAAATATTAGAAATATTAAGCCTAAAATAAGGAACAACTTTGCTGAAGACCAAAGAAACATTTTTAGGAAAAATTTTATTTTGGAAGTTATGAACTGTTGAAATCTGAAAATTAGACAAAGCATATGAAAATTTTCCCAGTTTAAGTGATCATAACTGACAATATAAAACATATGAAGGGACCCGTACGTATCAGAATAGATGTGGCAAACAGAGTTGATGTTACAAAAAGACTCGATCGTATTTAAGTAAATATTGCCTTTACTCTTAAGTGTATGAAATTACGTGCACAATAAATTGTATTGGAAATTGGCAATATTGGCAATATTGAAAAACTCGCCCGAAGAAACGGTATAAGAAAGGTCTTCCGAAAGTACAAAATTGACCCCCAAACAGACAGAAATGTTCATCTAAATTTTTTCTACAACATAGCAAAAACCCATTTTTTTGTCTAATGACCGACCAAGGGCCATAAAGAAATGCCTCGGACCCATAATTCCATAGACAAAAATGTTTCCCAATTTGCTCTGCAACATAGCAAAAAAAATTTTTTTGTTTAGGGCCGACCTTAGGACAGACCTGAGCCCTAAGCACAGGCACCGATTACAAATTTGTTTTTGAATATAATTCGGTGCTCGATCACCTCTCAATCAGTTAGGATTTATGTAAGCGCACACGTTGGGCCCTAGTAGATACTCAGTTTTAAGGTCCTCATTGAGTCCAAGGGATTCTAATCAAAAAAATTTCTTCCATAAAACGGGAGACAATCCTAGACTTTTCGATCAAGAAAAAATTTTAAAATCGGAAGAGATTTACTCGATTTATGTACAAAAAACATGTAGGGCGCCAGCAGAAGCTCGTTTTTCTTCTACAAATTGTTGGGCTTTCATAGACCTGTCGATTAAAAAAAACAATTATGAAAATCGGAAATGGTTTACTCGAGTTATGTACAAAAAACACGAATGACCCCTGCATAGACTCGGTTTTAGTGCCCTGGCTAAGTCCAAGGACTCAAATTCAAAAAACTTTCTTCCATAAATTATCGGCCAGGCCCAGATCTTTCAAACAAAAACAAATTTATGAAAATCGGAAAAGATTTACTCTAGTTATGTACAAAAGACTAAAAACCACTGAAACGGCACTAGCTCGGCGGCCCTTAGACCGACAGTGCCCAGATTCAATCGCAAAAAAGATATTTCGATTACCTTTCAGAGAAAAAAAGTTTTTGAAAATCGGTTGAGTTTTACTCAGGTTATCGCGGTGACGGACGGACGGACATTTTTTTTATTGTTGATTCGTCATCTAAGGACCATGATCGATGCTCCCTCCTACTCCCGGGTCGAAATTGGAGTGGTTACAAACGTCGTGGTAAACGCATAAGACCCCTTTTCGAAGAACTTCGTTCTTCGTACGGGTCTAAAAAATGTTTCTTCAGCAAAGTTTTTCCTTATTATATGCTTTACAAATTTGTTGCAGAACAAAGATTTCTATCTCACCATCTTATACAGTTATTCGTACGTGCCCACAATATTGACATATTCAGCACTGTGCGACGGTTAGTTATTTATTGTGTCGAAACATCACCTTTTGACCGCGTGTACAAAAAGTGTAGTATCCTGAAATTTAGGATACCGGAAAGTTTTTCGCCTTAAAAATCGGATACTGGGGAATCCACTTGAACGTGAAGCGAAAACAAACGGGAAAAACACAAGAAAAAAAATTACAATTAAGAGGAAAGAAAACTAAGGAAGAAGAGGTTTTGCTTGCAAACGGGAAATTGCTAAAAAAAAACGGGAAATGATCAAGAAGCCGGAAATTATTTGGAATTGGGAAATGGCTGTAAAATGCGAAATAACTTGAAAACGAGAAATGATTCAGACTCCACACTGTGTTTGAGTACGAAATCTCAAAAAATTTCGCTCGCTACGATCGCAGTTTTTTACTTCTTCACTTCTTCACACTGGTTTAACGTCTTTTTCTCCACACTGGTTTAACGTCGAAATCACAAAACTTTATGCTCGCTCCGCTCGCGGTTTAGTTTTTACACATGTTCCGTGAAAAATTGATAAAATATACCTACTGTGTTAGTAATGCACAAAATGAAATCATACCGGGAAACACTCTATTTTGTCGGATACTAGGAAATTGATTTTGAATACCGGGAAGAAAACATTATTTGCACATGCGCTTTTGACTCACTGCCAGCTGTTGTTACATTTTATATTTTTTTTATTTTATTAATTTACATTTTATTTTATACAAGCGATTCCGCCCTGCTAATTTAGACTTATACGAAGAATGCAATTTTATTAAAAAAAAATTAAAAGCGAAAAATGAGTAAAAAGGGAAGAGAGTCTTATGTTTTAATAAATTTTTTCAAGTTGTGCATTCGGCAGTCAAAATTGCTCACTTTAGTCTCTAATCTAGACGGACGGTATATTTTTGAAAGTGTGCTATACATTTTTTGAGGTTAAGGAAATTGGGAGTTTCAAGCACTGTATGAAATATTATTTTCTCGTAACCGTTACACCAAAGGAGATTAGACACTACTCGATCCTCTTGTGTGTGTTACTTAGTTCGTGGTCTTTGTCGTTGTGTTGCAGCGCACAAATAAATTTCATTTTTTTTTTATTTCAGGTAAAGATTTGGTTCCAGAACAGAAGAACAAAGTTTAAGAAGCATGACAATATCAGCAATGTGGAGGGAGCAGAACCAAAAGCCACTTTATCAAAAATCGCATCAACGAAATCAGTACAACCGAATCCGCTATCATTTGATACGGCGTCACAATCGACTTCAATAAAAAAATCCACATCTAAGCCATCAAATCCTGTTACAGCTGAATTGAATGCAAAAATAACAGCCAGGAACAACAACAAAATGAAACATTTAAAACATTTTACAAACGTGAAAAGTGAAAAGTTTGACATTGTCGATGAGAAGGTACCGCTTAATTTTGTGCTCGAAGAGAAAAATCGCGAAAACGTTAAGAATAATTCTCTAATTGACGCTACCAATGATGTTGAATCAATATTTGGATCGTCGAAAATTTCTGTAAATTCACATCTTGGGAAAAGTGGTTACTTGTAGCCATGTCCATGTCCAAGGTAATTGATTTAAAAGTTGGTTCTGATATTTTCGTTTGTATAAGCATCTCCAAGTTGCTCTCTCATCTGTTATCGTTCCGTTTTGCAATTTATCTAACATTGTGAGAATATCGCAAGACCATTTGATCGAATTTGAAGCATTCCATCATCGTTTCACTCAACTCTATACGGAAACGATTGCTTAATTTTAACATATCACTTGATTTTTTGCGACTGAATCAAATTGATGGTTCGACAGATATGACTCTTGGTGTTTAATTGCCAAAGAACGTTGAACGAGAAGCTGATCACAGGAAACCCTCCATTCCACTCATAAAAATAATGTCAACCAATTTCCTCATCTTCTTCCCCCTTTTTTATCCTTCTGCAATCGTGCTTTTTTCAAAGTTCCATTTTTTTACTTATTTCGCACCTCTTTCCAATAACGAATCGATCGCTCTTGGAGCATGGTCATAATACACTTTGAACTCTTTACGGTGCCAAAAATAGGGATACTACAAAATCCGGACCCTACAACTTCCAGATTTTGTAGTGTCCTAATATTGTCACTATATTTTTATAACTGAACTGGTGACTGAACGCTACCTGAACCTACTTTCCCTTAGACGAACGCATATGTTTTACATTACCGAAGATCTTCAGTTTCGCCACACATCAGTAAATGTGTTAGCGTTGGGCGTAATAAGAATAAAACGATTTGAAAGCTCAATTTGATAAAAATAATTTTATTTCTGTCAAGTTAAGCTTTCAAACAACCCTTGCGCGATTTATTCGTATCGCCCCCTAAGGTCATTATTAATCTCGTTAACAAAATTACATCGGTTATAGTAAAATAACTAATTTTTATACTCATACATGAAGTGTTTTCTCTGACTTCGCTGGGGTAATTCACGTACAGTCTCAGTCACACTTAAAATTAAATCTATCAACCTTTTTAAATCAATCGCCTTTTGAGATACAAAGAAAGACTGTTCCTGTTTTATGTATTTGAACAGTGAGATCCCTATGTCATGACTACTACAGTTTCGGATATTGCTTGCGACTGAATTAATTTACAAAAGAGAACAAAAACCTTATTTGCAAAGATTTGATGCAGCATCTAACATAATGTATACTTCGTAGATTTTAGTGTATGGTAAAGTTATAATTTCTTATCGCATTTTGTTTTGTAGTGAAGTGAAGGATTTTTCAAATTATTTTACTAAATTGTAGAAACGAATAAATGGTCATTAGATTATGTAAGACGTGTGCCAAAATTTTGTTCTTAACTATGTATGAATTAAAGATTGATTATTATATGATAAGAGTGCGTGTTTTTTTCACATCTGCTTCGAAATTGGGTCAAAGTCGAGGAAGAAAGTCATTTAGAAAATCAAAAATAAAAAGAAGATAAAAGAAAATTTACTCATCGCTGTTATCGAAATGCTCCCACGTCAACGCGATAACGTCCGGCCTTGATTTTGGGTAAAATGAAACGGATTTAATCGGACTGGTCAGTTGAGCTGTTGTGATGAAGGACAAACTGCAGAATAATTTAAATGAAGTTGTCAGTCAGATGTGAAAAGTCTATTTTATGTTCATGATTTTTGTACGGCTTCGGCTTATGTCAAAGTATACAAAATTGCATGACGAAATTCATAATATGTCAAACATGCAAAAAATGGTGTCGAAGGGTGCTTTGTAACGTGACAATCTGCAATTGCACGTTCCACAGGAAATAAATATAAAATTAAAGAATATTTCAAATCCATTTTCATTATTAGGAAAATGATCGCAAAGACCTCTACCAATGAAATGCGTTATCACAATTTCCGGTATATCAACACTGCATTACCAAGTTTCAATTACACGATTGTTATGGGTGCAATAGTTGAATCGGATGATAACGGGAGAAACGAGTCTTCGAGATCGCCGCTTATTCATTCCTCAAGCCCTTTAAATTATTTCCACATCATTGTTATCATTTTGTTTTTTGTTTATCAATAAAATATTATAACGAAGTCGAAAGGAGAGCTTACATATTAAGATCTCGTTGAATACGTATTGGACGATATTCACATCCGCTTTGGAATAATACCTCCGGTGGATTTTCTTGCGTCCGGGAGCAGAAGTTGCAGTTTTCTATACGATCTTTTAGTCCAAGGAGAGATAACGAAAATAAGCATCGACCGTTAGGCAGTCAGACGCATTCGAACAGAGAAATTGTCGTGAGTACTTGGTAATGTGATGCATTTTTTGAGGTGTTGAAAAAAGGTCGTAAGATATATTGTGAGAGTGAAGTGTAACTGAGTTTGAAATATCTAGTCTCTTCCCCTTTGCGATCGTAATATTTACAAGTATGATGTTTCATGATTCTCCTGTCGAGCCAAGGAGAAAGGAACATTATAGCTTTTATGAGTTAATTCGCCAATTCTTCAACCAGGTTGTATGAAGCTCACATACATCACATCTTCGATTTTCGAAAATTTGATCTTAATCGAATCTCTGGACTGTAATGAGAATATCGTGGAAGGAAATTTTTTTATAAAAATTTTGTTCGGCTATGGAAGGTGTTGAAAAATACCTCTGCACGAAAGTCGCTGAAAACGTTTTTTGGTAATATTTTCGCGATGATTTTTCGGATTACACTGAAATTGGCCTTATTTGTGTAAGTTGATGAGGCAAGTATTGGCTGTTTTGAGATGAAAATTCATTGGATTAGGTTTAAAGGCCTGATAGAAACAAATTATGAGTCTGTCGCCTTCAAAAAAGGTCTAACTTTTATGATTTTTGGGTACTATATAGGCTCTCTGGTCCACAAACAGCCTTGACCGAAAGATCTCTATAGTGTTTTTGAAACTTCAAATCATTGCGCTTCTGATGGTATATTCGGTTTTGTTAGTTGCCGCTGTTAGCACTTTCTACAGCTCTTTCAAAAAGTGTATTTTTTCAACTTTCAATCGCTATAGCCCGGATCACAGCTCGAATTTTCAGGCTTTTTTAATTTTTAAAAATTTGCCTCATCAACCTACAATAAATAAGGCCAATTTCAGTGTAATCCAAAAAATCATCGCGAAAATATTACCAAAAAACGCAAAAAAAGTTTTCAACGACTTTGGTACAGAGGTACTTTTCAAAACCTGCTATAGCCGAACAAAATTTTTATAAACAAAATTTTCTTCTACTATATTCTCAGGATAGTCCAGAGATTAGATTAAGATCAAATTTTCGAAAATCGAAGGTGTGATGTAATATTCGATTCGTTGAGATTTTCGCAAATTCACTCTTAAATTCTGATGTTTAAAACACAGAGAATTTTTTGAGTAATCCGTAATTTTCAGCGAAACAGAAATAATTTTATGAAAGTTTCAACAGTACTAGTTTTTGAACACAAATATAGCAATAGACCGTGTCTAGCATTATATTTCATCAGGCAACATACCTGCTTTTGATGAGTAGCGACATCTACCTTTGTCATACATTCATACGGTTCAACACAAAAGCTGAGTCGTTTTTATCCAGTAGCGCCACCATTGTTTCATTGATAAGTACGGTTCAGTAGAAAATAAATGACACCATCCGTACTCTGCGCTGTCATATATTTACTTACGCCGCGCCGCCTGGCTCTGATGTCTTTTACTCAGAGAAATAATAAGTTGGTATACGCCTGAGTCGAGATAGAACACACATGTGTATGACAGCTGAGTTGTATGGGAGAGGATGGAACCAATTTAGTAGGCAATTCTCTCCCATACAAACCAACTGTCATTCACATGTGTGTTCTAACTTCAGCACAAGTTTACCAACTTAACATTTCTCTGCTTTTATTCCATTCTATATACACGGTCTCACGTCTCTCAGATTCATCGCTTTCCGTTCTGTTCTTAGATCGATAAACACCAACTGTATGCATGAACGTCTATCCGCAGAACGTCGAAAAATGGAAACAACTGTTACAGAATGAAAATGATTTTTATATCTTTATATTTTCACTAATACCCATATAATGATTTGATTATTTGACTAGCTTAAACGTCATAACATGTAATTACAATATTTTTTTTTTTCAATAATTGAGTATTTTTTGAATTTTTGTAACGTACAATTTAATAATACAACACTTTTCATTTTTCAATAAATTGTTTGTTTTTTCATTATGCAACATTAATCAAATATATCATATAACAACATTATAACTAAAATACATTCTACGAAAATATTTTGATGTAAACAGAATAATAGAACCATCCTTTGGGCTTTTTTTTACTTATTTTGTTTCATAAAAATTGATTCCTCCTTTTTTTATCACCTAAATTATTTACCTAAAAATATAGCTTTACTTTTACAATATTACAGCTACAAAATATATTTGTGGACCCACTCGTACCAGTGTTACAAAATTTCCGAAAGCTGCTCTCTAAAAATATCTTAAGTTAGTTTTTGTGTAAGGTTACCATGTAAGAGAAAAGGGTACATGCACAATGGATTGCATTTAGATGAACTGTGGCACAAAAATTCAAGTGTTCACGCGGCTGCTGAACCTTTATTTTTGTTGACCTACTTGACTGAAAACTTTTCAATAATTTAATGTTCATTGCACAGATGCCTCTCCTTGTCGATGTCGTTAGCGCCTTCAGATCACCCCGATAGGATACGCAGAAATAAACCATTGAAATGGGTATAGGAAAGTAGCTACTATGAGATCGAGTTGCCAGTGCGTTGGTTCGAAACTCAGCCGCAGACAAATTTGTTCCGATTGTTAGATTTGTAAACAAAACAAAGCTAATTGAATCGGTTCAAGTCATGTGAAGTTGAGTGTAGCGCCATCGTACGGCTTACCGGTGAAAGGCATTGTGGTAGGTGCCCGGTATTCTAACTCCTCGAGTTTTCCGTTCTAGTACATCTCATGGATTGGCACTGGGTTTTGTCGCACAGCTGACCACGGGCAGCAGTAAAAACTTTCCGGTAATGAAAGGATCTCAAATAGTAGAACCACAAAAAGTAGCGAAACTAGTAAATAATGATCTAGCCCCTAACCCTTCATGGGTTGTTAAGGCAGATTATTATATTATTATTATTACATCCCAGAGGTCTCGCTGGGGGAACCTTCCAATAATATCGCTGAGAAGATCACCCAGAGATTTCGCTGGAGAGACTTCCCAGAGGTTTCGCTGGGGAGACCTTCCAGAGATCTTGCTGGGAAGACTTCCTAAGGGTAGCGCCAGGGAGCGACCGAGGAGGGGGGAACGGACAGGCGGGCGGAAAGGAAGGGTGAAAACATAAAGTAGCTCTCGCTACTTAACAAAAAGGAATCTCAGGGATGTGGTACGGATGAAAACTAAAAGATTGAATTTTTTTTATTAAACTTTACAATTGAGAATTTTCAGTCACATTAAGGAATGAATTTCTGAAATGAAATTTTTTTTATCGCTATCCTACCTCTGAATGCCTTAGTGTCCATGAAAATATTATAATCACAACAAAAACCCTTTTTAAAAAGGAAATGTGACGCAAGTCCTCGTCCCTTCTTTCAAAACAACTGATATCAATTGGGGTGACGCGACGCTTAAAGCTTTCAAACGCAAAAAATTCTTTTGGAATGTTTTTATTTTTGATTAAAAAAATGAGTCACAAATCTCGGACCCACCAACGTAATAATTTTTCTACACTTTCACCTTTCACACCGCAAAAATTTGACCTCGCACGATGTCTGGAGTACGGAGAGCCCAATTTTTGTGTATGGAAGCTGAAAGCGTAGAAAAATTATTACGTTGGTAGGTGTGACATTTGTGACGCATTTTTTTAATCAAAAAAGAAAAAAAAAAAAGAATTTTTTGCATTTCAAAGCTTTAAGCGTAGCGTCACCCCAATTGACATCAGTTGTTTTGGAAGAAGGGACGAGGATTTGCGTCACATTTCCTTTTTAAAAAGGGTTTTTGTTGTGATATCAGTAGAAGAAAAGAGTAAACAAATTTTGGAGAAAAGATTTCAAAAAAAAGGGACAAAAAAAATTTCCTTTGACACACCCAACCCAATAACTTTTCCTTTGACCCCAAACATCTATCTCCAACCAAAAAAAAAAAACTTAAAAAAAATTCATTCCGTCCCATTCCAACGTCTGCCATTTTGTTGGTCACCCTAACACACTACACGTCCAACTCAACAACTTTTCCTTTGACACCAAACCTAAAAAAAATTAATTTTCCCCCTAAGTTCGACCCATACCAACGTCTCCTTTTTTGTTGGTCACCCTGACACACTACACACCCAACCCAACAACTTTTCCTTTGACTCCGAACATCTATCTCCAACCCCAAAAAAAATTAATTTTTCCCCTAAGTCTGTCCCATACCACCGTCAGCCATTTTGTTGGTCACCCTGACACACTACACATCCTAACACAGTCCAAAAATTTTGCTCATATTTGACCCATACTTTGAATACACTCACTCACACATACAAAACATTCTTTTAAATGGGCTTTATATGGCGCCTTCTAGGAACCCTGACACCCAAACGAGGCCGGTACCTCCTCTTTTTTAAAATATCATAAGGCGTTTGAATGCCGAGCCGTTTTCGAGCACGTGCCCAAAAAGTCGGTTTTCATGTGTATATGGTTCTGGAATTAACTAACTTACCCACTAACTGACTCACTAACTGACCCACTAACTAACTCACTGACTAACTAACGTAGGATGTTTCCATTATTTTTGGCTTCTATGAAATAGCACATTTTGTATGTAAAATGACGATGTTCTGAAGGTCAAATCTTCGGATCCACTGGACCGATTTTAATGAGTAAAATGTCGATTTCAATCAAAATTTTACGTAGAATCCGAAAAACTAGAAATCAGGGGCTACGAGGAAAAGGAGAAAAGTCAAAACTTAGCTGTTATGTAGTCTACGAAAAAAAAATTTTTGTACGTATGTGGACTTGCGTCATGGGCGCATTGCTATCGCGCGCGCATGATTTTAAATTGGTTAACTGAAGGATGCAATTAAGTAGTTCAAACAGACTAGAGAGTGCCTAAGACATTCGATAGCGTTCCCTCCAAACCCACAAATGACCAAAACTCATACTGAATCCTTTTTTTTTAAATTTTTAATTTGGTGTTTTATTTTTTTCGCCGTCCGTAAGATTTTTGGGGTCACTCACTCTCTGTTTTATTGCTACGAAATTGTGAATGGTAGATCAGATGTAGATCCTCGCTACGGCTCTAACAAAGAACCAAAATGCGATAAAACAAAAATTTTTGTGCCATCCGTTCTTCATAGCTTTTCGCTTATAAAACCTTAAGCTTTTGTACAATGTTTCATAATGTCTACCACCCTTAAAAAATGAGAGTTTTCCTTCATTTTTTGTTCTTTGAAGGTAGGGGCTCTTTAAATATTAAATTTGGATTTTTTGTTCTAACTAAAACTTAATTTGCAATTTAAAATATCGATCAGTTTATCGATTAACTTTCTACGAATGTAAATGTGCACAACGTGTCGATTTTCTCTGAAGAGTCTCAAGCGCTACATTGATGGAAAGTTAACCAGAAATATTTTACAATTTCGCTAAGTAGTTAATGAAAATCTTTAAAGTACAATCGGACGATGTTTATAATGCTCTTGATAATATTTTTTTTTGGTAAAAGTGCAAATTGATTCGAATAAAAAATTCTTCTACCTCTAAAATTTAACGTTTTTTTAATCATTCACTGTGTTTCTTGTGTTAACTACAGCCGCTTAGCAGATCACTGGACAATTTAGGAAGCTTTTTACCTACAATGAAGAAATTTATAATTTGCACATTGTACACATTGGTGCGTTTCATCACTTTCAGCTGATTTATCATTGATAAAACATCTAAAAAAGAGAAAAATAGAAAAAGAGTGAATTACGCAAATTATAAATTTCTTCATTGTAATTTTGGCTTTTTTCCCTGTTTCGAACTGTAGTCTTTCTCTGTGCATTATTTCGTTTGTAGCTTGTAAATTAAGAAAAATTCGATGTGTGAAAAAAATTCAATTAAAAAATCTATCTAAATGGAAATCGAATTGGTCGGGAGTCGAATTTTTTTTTTACGAAATAAGTCAAATGCATAAAACGTATTCGTCAAGATGTCTCTATAGTGGATGCTCTACTAGACACTGGAATAGCTACAGAAAACTTAGCATGTTTTTTGGTTGTGTAAAAAGACTCTTCGACTAAAGAAAGGAAATCAAAATTAATCGCACTGTATTGCAATGGAAAATGATCGGCAACTTTCTTTGATCACAGGAAAATCAGCGACAATGCCCAGAACGTCTGAAATGTAGAAGTTTTATGGAATAATCTTGGGGAAAATTCTCCAGAATACATTGGTTTATCACGACCGGCCATCTTCGTTCGTTCGATCAATCCCCTACACAGCGAGCTATTTGGTCCTACAGTAAGTTCTTCAACCGATCGTGTGCACAATGTCCTCCACTCTAATTCTTGCTATTCTTCTGTAGTGGTTGCAGCCTCTCAAGCGTCTTTTCTTGACTTACGGCGTATCGGCGCTTTCTTACTGTTGTAAGAATATTGAAATTTCTATAAACTTTCTTGCGATCATGTTATATTACTGAAGAAAATTGTAAATTTATTGAATGAATAAAAATCATTGTTACAATGACGCGTCATTGATTGAACCGGAATGTTGAAAATATTGTCTAAGGTAGCGTTCCATCTCATATTCATTCATGTAATACGCACAAATGAACTGTCTCGAGTAAGGAACAGTAAACAAATTGATATTGGATTTTCCAAAAACTTATTTTGAACGTCAATTTTTAGTGCCTCGAATGATGGCTTTCGTTCTCTGAATGTTAAAGTTTGATATTTTTTGTATTCAGTTTCTTAAATGTTACTAAAATCACATCCCATCCCGTCGATTTAACATTTCTTCGAAAAATGTTTCAAGGAAATTACTTTTTGAAAGAAAAATTATAATCGCCAGTGGGAGTACGGTATGTACAACGCGGAATTAAATTCTGGTAATTGAAATGGTTCACGTATCGTCAACGGGTCGTTTGAAATTGTTTCTTATCCTCGCCAAATGATGTGAGCACACGTGTCCATACGTTTTGTTGTACCACTCTGGTGTTTTGCCCCTAAAACAATTGGATTTATTGAGTGGGTGTTCAAGTATAAATGGAATTTAAAATCAAATTACTTAATGTCTACGCGTGACAAATGCATGATCTTAGATCGTCCGTTTGCGCATGGTTCGATTAAGTACCGTGATGCAAGAACCACACCCCTAACACCACCGAGCAGTAAATTAGCTTGTGCATGATCAACGGATGTTTCGACGATAACGCAAGCACCACGGGGTAGATCAGAACGCCAAGATCTGCAAGACAATTCGATTTAAGACTAGCGCAAAGAAAAATAAGGATCATACCTCAAGACACAATAGTCGGTGATTGTTTGACCGCCGGTAGCGTATTGGAATATCTCACTTCTCTCATCCAGTTGTTCTATGATTCTCCATTTGAGCAAATGCTGATCCCAGTTGTGACGCTCTTTGAAAACGTATTGCAAAACTTGCGATGGAGGTGCATCCAGTTCTGTGGTGATTTTCCACAATCGCAAAGGATGTCCGTCCCCAACTTTTTTGAAAGCAATTTCAACATTGGGATCCTGGGACGATGTTGAAATCCATCCTCGAGATTTTTCACGTCCTTCTTTGATCGTCGCACTGGTACATTCATACAAATAACCGCGCCAATCATGCACCTGCAACCCTTCACCCAATACTTCTAATGGCACCGGTCTGGACTCCTCCATGTACCCGAAATTGCAGCGAGCGATTTTTTCGTTAGATATTGTGAAAACGCTACGATAATTTTCAATCAAGTAAGTTAGACACTCGTGGGATGCTCGTGTTTCCGATAGTTCACGGGGATCGGGAACTCCTGTAGGTTTACGACGCCTTGGCGATGATGGTATTCTGAAATTGTTGGAACTGGTTTTTCGTTCCAATTACGAATATGAACAGGGAATTGAATTAGTTCGATCAATTTACCTCATCGATGTTGCTCCGTTGTAGAAAAGTGATGGAGCTAAACAAACAGCCAGATTGTTAGCTGTCATTTGATTGTATGCAGCATTGTCAGCAACATTGTTCAGGAATTCCAGTAAATGTTGTAAAACTTCGCGATGTTCATCGGGCAACAACAGAACGGCTGATTGAACGGCATCTGGTCGAACATCGGGCGGAAGATCTGCAAGATTTACATTCAGTCATCTCCCTATCTTAATTCGAACACAAAAATCATACGTTGGAATATTGCAACGAAAGTTTCCGACATCTTGGCGGTGAGTAACGTGTCGGGTAATTCTCTAAAATATTGTTTGACCATGTCTGCGACATCGTACGCTTGTTGAATATCGTAGAGTGAAATCGATACAACTGGTGACTCCTCAACGACAGTTTTCAGTTTTTGTATCCTGGACTTTACACCGGATTTTCGGAAGATGCCAATCTGAAAGAAGAAGTGCATATTCAAATCGATGAATCAAAACCTATACCAGACGCAAAGATGACATTAAAAGATAGTGTCAACATTGAAACTGACATCTTCGAAGAAGCGAAGCGTATGTTATTTGATTGGCACATAAATTGTTACAATGAATCAAACCTTACCTGGTGCATTGCATTCAGTTTAAGCCACTTCAAGGCAGATTGTATTGATTTCGGCAATGTTTCTCCGGTTCTTTGGAGCAGTAATAGAAAAGGAACTCCAAAAACTTTTTTATCTGTGAATAAAGATATCGTAATTTGTTGCTGATTTATTCGGCGGTCGACGTCTTACCCTTATAGTCGGGAGCCTTGATTTTCTTAATAAATTTTGGCAGTTCCCAATTCCAGCCTGATCGATGTGTTGGACAGTATCTTTCCATGTAACCGGTTAATGTGACTAGAGCTAATTTACGAACAACCTGCGATGAAGCTGGTTAAAGACTAAACGCTTTTAAGTGTAAATTGAAATTACAAACCTGAAGCTGACCACAAGACATAGCTGCTAATGGAATGCCATCGATTTCCTGTGCTTTGGGCGTTTGACATTTTTTGAAAATATTATCTGGCCTATCACCGCTCTGAAAGCTGTGCCATCGAACAACAGTGCTATGATGTGTAAGAACACAAATTAAAACGTGAATGGAATTGGATACCGAACAAACAGACCTCGCTTTAGATTCATCGTTTTTACGTGTCGAGCTGCGCGAACGGAAACTGCGTGAATTGAAGGCGTCTCTGTATCGGCGAGATTCTTTCCCAAAATTCAGCGATCCTCCACGCAGCAACTTTGCCGGTTTGGGAGTTTGCTGTGACTGTTGCGTGAAGGGCGCATCGCCGAACTGCTTGAATTTTCTGGATCTGAACTGATGACATTCCGAATCGGACATAGCACCAATGTCTTCGACACGTCCCTTTTGCAGAAATGATTTTGTTTTCGATGGTCGTTTTTTGGTAATGCCACCACCAACGCCACCACCACTAGATTCTTGACTTGCATCGCTGTAGTATGATGACGTATCATCGCCCGATTTATTGAAATCCGATGTAACAATCGGACTATGGGAAAAGAAGTGCAGGGGACTGGTTCGATTCGATTTGGACATTTGTTGCGTTTTTCTACTAAGACAATGGTTCGGACTAAGTCGATTTTGGTTTTGATATTTGATATAATCGGTGACCATCAACAAATCATTATTGTTGATCAACGGACTTTTTGTACTAATTGAATATGGACTAGGACTAGTAGGTATTGGTGATGGTGGAGTTGATTTGGTTTTGCTAATGTCAACACATTTCAGATTGGCTAATTTCATGTTGATGTCATCGAGGTCGAGTGTTTCCGGACCGCTAATAACAACACCATCTCTGTTTTGCTTTTTCCTACGGCGAGATTTAATTGATTCGACGCGACGTAAAAATGCCTTCGCTCCGTCTTTTAGGCGCTCACTACCGGTTCGGCGAAATCGCACAGGCAATTGGTCATTTTCATTGGAACTAAAAGAAGTACCATGTGGAAGTGTTGAAAATCCACCGTCGGCCATATTTGCATCCAAATTTTCGGCACTGGAATTTATTGACGGCGACGTCTTTTCTTTATTGTCAAAAAGGTTTGCAGGAATATTTAAGTCCGTTTCGCACACCCTTGACCATCGTCGATTCTTTTGCTCAAACGTCCAGTTTTCGCTTAATGCGTATTCCTCCTCTTCCGAGTCGTATTTCTGTAAATCATTACAAATTGTATAAGTAAGTTTGATTGAATGGACCATGGCTATTTCGACAAAAGTGACGTAAAATATAATTTTAAACAAAAAGTTGTTCTACGATATGGCGAAAAAATGCACCAATTTTTTTTATAAAATTATTAAAATAATAAATGAAAACAAATGAAAATGAAATCAGTTCAGTTAGTGCAGCCGCCGAAATCGAAAAAAGGAGCGATGGCGAACACTTAAATTGAATTTCAAATCACAATATTACTCTTAAGAACTCTGAAAAGTGTATGATTTTTGCTTTCCAGCGTAAAGACCGCTCATAACATAGTAAATACTATTCCGTAATACGTTCAGCCGGCCTCCGTCAGTTCATTTGCGGCTGTCAGATGGGGGTACATTATGAAGGTATGACGTTGAATATTTTATTGCTTACAATTACGTTTTACGTCTGTTAAAATTAACTTGTGAAAAAAGCCATGGACCATTGTTTCGATTAACACACACACCCTTCTAGAGATGAGCGGGTCGACCATTTTTCGAAACCCGACCCGGACCGAAACCGACACGATAAAATTTTTCGAAACCCGAATTGTTTCTAAACCCGACCCGGACCGAACCCGACCCGATTAAAATTTTCGAAACCCGAAACCCATGAACCCGAAAAAAACAGTTTGGGTCCGGGTTCGGGTCAGGTTTTTCGAAGTTTCGGGCAACCCGCTCATCTCTACACCCTTCTATTTGCGAAGGCAAATTCCAAACAAATGATAAAAGCCGAATAATTCTTCGCTTCACAACCATGTGAAATGCAAATCGTCTAAACATTATAAGAAGACGATATTTTTAGAATTAACATTCCCAGATTTCCAAAATCTTTTCATTATAATTCAATTATGGAATCAATTAACCGTAACGAAATAACTATTTATATGCGTGTAAAATTTGGATCGGTCGGAAAAGATATTTTAGTCGTACGGAAAATGGATATCTAAAGAAAATTCTAACGAATTAAAATTTATTATTTTTACGGCAAAATGAATTGAAAACAAATGGAGAATACATTCGCGAAAATCACGACCAACATAAAATCAACGTCCCACATATTTTGACATCGGTAGATCCCTTTTACCATTTTGAGCTGAAGATTATTTTAAAACACAGCCTTCGCAGACAATTCTATTTAAATCCTATCATACACGCACATAGGAGGAGTACCACAATGTGAAAAGAGAATTAACAAACGTGGAAATCTCAAGGGAAATTTCAGGCAATAAAATATCAAAGGAAATTATTCCAATATCTGAGCTATTTCTCAAGGCTAAATAAAATGAAACTCACGTTTCCATGTTTGTGGCTGCTATCCAAACGCATCGTTGCACATCGATTGAGAGCCACAAGTCTTCTGTACAGTGATTGTAGCGGATCGTTTTCTAAAAATGGATGATCTTTGGCGACATTGCTAAGGTCAATAGGAAATTGGAGATCTAATCAAACAGCGAAAGTTTTACAATTAAAATATCATCGTAACATAAAATGATTAAACAATTTGTTTACCTACCTTCATACATTTGAGCATACTGCGGGAAACCAGCAGCTCGAAGCCATTGGCAAGCTTCCGTTGCTTCGATTTCTGCAAATAAAAATAAAACAATAGATTGATAAGGAGGACATTCGGCTACATGAATTAGCGCCCGGAGCAGAATTTTAGGGAATTAACGCCCGGAAAAATCTGACAACAATGTAAAGCGGGTAAATTTGTACCCAATTTGTAAAAGGAAAATGTCCTTCCGAGCCTTAATTCACCGGGAAAAATTTTCGGGCGATAATTCGCCGGGCGTTAATTCCCGTCACAGGACATTCATCACTCATAATCCAATGGCTCTAATGACTTCTTTAATGTCAAAAATATTCACGTTTACTTTAGAGAGGTTACAATGAAAGGACATAATTGAAAATTCTTTGAGTGTATTTTTTGCAAAGCTTTTCTCGTCTGATCGGCCATCATCAAAAGAGAACATAAATGTTTTCTTTAATTAAAACTGGTTTTGTCTTCGAAATAACCACCCTCTTAAATAAAAGAAACTGACCATGACCACATACCGACGCGACAGTACAGATTGTTCATCAAATTATTCACGCCGTTTGCACTATAATAATTTAGTTTCATTCAATAGACTAAGGTATCAATTGGCTAATAATTTATCACTTTAGTGAGTAAGCAGCCGTAATGTGAAGGTAAGATCTGTTAATGAAGTGAAATTATTTGACAAGCAGAAAACATATGCAAGGGACTCGTAAGTATCAGAATAGATGTTGCAAATCGAGTTGATGTTACGAAAAGACTCGAACGTATTTAAGTAAATATTGCCATAACTTGTAATTACGTCCACATTAAATTGGATTGGAAATTGCTGAGAGTGCAATATTGAAAAGCCCGTCCGAAGAAACGGTGTAAAAAAGCTTTCCTAAAGCATATAATTGACCCCCAAATAAATGTCAATTGTCTCTACAACATAGCAAAAAAACATTTTTTGGGCTAGGGCCGACCTTAGTACCGACCTAGGGCCAATAGAAGAGGCCTCGGAAAAATATTTTCATAGACAAAGTCCAAGAGCTTCTAATCAAAAAATTTTCTGTCATAAAATATGAAACATTAATTGGCCTTTCGATTAACAAAATTTGAAAATCGGAAGAAATTTACTCGAGTTATGTACAAAAAACATGTAGGGCCCTAGCAGAGACTCGTTGTTAGTGCACTAGCTAAGTCCAAAGGCTCAATCTCAAAAAAGTTTCTTCTACAAGTTGTTGAGCTGTCAAAGATCAGTCGATTAAAAAAACAATCATGAAAATCGGAAAAGATTTGCTCGAGTTATTTAACTCGTTCTTAGTACCGTAGCTAAGTCCAATGACTCAAATCCAAGAAAAATTTCTTCCATAAATTGTCGGCCGTGCCCAGATCTTTCAAACAAAACAAAAATTATGAGAATCGGAAGAGATTTACTCTAGTTATGTACAAAAAACACGTATGGCCCTAGCAGGGACTCGGTTTTGGTGCCCTAGCTAAATCCAAGGGCTCAAAATCAAAAAATTATATTCTTGTGATTTATATTAACAACAGCCAATATTGCAACAGTCGAGATAAATTGATGTGTGGAATGTGGAAGCAAGTTTTGAAATTCATTACGCATCCACCCACAACATCAGTATAGTGACGCTAGTTGTTGAGACGCAATCTAATTTTTGATGTTTTAAGGCGGCCGGTAATCATGTTGTTTTGTATTTAGGTAATTGTTACAGTTAGGACTTTCGATTATTAGCATTTTTTATTAGTTACCATCAAAACAACACCGAAATTCAATCAATACAAGGAAAGACTTCAAATCTGTGAGTTCATTTAACTAAATCATTCTTTCATCAGTAGCATAAAGTACGCCACGATAAGTGATCAGGTCTTGGTCCCGGGTGATCACTCTATGAAAGACTCTTGATATCGAAAAAAATGATTTGCACGCTTCATTTAGCGATCTTCAATAAAACTTTACAGTTTTAAAGCTTTGTAATAAGTCACTTAATAAAGCGTCCAAATAATTTTTTCGATTACTTTCTGCAACTGTTAAACAGGCATCAAAATGTTCAACATTTTATCACCGAATGCTCGAAATTGTGAAATTTCAACGTTCCACCCCAATTGCTGATAAATTCCATATAATGACACGATGCATCGTACATACGAAATGATTTTAATAAACGTTGACCTTGATGGCTAAATATATTTACTCACTTTTTCAATATTCGGACGGGGAGATTGGGTTATATTAGTTTGCAGTCGTTTTTCAATCAAATAAAAACAGTTTCTACGAAATGACAGCATTATTGTTTAATGTATTTCATTTTTAGTTGAAGTTATTTATAAAAATAAACGTATAATTTGCCCGTAGATCAAACCTGAAGCGCTTAGATAATTGCGACGTTTTGATGAAATTGGAAATTTGTATTTATGCAAACTAGTGAGAAATGCTTTTTGAAGGCACCAAATGTTTAGTTGCCGCTAAAGATCACAGGTTGCAGTAATTTATAACACAGTTGCATACAAAAGTAATAAAAATTTTTCTTTTCATCAATGAGTTGCTAAGAGGGAGAGACAATTTTTCTATTTCAAAGCTTGTGCCTGCAAACGGAGGCATAAAATCTTGTTTGCGTTACAAGCTTGCTTGACCTTTTCAGCTTTTCAGGCGAGGGGCAGAGACATGAAAGGGCAACCCAGCCGCCATATCAAGTCTCTGGAGCTATTGCCACCATTTAATTGCTATCTTCTTTGAATCGAAAACCGATTCAAGAACAACGACGACAAAACCAGACTTTAAGGTGTAAATCACAGGGCAAATCATCTCCAATATTACCATTTTATTTCTTTTCACTTAGCACAAATTAATTACAAAAACCATTTATCCCAGTTAAATAGATTTTTTTCGTACTGCTAAAAACTGGTAAATCCATTACCTTCATTAATCAAAATATAAGCGGAAAGTCTGACTGAAAGTGTATTTCAAATATTGATGCAGGTACAGGTACACGTAGGCAGAAGACACATTTAAGATGTTCTTATTTTTTACTTATTCGCTACATCAATCATTTAGTAATTAGGATGACATAATTAAGAGGATTAAGCAGAACATAATATTTTGAAAGTCATAAATAACAAATACGAATCTGATTTGTGTTTTAAGATTACTTGTAACTGAAGTAAGCTGCAGATAAGTTTTTTTTGCGAAAGGTCAGAATTCTTGGAATTCAAAAAAAAAAAAAAAAACGTTGAGCCAAGTCTTTGATATTTTGACAATGATTCATGTTTGTAACAGCCGCTTCAGAAGATAGCAGACAATGACATTCTCAAATGTTTATGATGCTAATCGAAAAAAGGATTGTAAAAAAGGATAATATCTGACTTTCTCGTGCACAACACATAATGCATACAATGCAAGCGAAACTCTCGGTGGCAAAAATATAGCCTTTCAGACAACAGGTGCTCGCTCAATAATTAAATTGAATTCATTTATATTTCACAGTTTCTCACTACCTCCTATAATATTTTAATCTAACCCGAAACCAGTTGGAAATCAATCGTAAGTCGAATTCATCCCTAAAATCACTACTGTCTGCACTGCACCACGGGTATAATCTGTTGCCTTGAGTTCCTTAACATGTCTAGTGTATAATAAAGAACTTTACGTTCGGCTACATGAGTAACAAACATCCTCAAAGATTCCTGTTCCTCTTTAAATGAGTTCAAAGAATCGAGATTTTCCACACTCACCATTCACAACAAAATCACTCAGGTCTTCGAGATACTAATAATGCAAATTAATGAGCGTATAGTTTACTAATATCACTAGAAACGTGCTGCATACACTTTATGATGTGTGGTGAATCATTTTATTTACAACTAGATTCTATTATTTGTATTTGATGTATTGCACTTATAGTTTCAGTTTTGCAAGTGACGTAGAAAATAGCGTAGTAAATTAATTGGATATTTTGTGTTGCACTCAAAACGATAGACATTATTTTTTAGTGAATCACCAATGCATTTTTCACTGAATTAAACAAACAAGTCTAACAAAGCAGAATCACTTTTCTGATTTTCCACTTAGAGCATGTACTTCAAAGAACTGAACGAAAATTTGAATTAATTCTTTCAAGCGATCAGCATCGTTTACAAAAAATTACAAAATGAGCTAAAAGTATGTTCCGTTTCTTTATAATTTTTGTGCATAATTATTACGAACTCTGTCTTTCAGACAGATTGTAAAGCCGCTGAAAAACGGCAATCGGCGACTATTTGTGTTTATTAGTAAATTAAGAACGAGCTTCCAAATATTATGACGTTGCATTGTTGTATTCCAAAGAGAGTAGGCGGTGTGTTGAATTGTAAAGACGGGAAAAAATTTCGGTCAATAGTTGCAAAATATGATAAGCGAAATAGTCAATAAACTGAATATTTAGTTAGTGGAATGTGTGGGGAGTCCGAGTGTGTGTGCTACTGTTTCCACAAATTGATCGGGACGAAAGTGTGAAAGTAATAAGTTTAAGTACAAGAATTTATCGAGGGAGACTTTATCGAATTTTTGGGTTTTCGCTCGCTGTATGGATATGTATCATAGCGAATTTATGGTTGGGAATGTTGGGAAACTAGATTGTCTAATATGAAATACTGTTGTGCTGATTTATTTGCGGAGAAACCGTTTGAGGTCCCGCTTATAGCGAGAGACCGTTGGAGATCCCCGTGAGCATGAAATAATGCGTTCTGTCGTCTTGTGGAAGCCAGCGTGCAGGATTTTTAATCAATTCAAATCGGATTCACACGTGGACGTGATGAAATGAATGTATGCAGACTGCTCGGTAGGCAGGAGAGACAAAGGAGACGTATATTGTGTGCGAATGACGAGTGCAGTAGAGAGCTGCAAATATGAAGCGGATGTACAGTAAGAATGCATGGGGATTCAGGTTGGAGAACGCGGTGGGTATAGTGAGCATAATGGGTGTTGGTTATGTGGCTGCATGTAAGGTAAGTCAATGCGTACGAAAGTAATTTATGACTGAGAATGATTCACATTTATTTAGTAGATAGTCCAACGTCGAACGACGGCAGTTATTGTTAGTTACTACTGTAGGAATACAGTAGTATATAAAGGCAACGCATCGCGGCGCTGTTCACGGCAGGAGGTTACAGAGCATTTACGTGTATGTAATCATCTGTTGAGAACTAGGATAAACACAACGTTCACCGCTATCCAGTACGTCCCATATAATCGTCCGTCATTTTGTTGGTTCCCCCGATACACTACACACCCAACCTAACAGCTTTCACTTTGACACCAAACACCTAACATCAACCTAAAAAAGTTACAAAAAAATTCTTATTCGGCTAACTTCAGTATCAGCTGCTCATCGGGGGTTAGATAGAAGTCTCCTAAGACCTTCGTTCTCAGACCCTTTAAAGCCGGACAAGTGCATAAGAAATGGCTCGCCGTTTCTGGTTCTAGTCCCTAGCCACTTCTGTTGAGGCTCAACAGGAATTTTGTTTCTTTTTTTTGCAAAAGTTCTTTGGATTGCCTGCAGTTTGTTTCCCATCTATCCTGGTGGAACCGATTCATTTTCGCACTCACTAAGGACTTAATTGATTGGATGTATAGAGCGATAGTTAGACCAATACTATGATACGGTAGCATGTTATGGTCTCATTGCGCTGCAACACCTTCTGTGAGTAAGAAATTGACGAAAGTGCGAAGACTGATGTGTCTTAGCATAACGGGAGTCATGACGTCGACACCAACGGCAGCATTGGAAGTATTGCTGTCGCTGAGTCCGATAAGCTTGTTCATAAAAGAACAAGCTGCCTTGACTGTAGTGAGGCTATACAGAAGCGGACACTGGGAAGCAGCTGATAGAAGTATGGGACACGCAGGAATCTTAGTCGACTTGATTAATGAGTTCAAGGAAACTGAGATGCCTAGTGACCGTATGGAAACAGTTTTCCGGTTCGAAAGGAAATATGAGACGGCTGTTCCAACCAGGGCAGAGTGGGTGAATGGAAGGTGTCCAAAGGTTGGAAGTGTAACCGTGTTTATAGACGGGTCTAAAACTGAAGAATAAACTGGATCAGGGATATACTGCGAAGAGCAAGACATTCAAGTCTCTGTTCCTCTGGGAATCGTTGCGACAGTTTTCCAATCTGAGGTAGTAGGTATTAGCGAATGTTGCCGCATTTTGTCGGAAAACGGGCTGACAAATGAGAAAATAATTATATGCACAGATAGTGAATCAGCAATCGAAGCCTTATCCTCGTGTAAATTGTCTGCTAAATCGATGACCCGGAGACTCTTTCAGAAGACAACGAAGTTTTTCTGATCTGGGTACCAGGTCATTCGAACATCGAAGGCAACAAAAAGGCTGACGAATTAGCAAGGAAAGGAAGCCAGGCGGGAATGATAGGACCAGAACCGACGATCGGTGTACAGGCCAAATATATAGCGAACCTTCTTAGAAGAAAAACTGAGAAGGAACACCAGATATTGTGGGAAAACCTTCAAACCTGCCGGCAATCTAAGAAATTTTTAGTAGGATGCAGGTGGAGCACTACTAAATTTCTCCTTGGATTAGACAAGAAGAGGCTCAGGATGATGATAGGAATGCTTACCTAAATAAAATGGGACTTAGCGAAGACCCCAACTGTAGAATGTGCGGAGACGTACCGGAAACGGCGAAGCATTTCCTATGTCACTGTCCAGCGCTTTATAGACTTAGGGCGAAGCTTCTAGGAGATTTTTACATCACTCTGGAGGACTTTGGAAAATTACAACTACACGACGCGTTATCTTTCATAATAGATGGCAAGTGGCTGAATGAGCCACCAAAAATGGAGCGACATCAGCATCATTCAGATCACAACCCACAAAACACCACCAACTAAACAATAGAAGTCACCATCATTTTTAAATATCATAACCACCTCACTAGCAACGACGACAATATAAAAAAAATCGATTAGCGCGACACAATGGGCCTCAGTGTCATTTTTCACTTTACCTTAATTGTGAAAGATACTTTTCAAATAAATCAATCAAAAAAGGACTTAATTAAGCCTGCATTTCTACTGCCAGCAGGTTCTGGCCCAATGAGTCTGGAACTGCTTCCCTATCTGGCCAGTCTCTGGTCAGCTTTTTCGATCCCCTGCACTTCTGAGTGACTTGGTACCCACGTCAATGTGACTTTATTGTCTCTTGACAGAGTTTCCAGAATCTCGAAGCACTGATGAACCAGCTTCGACGAAATCTTGACCGACGACAGTGCCTCAATGTACGATTCACTGTCTGAACAGATCAGAATCATCTCGCTTCATTATATCTGAATTTTTATAGAAAACGACTATCTCCGACTGAAAAACGGTGGTGTGTGAACCCAGAGCCAAGGATACATCGTGACCAAGTTCACGTAATGTACTAATAATTCGCTTTAATACCCCATAAAGTGTTCGGACCCGGTATATACTAGTTTCGCTAAATTGTGGCTTCATTTTTGAAGCCTATTCCTTACAGGGCGTATAGCGATGCTTAAATAAATTAGGAGTGCCTACGAAATTCTTCATCAGGTAAATTATTTAAGTGAAGCTTCGGAGAGGGAATGCGCAAACAGTGTCTGCATTTATAATCTTCTGTATTTTTGTTTCCTTGTTTTTCTGTTGTGGATTTTTGCCTAAGGAAAAATTCCTGTCCTGTGATGACAAATTTTATGAAAAAGTGATATTTTCATACGCTATAATTTGACTTCGTATCCACCGTTTTTACTTGAACGGCTAAACGCCGCTTTTGGCTCTCCACTCTACACTCTGTTTTCAAATCTAGTTTTTCCGCATTTTTTCGCAATTTCATAACTCAAAAATTTCATGGATATTCGTCGAAATTTACATTGCGCGCCCGATATTATTTATAAAGTGGCAATTTCGAACCCATCAGAGTTGTGGTGCTGTGAAAAACATCTGATTTTCCAGATGATGAATTCCAAAAAGCTGTCTATTTATAAATAAATTATCATCATGGTTTTAGCATAAACTGTTTGGTTCATTCTCCACAGAAAATAAATATACATGTGGACATCAAAACAAAAAAGCAATAGTAGATTACAGTCTATTGTGCGGAAGTTAATGATAAGCTCAACAGTGTGATGTTGAGTACCGAGTTTTTGAAAACTACTACTCTAACGAATAGGTACAGTTTGTATCCCGAGCCTAAGGCGAGGTGCAAAAGCACTCGAGTCAAATTAACAGCTTTACTTAATTATTTTCGCACAGTCGACTGTACACTGTTTTATTGTGTACAGTACAAGAAAAATCTACATTATATGTAAACCTCTCCCGAAGAATACACAGCAAATATTTAAACTAATTTGCAATCTTTATTTAAGATTCCATTGCATTTCCTATACATTTAAAACCACAAAGTCTCATACGATATGCGCACACGGCAACACCATATTTGAAATAAAAAACTATAGAGAAAATAGCTTTGTTAGTGGGATATTTTATGTAAACATCGCGGAAGCAAATTTCCGTCACGGTTTATTTAGTAAAAAAGGACCTTAATGTAATGAAAAATTTCCATGGAGGCAAATTTACAAGTAAAGACAATTTTCCGTGAAGGGTATGCAGTACAATGTTATACAGTCCATGTTTTATCTAAATATGTGGCCTATTATGTCTCATATAACACGTTTAAAATATTTTTATAGTTGAAATCGATCAGTTCTTTCAGTGTAGCGAAATAGGATTCTTTTATAAGAAAAAATTTAATAAAAACGTTGCAAATGATTAATCTAAATTTAATTATAAAAACTATTTGTGTGAAATATGATGCGATCGTTTTTTATTCAAAAGGTAATATTGAAAATGTGTCAATGACGTCGGTCGCTGCTACGTGAACATTGACAATGATTTTCAATTTTGTAGAGGCATCGTTCTCATGATTGTTAATAGTTTTAGAGATGGAGTTGGCAAATACTATTCAATTTATCATAAATCGTCACAAGGACATCGAAATGTCAGCGGTAACAGTTCGATGAAGGAATATCAAGTTTTTATTTTAAATTGACGGAAATAACGGAAACTTTCATTACAACTCTATCACTGAAGAAACTTCGTTATAAATGGTTGACGCAATGCATTTCGAAGCAATATAGGAAAATTTTTTCAAATTTTATACACAGGGGAGAAAATTACAATTACGAATTTTGTTCTGCGTCGATTTTCGTCTTGAGATAAAAATTGAGATGTAAACAGTGAAAAAAAAAACTTGTAAGCGGCTGCGGCTCATTTTGAATGGCGCCTTACTATAGAGACGGAAGAACAAAGAATGGATGGGCTATGTTCATACGAAATCTCAGCTGGTCTTTCTGCTTAAATGTCGATTTATGTTCTAAGAACTCGATGAGCGTAAATTCTTAGAACATTAACTGCAAGTAAGCGTAAACTCTGAGAGAGACTTTCGACATTGAGGAAGGCCTACGTCAAGGAGATCCTCTTGCAACGCTGCTTTTCAATTTGACCCTCGAAGCAGCTGTACGAACCATGGACATAGACTCCAGCGGCACAATTTTCACCAAGTCCAGTCAGTTGCTTGGTTTTGCAGATGACCTGGACATAATTGGACGAAATATGGATATTGTTAAAGACAAGTTTATGACCTTGGGTTGAAGGTCAACGACAAAAAAACGGAATACATGATCATCCCACCTACGAATCGATATCAGGAAGATAACGTAACGATTGACACACTCACACATTCAAAATGGTCAACAAGTTCGTGTACCTTGGATCGGAACTGAACACTAACAACGATATGGCGGACGAAATAAATAGGGGAGTAACTTTGGGCAACCGGAGTTATTTCAGAATGCCGAAAAATTTGAAGTCCAAGTCAGTAGGTCGAAATTCAAAATGCGCACTTTATAAAATTGTGATCAGATCGGTAGTTACGTACGGCTCGAATTCGTGGTGCTTGACACAGAAAGATGAACAATCTCTGCAAACATTTGAACGAAAGGTATTGCATACAACATTTGGACCAGTATTCGACCGTAAACTGAACCGATGGCGCAGACGATATAATAACGAGCTCAGAGAGCTTTGTGGAGAGCTCGGCATAGTCAGAACAACGAAAATAAACCGACTACGTTGGCTCGGTCATGTACAACGAATGGACGAACACCGTATTCCGGAAAAAATTCTGAAATCAAAACCTGAGGGCAAAAGGAGTGCAGGGTGAACCAAATCCCGGTGAAGCGACGCTGCTTTTGCCAACTTAGGAACTGTGGGAGTAACCAGCTGGGAGACGTTAGATACGGATAGGCCCGGTTGGAGAAGCATGTAGGAGAAGGCCAAGACCCTTAATGAGTTGTAGTGCCGGTAAAGTAAAGTTTCAGTGGACTGAACATGAACACGCTTGCGAATGCGAATACTTCACTCGCTTCGCTCGTACTTTTATTTCACAGTGTTCGGACAATATACGACGACCATTTTGAGTTTACAAGCCGTTTCAGCAATGGCTTACTCACACAACGTTTGTTTTGTGTTTTTTTATCGTATAGCGAAACGAAGTATGTGTCCTTCTATTTCATATCTGTAAGCTTTACGCTCTACCGAACAAAAACTTTTCCAAGAGGTAAGTAATGTAATTTAATTTACATTGCCAAATGCCAATGAAAGTGCGTTGGCATAGGTATTGATATCAAAAGAAAAGAAGAGAATAAATAACGAAACGTTGATACATCTTTGATCTTTATTTAATATAAAAATTTAATCATTTTGAACGCCACAAATACATCACGTGTTATATTATTGCACATTAATAATGGAAGTCGTATTTTTGAAGAACGTGTGCTTCGTTTAAGAATTTTTAGAAAAAAATAAATTTGCCTTTTTATAAATAGTAATTTTTGAATTATTACAATCCACCATAGAAAAGAATTCCGTGCACAACGGATGTCTTCTCGGGGTTCGATGTTAAAATTTTCAACCCCATCCAGTCTCCGTCGTAAATTTTCTAAGTAGGATAGGATAGGATAAGGTGGGTAGAAACTCTGACTAGATATTTCTTGCACCTAAGCCGCCAATGGGTCTGTTGTGCATTCCCACAGGTATTAGAGGTTGTCCCTTTTTATTCGATTGAGGTAGTCAAGGACCGTTTTTGGTGAGTAGATTTTTATTGATTTGGGGTTCGCTATAAAAGATCAGAATGGTTTTGCTCGAGCCATGATAAAGGCGGGACAATAACAAAGAAGATGTTCGGCTGTTTCTATGTCCCCGCAACGACTGCATAGAGGGCTGTTTGCTAGTCCAATCGTATGCATATGTTTATTAAGGGAGCAGTGACCAGTCAGGATGCCAGTGATTCTCTTTACGTCTCGTTTGGTGAATGAGAGGAAAACCTTGGTGTGTGTGTCATTTATTCGAATGCAGTTTTTGGCGTGTCTTGCGTAATTGATGGAATCCCAGTGTGAGGAGAAGGAGTTGCTCTTCCAGCGCGTTATTATGTAAAACAATGTTGCTGTAGATACGGGTACACTAGGTTCAGGACCAATAAAAGGTGAAGAAGAGGCTCTTTTTTCTAGCTCGTCTGCTTGTTCGTTGCCGGCGATACCGCTATGTCCTGGAACCCAGATGATTGCCACTTCACGTTGGGTGGAGAGTAATTGGATTGAATCCCTGCACTCTAAGACGAGTGAAGAGTAAATTTCTATTCCCCTAAAGATTTGATAGCTGATTGGCTGTCAGTACAGATGAAGATTCGTTGATCCTCTGGTATTTTTTCCAGTGTAGATAACATTATGTTAACACAACCTAGAATACCTGATATCTCTGATTGGAATATTGTTATAAAATTACCTAGAGGTAAAATTCCGGCTTCATTGAGTTCCGGGCAGTAAAAACCTGCTCCAGAGATTCCATTGGATAAAGAACCGTCCGTAAACCAAGACAGACGATTGCCGGGTGGATAGGTGAGTCGTCAGTCGTCCACTCGTTGCAATTGGGAAGGCTAATCGAGAATGATTTTTCAAATCTGTATATGGGGATTACTGAGTCGCACGGCATTTCAATTTCAGGAGAGATTTTTATCATTTTTTTCCAAATTTTTGAATGATTGTCAGCGGTGGTTATGAACCAGTTAGTTAATTTCAGCCTTAAGGCTGAAGACTGGGCCACCGCCTCAATAAAGATATGCAGAGTTTCTATATTGAGTAAAACTTCGAAGGCAGCTGTTGGGGCTGTACTCATAGCGCCCGTTATTCCTATTAGGGCTAGACTCTGTAATTTCTAAGTAAGGCTAGATGCCGCAAGAAAAGTGTGAAAAGCTTCTGAAAAAGTTTGATTAGGAATAGTACATTTCAAGATGTGTAGGTACGTATTCCGAGTGCGCAGAAAGATATTTTTCTGTTTATGCGTAAGTAAGCATAATGGGAATACGCACACCAATACACTCTCGCTCATACAGAAAAACATATTCCGTATATTGCAAGGATTAGAGAATCGCTCTCAAAGAAAAAGGTGTAGAGGACGCTGAAAGGATTATTTTTCTATCGGAAATTTTGTGCCAGGACCTAATGGTAGGGTTCTTTGTCAGTCCAAATTACAATTAATATCAAATCCGATAATCCGTAGGTATATTAACACATATATTTTATGACTAGAATACATACTGTGCTCATCGTTCCTTGTATAATGTACCTGTTGCGTATAGTCAACATTTGAATACGGTATGAAGATAAAACGAACATCTTGAAACGGTTGTAAAAGATAAATATTTTTTGTTCGTTTTCCATAGTACGAGGGGCACCCTAAAAGTTTCGGGAATCGGCTATATCGGCTCGTGTAAACTTTTCGCCAATTTACACAAAAATTAAATTGGTCTTTCCTGATTTAAAAATGATGATCAAAATGAAAATCGATCGTAGCAGTCAAAAGACACAACAATTCCAAAAAGTCATTGCAGACAAAAAATGGATTTATCACGTGAAAATTTTAGAGCCATGATTTTCTACGACTTTAAGTCTGGCTTGACACCCAAATTGTGTATTGATCGTTTGCAAAAAGCATTTGGAGATGAGGCCCCATCCAAGACCACTGTTTATCGGTGGTTCGCTGAGTTTGAATCGGAACGCACTTACCTCAGTGACGACTTTCGTGAAGGTCGACCTTCCACAGCCATCACCGATGGAAACATTGACCATGTCCGGAACATGATTGAAGCCGATCGACATGTGACCTATGCTGAGATAGCTGCATCCCTTGGGATCGGGAAAAGTCAAATACAAACAATTTTACACGAACATTTACGCACACGGAAGCTTTGTTCTCGGTGGATCCCACACAAATTGACAGACGACCAAAAGGAGGCTCGTGTGAAATGGTGCCGAGATTCTCTCAAAAAATTCGACAATGGGGCTTCTGATTCAGTATATAGCATCGTAACAGGTGACGAAAGTTGGATTTACAGCTATGATCCCCAAACAAAACAGCAATCCACCGTTTGGGTGTTTCAAAATGAAGATTTACCAACAAAGGTAATTCGCGCTCGAAGCGTCGCCAAGAAAATGGTCGCTACTTTCTTCAGGAAATGTGGTCATGTGGCTACTGTACCACTTGAGGATCGTAAAACAATCAATTCAGAGTGGTATACTACGATTTGTTTGCCAAAAGTATTTGAAGAACTACGTGGAAAGAGTCGAAATCGCAAGATCGTCCTCCACCATGATAATGCAAGCTCCCACACAAGTGCTCTGACCACGACGTTCTTGGAAAGGAAAAAATCAATTTGATGCTGCATCCACCCTACAGTCCCGACTTGGCACCGTGCGACTTTTATTTGTTTCCGAGTGTCAAGAATAAGTTGCGTGGGAAGCGATTTTTATCTGCGGAAGCTGCTGTCGAGGCATATGAACAAGAAGTGGCCCAAATCCCAACTTCCGAATGGACTCGATGTTTCGAAAACTGGTTTTTAAGGATGAAAAAGTGTATAGATTGTAATGGTGATTATTTTGAGAAGCAATAAAATAGTTTTATAGCCGATTCCCGAAACATTTAGGGTGCCCCTCGTAATTGTAAATAAGCTTTTTATTCATAGGACGTAATCATGCTTTTTATCAATAAAACTTTAATACAATTCTTTAATAATAAAGTATCACAAAAAACTTCTTATTTGAGTCAAGGAAATGAAACTTTTGAAAAATTGTTTCTTCTGGAGAGATGTGTGCCTAACAAATGTACTTAAACTTTCCATTCGGAATTGAAACATTTCAACAATGAACAACAAACGGTCAAAGTTTATATTGAAAGAAAAACGGAGGAGATCGAAGAGTGTTTAAGAGTAACAAACAATTCGGAATTTCAAACTAATAAATTCAGAATTTCTGTAACTTGCCAAATAACGTTGAAGAAAGAAAGTAGCCTTGTTACTAAATTGCATAATAGATTTGTAGATAAGGAAATTCTTATCGAAAGATTGCTAATTTTATCATGAGTGCTGATTACAAGAAGTTTTGACTAAATTCAGTTTTATCGTTATAACGATAGTCACTTGTGAAAGCGCAAATAAGATATTATAAACTGCAAGTGGTGAGTTTGAATCGACGATGTCAACTAAGTACATATCTACAGCGGAACGAAATCGTTTGGCGAAATTAAAGTTTCTAAATGAAAATATTGAGCCAAATTGTTATCAACAGAGCCCCTCATTTCGTCGTTCACTCCAAACACCAAGAAGACTTGAGAAAATTGACATTACTATACCAGGGACGCCAGTATCATCAAAATATCTGTCTATGCTAAAGGAAAATCAAAATAAAGTTGAGTGTTGTGATAGAAGTGAATACGTCGATCCGTTTGAAGTGTTCTTAAATTCGATGAGAAAATTGAATGACGGCGAATTGAAACAAAACGATGGAAAAGATATTTTGGATTTATTTGTGAAATTAGAGCAAATAGTTGAAAAGAAGGAGTTTGGCTATAATAATATTGGTGTGATGAATGGACAATCAAATCTGAAAGTTCATCCAGCTGTGCGCCGAAGTCTAAGCAGAAGGCAATCACTTCAAGAGAATATTTAATTAAAAGTGGATCTTTTCTTAGTTCATAGGAAATTGCAAATAAAAATAAACCATTGCATCAAAATGTTAATTTTATTTGCTTTTTATCTTGTCACGCTACAGTTTAAAGATAGTCGGAGAAAGATAAAAAGTTTTCTTATCAGGATATGTAAACAATTTTTCGGTTATCGAGTCAAGTGCCTAAAATAACTAAAACGAATCGACATTAGCGTTCAAACCTTGTAATTTTCTGAAACAATGCTGCGGTAAAGAACAGACACCAAATAAACAAATTTACCATTCCATATTTGTGGAAACCATCATATGCGTGTGAACAACATTATAAGATTTTTGCAACCATTGTATGTGTGCCGCAATAATAGTGGGTTGAAACACAAATACCTATGAGGCTAAATACAATATCATTGCAGCAAACATGTTATAAAGTTCGAGGATATCTGCCGATGAAATCGACAAGTGAAAATCTTATGACAAACATGTTATGTTTGCAGCAAATGTACTATTTTATGTTACCTTGTTTACAATCACATTATGGTGCCACAAACAAACATGATCTGAGAGCATTTTCAAATTAAAATACAGGGCGATGTTGTTTCACAAATTTTTGACGTAATTTGTTACAGTTTTTCTGAAAATCTCCGAAAGATACTGCAATTGTAGTTATTTCATGCACTAGATTGATTCTTCCTCTGGTGCATGAAACTACTGCATCTTGAATCTGAAGTACGCGGCCTTCAAAAAGTTGCAAAAAGTGGAATACTGTTACTTTGGCCGAGCAGCCGGTGTCAAAAAGTGATATTAGGAAATGTTAGGGTCAATTTGACAAATGGCTACGTACTCAGAAATTGAAGCATATCACTGTGACGGCATTGACGAATTCTTTACAACGCACCAAGTTATGACACTGTCTTCTTGAGCTATGTTCATTTTAATGTAAATGGCAGCGGCCCTGGTCTCAAGTAGAAATTTAGTAAGTTGTAAAGCATTCGTCAATAGCGTCATGGTGATATGCTTCAATTTTTGACATCAGGCTGCCTACTTTTTCATGTTTCAAGGGCACATAGAAGACAGCTTGCTTTCCCGTATTTGGCTTCTGTAGCATGACCTTAATACAGAAGTTAAAATTGACGTAACTTTAGAAAACATTCACTAATCTTCCGAGTCAGGTAATTGAACTTAAGCGCTGAATTTCCTGACTCGGAAGATTACTGGGTGTTTTCTAAAGATAATGTATGAGATCTACAAACACAAACGAAAGGAGCTCGCCGAAAACCCCCACTCTCTTACCAATTAAATTTTTCGGGATCTACAATTCCTTGAGAATAATTATTCCCTGAGAGTTCCTTATGTCTCCTTTCAAAACAACGATCGTAAGTTAATTGCTCGAGATCTCTAAAAAGAGGAACTGACATCAGAACACTATACTCAGGTTGTGAATAAAGGAAGTCGTCCATACTTTTCACACACACACACAACTCACATAAAACTCGATTTTAAGTGGGACTTTTATGGAAGGTTCCAAAGGTCCTTACGCCCAACTGAGTTCGGTGAGGGTACTTTTTCCCTCAACTTTTATTCTTTAAAGTGTCAGCAAAACCTATTAAACCTCATAAGTCACGAGCTCGAAATATATAGATTCGTATATTCCACTTATTTTCTCATTCAAATAAAAAATGTCTTTCCGAACTCGTCATAATATCAGCCATTTAAATGATCAACCGTAAAATTAAGTATGCCAGTACATCACATTGTTGTTCAAGTTATGCAAGATGTAACCTGTCCTCTGCAGGTGGTTTAGAGACGGTTTTTCAATTCGTGGTATATACGAAGGCAGACAATTTTATTTCAAGTTTATGACGCTATTATTATTTATGGTTATTTGATAAATGTTAATGAATTCGACATTTACACATGCAACTTAGTGCCTCTTCTAAAAAGCTCTTTTTTGTCATTTCAGTCAATAGTAATTTGCATGAAAATAGTATCCATTTGTTTGTAAAATAAAAAGACCCTAGCATTCACAGTTTTTTTTCTTGGGTTAACATTAATTTTGCAAACAGATTGTTACACTCAACTCATCGATGCATCAATTTTCCTTTACTGTGGGTTAATGTATCATTCAAGGTCAGAAGCAAAGTCGTCTGTTTTCGAGTGTCAGGTAACTGAAAAAACTGGCGATATTAGAGTCTGCAAGGAAATTACTTTTACTTTCATTTCTCACACAATATGGCTCAAGAGATGATAGCCCCAAAGTGTGAAAGGATTTGAAAAAAAAAGTTCTGGTTCATGTTATCGGTACGTTTTCATTCTATTGAGTCTAAAAAAATTAACATAAATTAAGATTCTGAATAGAAAGGTTCGGATTTTCTCAAATTGAACTTCGAGTTAACAAAGGATTTATTTCTCATGTCGAAAGTGTCGGTACGGTTTACAAGCACGGGACAACTAGAGCGAGCACAGTCCAGGGAATCGTGAAATAATTTCTTCATTTAATGCGAGCTTTGCTCGACATATCCCTTACTTCGTTAGACTATAAATGTAAGAAAAACGTAATGTACATTTTCAACATACCCTAAAGAAATTATGGACTAAATATTTTGATCAAATTATGAAGCTCAGATACGCAAGAACATCAAAAGACAGATTATCTGTCTCATAAAGGCAACGTTAGCCTTTTTTATTTCAAGAGAGTTTCAAATCGATGCGGCGACCCTTCTGGTTTTGAATATGAAACTAGGTAAGCAATTAAATTTCGAACCCTTGTACACCAAACACTTACATTAATCAAATGAAAATTATGTAAAGTAGAGTTTATCAACAAAGCGCCAACAAATCACCGAAGTTTATATGCGTGGAGACAAACGCCACATCTTATACAAAGCAGAGTTTGATTTCACATAAAACAGAACTTACAAGCGTAATTGGTTTCAAAACTTAGGATAGGTATAGGTGGCATCGTCAATTTAATTGCTAGTTGTTCCAAAGTTCACGTTCTCATTTGTAGAAACTGAACGAAATATCCAAGCAAAAACGTCTCCATTATTTTTCTTTTTTAATTTTTTTTCATTCGAGGTGAACAAGGTGCTTCAACTTAGTCAAAAAACGCGTTGGGGAATTTTGACACTTGATAACTATTAAGTAAGTATTTTTTACAGTGGACATCAACTACATCGAATGGATATACTCCAAGAAAAACGTTAAAAATTCATTTCATAAATACGAAAATCATTTCTTGCATCATACAGGAATAACTTATTGGCAAGGACAGGACAACGGCCTGTTGCTAATGACATCAGAAATAAAAAAACTAAAAATTAGATCAGCTCGTGTTACCGATGAGTTTAAATAGCAAAAATTTTAAATTTTTAAAGAGAATAATGTTCTATTAAAATTTTATCAGATGCTTAGCTTGATTTTCATTTCTGAAAGCGATTCGAGGGCGATCGAGCTATCAAATAGTAATTCATCCTAATGTACTCAAGAAGAATTTAATAACAATAATTCCGTGTCCCATTTGTTCGACCAAAATATGGGATTGTCTACTGGTTTCTGTATGCTTCATTCGATCATTCACAATAGTTCATTCGTTCAGAACGGTTCATGCATTCACTGTGCTTCGTCTCGCATGCATTGGTCGCCGACCAAAATATAGAAAATAAGGCAGTGGATATGTCACTGAACTGTGCTGAGAAGGCTGAGAAAGGAATCACAGTTCAGTAACATATCATCTGTCTTACTTTCTATATTTTGGTCGATGACCGAAGCAGTGAATGAATGAACTCTTTTGAATGAATGAGCACTTGTGAATGAATGAACTCTTTTGAATGAATAAACTATTGTGAATGAATGAACTCTTGAAGCATATGGAAACCATAACAATCGTCAGACGACTATCCCAGATTTTGGTCGAATTACCTATTACACAAAGTGTCACGATAATATCGTACAATATTAATGTTTAAACGTATTTCAACGATTTCAATGCACACCGGCTAGATACTTTATCAATCGATCATAATGATTGCGTACTTTGCGCACAGGTGGAATAAGAGGTGTGCGCCGGCTGCAGGCCCGCTGATTGCCGCCGAAGAATATGAGAGCAAGGGCTTAAGAAAACGAGGGTTTTGCTACAAATTTTCATCATAATCACTCTTCCTTCATTCTACTTTTAACTATAGTAAACGTTATCTCAATTTTCTCTCAGTAAATAGTGCGGGAGGGACAATTGAATTAAGGTAAGTGCTGCAGTAGCTGAACACGTGGGAGTAGCTGAACAACTGAATGTTTTTGTCAGTTTCGATAAATAATTTCAGACTGAAACATTCAAATTAGTGTTCTGATTGATCTTCAGAATGTTACCAATCGATGAGCCTTGTGTTGAATAGGGCAATGTGACGATAATGGATGAAACGTTGTGTGCTCGTCGGCTTATGATCAACCGCCACTTCAACTTTGTTGTTTTTCGATTTTGTAAATTACCTCTTTCAGTAACAAACTACAAGAAGGAATACGATTACATCCAAGTAGCCGCGAAGGTTTATGGATATGCAGCAGATGACCTCGATAAAATTATTGAAACACCATTCGGACAAAATACGGAGAAATAATATTTCAACGTTATTTGCACAACAGGAAAAGGAAACTGTGAGTCGCGTCTGCCTGAACTACGCTCCTAAAATTGCAAACAGATTGAAGACAGTGTTCCGCAAACAGAAAATGAAAGTTGTTTATAGTACACAGAATAAACTGTCGAATTTCTTCGTAAGCACCAACGATAAGCCCAAGGTGTTAGAGAAATCTGGAATTTATCAGATTGTTTGCCCGTGTTGTTCGGTTACGTACTACGGACAATCGAGAAGACACGTACAAATCCGGTATAAGGAACACCTGGTCAGCATTTGAAACAACAGACCACTGAAATCATCAGTAGCAGAACATGCGCTAAAATATCTACATCTAAATTTCAATCCAGTCAACATTGCGGCCGAAAAGAGAGAATTCAAACTGCTAAAGGTGGTAATGAATCCTATGCTTTTGGACGCATACGAAAGCTTTTACATACACCGGCATGCAAAAATTAAACCCAATGTAGGACTTATGAATACATATCTTCGTATTTGTTTAATTGTATCAAGTATGAAATTGAACTTAATATCAGCTAATTATTTTCCAATGTTTAGAATTTTAAATGTTTTAGTTGTGTGTTGCTGAAGATGGAACATAGACCTTCCGAAATGCATTCGACTGAAAATCCTGTTAAACAATTATATTTTTTTAATAAAATTACACTGGAGAAATCAGCTAAATTAGTTTCTAAATTTTCCCACAAGTGTTGATAACGATTTCTCGTTTGGAAACAGGAAATTTCTAGTTACACTTTTTCCATTTAGGAAAATAAATTTGGTCGTGGAACGAATCTTAAGAGTTTGCTTCGACGGGACAGTTTTTAAGAACTTTTTGAATTTTCAGTTTGCTGCTTTTATTAATCAGAATAATTGTTACAGTCAGCAAAATTAACAGAACTGCGAAATTTTTCTTTCACTTTTGACGTTTCGTGAATATTTACCATGCATTTGCTCATGGTTGAAGAGAGAAAAAGAGAAACAAACGAAAAACAAAATGTGCAGTTCTGTTAATTTTGCTGACTGTATGATCAAAGCGAGCTGCCGAAATAAAAGCTTTAGCTGATTTCAGCCGCCGCAGAGAAAAATCGGCCGATTTACACATCTAGATGGCATGTGACGCTAACGTATCTAGCCGGTGTGGATTGAAATCGTTTAAGCATTAATATTGTACGATATTATCGTCACACTTTATGTATGAGGTATAATTCCAATGGCATTGCTTAAGCGTTAATTGGACGCGTTCCATAAGCTATTATTCGCTTGTATCGTTATATTGTACGAGACAAAAATCGTATCACTGAAGCTTGAACAACTTGCATATTGCATACTTTTACGAAGAAATAATCAAGTGTCGTACTTTCAACAAACACAAGATAATACCACGCGATTTGTGGTTATGTGTCAAGCGATTTTTTTATTCGCAGAACTGTGGAACATAATCGTTCCAAATTTGACATTGAATTTTTTTATTCGCACGCGATTTTTCGGTTTTCGTTTAAAATTTGATTTATTTTAGTTTACTTGTAATAAGTTTTAATGAAAATCGCTAATCTAAATCATTTATCATAGATTTGCATGTACCAGACAGATTAATTACTCAAACAATGAACAGAGTAAGTGAATTTTTCTTCGAGCGATTTTAATCGCTCCGGTCCAATATAATTAAAGCTTTAGTTGGAAGCAGCACTTGTGAAGTGACTGGTTCGACTGACAGCGTGTTACAGAGAGTAACTGCCAGCTAGTGCAAAGAAAATCCTATGCAGAGAATTTGTCATCACCGGGATTGAACCCGAATCTTCTTGGTGAAAAGCCAGTACGTTACCACTGAGCTAACCCGTTCCATATTTCCACAAAAACAATTTCGAAGAAAGAAACGACGAGTCATGCAGTAATAATTCGGGGATTGATGTACGACACAAATTAGCTTCGATTCAGCTATTTCAAATGATAAAAGTTCATCTGAAACGATGAAAAGATTCTTACACAATTGGAAGAAAATCCATAAAAAAAGGGAATTATGAGAGATTGTTTCTCACCTGCAATTTTTCGTTCCCGCATTTTTCTCCATATAGCTTCAGCCTTTCGAAGAGGCCAATTCTCTATTTTAGCCGAAAAACTTCGAAAAAATTGGTATTCCTTTAACGTTGCAGACATCCGCCGCGCCATGTGTTACGATTGATTTGTTGAGTTTACGTTCAAAAACAATTTAACAACAAAATAGTGTTTAACTAATTTCAAAATCACATTTTTATCTACAAAAACATTTTCAATTTAAGAAACGAATTAGAAAACAACGAGCTGTCGAATTTGAATATTTTATTCATTGTTAAACTGAGAAAACATAAATATCTTTCAAGAAAACAATAGTTTTGTAGCCAAGTAACAAAAAAAGAGTATACTGTGGGCATACATGCGAGCAAATATTTATGCGTTCATTAATCAGTTGACAACAACAAAATGTTTATTGAAACAAAGTTTACGCTTTTGAATAAATATCAAAACCTAAAAAGTTTCTCAAGCAAAATTAATTCGAATTAAGGCTTTGGAAATGTCGTTATATAGTCAATACTGTTCAAGTGTTCAAAGAAGATCGAGTGGTAAAATTGAATAAAAAGGCATGAGATGGTAATCAAGATTGGAATATTAATCTAAACAAACATTTTGATACGAAAAAATCAGCAGCTCGATAAGATGTTTAAATTTGAAAAAAATTAACTGCCATATTCGATTCTTAAAATTCACTTATATACTTCGCACAGCAGAAAATATTTTCAAAAAGTTTTAAAATTAAGAAAAAGTCCTTCAATTTTAAGAGAAAAAATCAAATGTTTTTTTTTTTTTTTTTAATTTGAAACAAACTGATTGATAACATTAAAAAGGATTAAAACGATGTTTTCGATGTTTTGCATCAGCTATGTAAAACACCCTAAACACTACTGAACGTTTACACTTTAATAAAAGTACAAATAAAGTGAAAAGTCTCCTCTCATTTTACCTCTAATCTAAATATAACTTCGTTTAAAAATCGCTCTCATATTGGAGATATTTCAAAAACCTATACCTTGTATAAATCACATAAAATCTTTATAAACGATACGTAGTGATACGCAGGCGCCAATTTAAACAGCATCATAACAGAAAGGACTAAAAAGGACTTTTTTATAATTTTGAATCAAACATTTTCTCCCTTTTTTTCTATCAACTCAAAATTCAATTTAAACGATTGTCGTAATAAAATATTTCATGTAAATTGAATAATGTCAGAGGAGTTATGAAATGAAATTATTTAACCATGATCGTTAATGCAGAATATTTTCTTTTTTATTTTATTTTATGTTAAATAATAGTCATGCTCGAACAATGGGCTAGGAAAGACTCCGTTCAAGGCATGTTAAATTATTGTAAAAGGTTAATGTTTCAGTAATTAACATAATAAATTCTCTGTTGGTTACACAACGAAAAGGTTTAGCTCAACTCTTTTTTCTTTTCGTGTTACATTTTATGCTGACACAATTTTAACGTATGTACAATAATCTAACTTCAATTTCATACAACACTTGGCATGTGTATCTGATGCAGCCACGTGCTAAAGTTAAGCAACATTACGAAATCGTAAACACAATTCATCTTATTTCGTTAACATTTCTCTTGTGCTCGCTTTGTACCTAATCTATCTTAAAATTGATGTTCTGTCACTGATTTCATTTTGGTTACTGTTTATTCGCTGGACATTAGGTAGTGGAATATGGGTGGATTTATGCTTTAATTACGAATATATTCATAGTTTTGTGTCAGCTTACGTTAACCCAGCTAACAATTTTCTTGAAAACCGAAATATTCTTGAAAATTGGAATTTACTTGAAAATTGGAATTTTGTTGAAAATTGGAATTTTCATGAAAATTGGAATTTTCTTGAAAATTAGAAATTTCTTAAAAACTTTAATTTTCTAGATAATTGAAATTTTCTTGAAAGTTGGCATTTCGATAATTGAAATTTTCTTGAAAATTGGAATTTTCTTGAAAACCGAAATATTCTTGAAAATTAGAATTTTCTTGAAAATTAGAATTTTCTTGAAAATTGAAATTTTCTTGAAAATTGAAATTTTCTTTCTGAAAATGTGGAATTTTTTTGAAAAATTGGAAGTTCTGAAGAATTTTGGAATTTCCTAAAAAATTTTTAATTTTCTGATAATTAAATTCTCTTGAAATTGGAAGTTCCGTGATAATTGAATTTTTCTTAAAAATTTGTATTTTCTTGTAAATTGGAATTTTCTTAAAAATTGGATTTTTCTTGAAAATTAGAAATTTCTTGAAAATGCGAATTTTTTTCAAGAAAACTTAAATATTTTCAAGAAAATTTGAATTTAAAGGACCCTATCGTTTGCAAATATTCAACAATTATGTAATTTTACAATTATGTTAATTCAATCAAGAATTTGTATTCAAAAAGATTCGCGTTGCACGGCCGATATGATGTGCGTAAAGAGGAAGAACTTTGGTTTAATTCAATGATATATCGGTCAAAATTTATTCAATGTGTTTTTTTTGGGGTTACACCATTCGAAAGGCTTTTTCACTATTTCCTTTTCCCGATGAAACTTTATAAGGACAATAATTTCATAAAATACTCTCGATATTCTTTGCACCGTATCGCGATTCGTACGGGCCCGCGTAACATATTTTTGTTTTGATTATGTCAAAAATATTTTTCACATTTTTTTAAATAACTAGGTTCGATCAAGAATATAATTTTTTCTATTATTCGAGTAACAAAGTAACGAAAGAATTTTCAATGAAATGAATCTTTTGAACGTCCCCATTAAGTTCACATACACCCAGCTTGTTGCGAAGGGCTAATCACTACGAGCGATATTCGATTTTTTTTATAAAAGCGATACCAGCTGGCAACTGGTGAAACGTAAAAGATAGTAATTTATGATGATCTCTATTGTATTATTTTGTCCACAAAGTCGATTTTTGTAGCACCATTTACTAGAAACGAAGTGAATCGGCATTTCGACAATGAAAATGTACGGAAGAAAACACTTTCCCTCACTGCTGAAGGGGACATAATTTTTGATTGTTTCGCTTTAATGTTTGTAAATGGTCAATTTACAGTGTCACAACTCAAAGTGCAACATCTAGAAATTAATTCCTCTGTATGCCGATTATTTTTCAAAAAAATATTTTATTGCATAATAAATTCATTCAACGTTTTGTGAATGATTTCTTTATTGGGATAACATTTTACGCTATTGCGCTTCTCATAAAGAAAAGTATGAATATCCTGACATAAAAGGATTTTCACTTCATAAGATGAATCGGAATAATTAATCTACTTACCGGCTAAATATCTATCACTCTGCGAGCGAGAACAGCGCATACTCTGAAATTTAAAAAAAGAGAATGAATGCCTTCATATTTGAACTCCACTAATAGATTTTCTTTTGCAATAAATTTAAACCTTAAAAACACTAATTAGTTATCGTCAAAACAAATGAAAAAAAAAACTTTCATCTTAAACTGCACTCAAACGGAAACTTGAGGACCCAAAAAGATTACAGGGGAAAATAATCGCTAACTATGAGTTTTCAACATTTGATTGTTCGTTGTTCAGTATTTTGTTTGAACGCAAAATTGCATTTTTTTGGTAAAAAATTTTGTCAATTGTTAGCTGGGGTAGTTCTTCATTTCTATGTTTTCTATTTTGTGCCTCTCTCTAGTGTGTTATCAACTAACGTTTGTAGCATGCGGATAAGGTTCGGAACAATTTTTAGGTCGATAATAAACGGTTCTATTTGCTTTATACCAACAACTAGATCCCAGAAAGTAACTCAGTCTTCAGCTGTGTGTTTAGAATTAGAAATGTCGGCTGTAAAATACAATCAGGTCACCAGGTCAGGTCAACCTGTTAATTGGTAATCTTCTGAGAGTCGGAATGCCAATTATTGTAAAGACACATGCCGAATTTTTATGATTAAACTTTAACTTAAGTACCCAGCTAAAGACTGAGTTACTTGTCTCGGATTTGGTTGTTGGTATAAAGCAAGCGTTTATTATAGACCTGAAAATTGATATGTCCCGAACTTTACATGCGGACTTAAATCCATTACATCTCAGGAATGCGCAATTTCGTTTATCTCCCCTGAAGTCTATTTAAAAATCAAACATCATCCTAGATTTACGATTCTCGAAATTGTTAAGCAGACAAAAAAGATTATATTAAGGAAAAGAAAGTCAAAGTGTTCTTCAAAGAATTTCATTATTTTAACGATTTTGCGATATATATTCTTTTGTTAAGGATCGTACATTTTCGATGTAAACCCTATGTTTAGACCTGTACGCATTACACGGAGCCAATGCTTAACCAGTCGAATTTAGACCCTGAAATCCGTCAGCACGATGAGTCAAGTAAATCTTGAATAATTTATCTATGAAATAAAATCGGAAAAGTGAGTTTAAGTGCGAAGGGCAATTTCCAATGTAATTTAATTTTTACACGGATGCAATTAGTAATTTAATAAAATTTCATTACATTCTTCAATATCCCCAAGGGAATCAACTTCAGGCATTCAACACAAATTTTGAACTAAAAAAGTGAGAAAGTGAGATGAAGAATGAAAATAGTTTATAAAAATAGTTGATATTTTTCTATGAAAAAGTTGGGAAAAGGTGAGTGTACCCGTATTCGGAACAGTCCCTATTTCTGAACACTGTTCCAAAATAGGTGCAGTGCAAAATACATCTCTAAAGACCTCGTAATTGTCTTTGGATACCAAAAGTGGTTCCGTTTTTGGATAGAAAAAATAGTTGTGCTTACTGCTTCTGTATCTCTATGATTTGATTGCGTCGTAATTCAATATTGATCCATCACTTACGTAGTTCTCTGAGTCTGAAACTACAGTGGAGTCGAAATGATACAAGAGTTTCTTTAGAATACATCAGTAGGGCTCATAACCAATCAAAGTCAAAAGTAGTGTTGTTCGTTCGCGGAAGGATAATTTTTAAAAATCAGAAAACCGCTGATGCCAAACCAAAAAGAATTTAAAAATAATGAAAAAACCGAAATAAAAATCAATAAGGGACGCTGTGGTGTTTACACTGTACATGTCACCGAAAAGATTTATTCTGTTACTACCGAAAAACATAATCAGTCGACCGGAAATGCAATTGAATTTAACAGCGTTACCGCCAAAAATATTTTTGTCAAATCTGTCACAATATTTTATGGGTAATTTTACGTTCAACATTCAGAGAAATCGTAAAACTTTCGACTTTATTGATAGCAAAATTATGCTACATCAAACTAAATGGTAGGAGACTCATCATTTTCGACCATTTATCAATTTATGCGAGGCAATCGATCCGGCTTTTCTTATTGCAATATGGTACAATTTTTGCGAGAAAATCGGGTAGTTGCTGCATTTACTATATATACGACTATTATCGATGCAGTTGTCACTTCAATTCATGATAGTAACATACGTAACATACTAGAGGAACCTCGAACGGTAGATGGCGCTAGATGTCGAACTTTCAAAGCATCTATGAGCTTCAGTTTTTAAGAAGAACTAGATTTGAAACTTGTAAATGTTCTTTCGGCATTATGTAGAACAAATCTGGTTTCTTGAACAGAAAAGTATTAGACTAACAGCTATCGCATGAAACAACCATAGTTCGTAGTATCGATAAGGGAAATAACTATGAGGTACCACTCACCGTTCAACTTCATTCGACGACTTTTCGAAGTAAACAATACTTTTGTGTAACAAAGCAATTTTCTACATTTGAAAACACTTTTCATGAAAAGCGTGCTTGAATATTATATGAAACTATTTGAAACCACTGCCCCTAGGGGCTACGCAGGCTTTATCATTTTCGTCTATTCAGAGAGCCAAAGTAAATAATTTTTCGTTTTAAATAATGATGCGCAATGTTGACGGTCGTTATATCACTTCGTTGATATTACCGCTAATAATACTAAAATCGAAGTGGGCGCGAAAGGCAATATAAATCAATATACTTTCTTTGCCGCAAAATTACTCCACTTCCCCCGTATACCACTTCCCTCGAATACCACTTCCCCCGTATACCACTTCACTCGTATTCCTCTTCCCCCATATTCACTTCCCCGTATTCAACGTTCGCGTATTACACTTCCCCCGTATTCCACTTCCACTGTATTGCACTTCGCACGTATTCCACGCTCCCCGTATTCCACGTTCCTCGTATTCCACGTTCCTTGTATTACACTTCCGCCGTATTCTATATTCAACGTATTCAACGTTCACCGTATTCCACTTTCCCCATATTCCAAGTTCCCCCGTATTCAGTGTTCACCGTATTCAGCGTTGCACTTGCTACGTTTTCTACTGTCACAATTTGCGAAAGAAACCGATGGTCTATCTCTTACACCTTCCCCGAACTTCTAAAACCATTGAAATTGACCTCATGTCCAACTGTCCAACATTTTCACCATTACTGATGAATTTTACTCTCAAAAGCGGTAACACTTTTCGACTTTTTTCTACAGTGAATCGGCACATTTCGAAAAAGGAAACTTTGCGCAATCGTTGCCCGGGTCCCAGAGTATATTTAGACATACCACTCGATAGTTATGTGTGCTTAGACCCGAAGAGAAGTGTCCATGTACCACTAAAAGTTGACGAAACTATTCAAAGCGATGGCGCATACCTTAAAATTGACTTAAATCAGCGGAATCCTGGCGCCCCATAGATCTTATTTTTTGGTGGGGAGGTAAGAAATTAAAAAAAAAAGTCATTTTCGATCCACCCTAGCGTGGAATGCCTGCAATCTTTGACTTCACTCTATCGCTACTTTCCTCACATTTCATTGGTTTATTAGGAGTCGTGCGGGTCAGCGCAACTTTTAATTTTATTCGTGTAGGGTATTTCGGGGGTAAAAAGAAGTTGGGAACGTAGGCATTTTCGTAAAGCATTCCCACATCATTCAAAATTAAAATTCTTTTATTTAATTTTTTTAGAAGATTCTAATTCATCAAATTCAAAAATGAAGAAATGTAATCACGTTTCTTTAAACAATTTAATCATATTGTGTGTTATTTTTATTTAGCATTGATATTTATCTCCCTGCTGCTAAATACATTCCGTTTTCCAACATGTCAAGATTTCAAAACATACCAAAAAATATCCATAACCCAAAACACCTTTAACACGAATTGTCTACTCTTTATACCATTTACATTCAAATATTTTTATTTATGTTATTATTATCTCCTACCTGTAGGTAGTCCTTTTTTTTTTCATTTTTTAGTAGAATTGGCGCCGAATTAGATTTTGTAGTTAGCTCTTGTAAACCGATATTGTGACCGCTATGCAACGATGCTGTACTTGGAAATGGTTGATCAGACACGTTATGAAAAGGTTCATCTTTGCTGCTATTTTGTGTTTCCTTATCGCTGGAACGTATCGTTGAATATTTGAAATAATTTGAAAAACTGTCCGAATGTGATGAGACCCTGGGTTGTGTACCATATTGTAGCGGATATTTATCACTTGGGACAACAATATTATTGCAGCGATCCTTCAAATAATCTGGCAGCTCATCATTGATGTTTAAAACATTGTCAACGCTATCGATATCACAACTGTCATCGAAGTCATTCTGGTCGTTTAATGCACCGCACAAGCTAAGCACTTCAAGTAAATCGGGATCTTCAGTGGAATTCATTTTGAAAAATGGCCCGGAATGTATAAGAACCGGGCTTGTTTGAGTTGTCACACTCTCCGTTCGCACCCATGTGAAATTATTTAGACGTGATATCGAAAATGCATCCGGACGCTTGGCAGTATTTTTAACACGATTCTGTGGGAATGAAAACAAAAATATATTAAAACAAAACTCCTAACCCGACATAAAATTCGGCATACAATTTCGGTGATTGGTGTTGAGGACGTATCGAAACCACTTTCCGTATTACAATTTTCGATTTCCGATGAATCCAGTGAATTGCCCGACTTTCCCGAACTTAAGGTTGGATAGGGTTCATCAAATGCTGAAGACGATGTTGATTTATTGTCTTCGTCGATGTTTTCGTCATTTCGTAATAAATTCTCATCCGATGTCCAAATAGTCGAGGTAGGTTCATTGTCACATTTCTTTAGACTAGTTTGTGTTGATATTGACCGTTTCTCAAGATTGGAAGATTCGTTTATTTTCAGTACAGTTTGCGTTGGACGATCAGCTTTCGTTAACGTGTTTTTATCTTTATTTACAGTTTCATTACTCGATGTGCCGTCCAAGTGGAATGAATAAAGCGCAATGCATGTCTGTAGACAAATTGTTAAAATTTATTCAAAAACAAAAAAAAAACGTCTCGTTTTTAATGAATTCGTTAAATGCAATGAAAAAAGTAAAACGGAAGCGAACTGCAATTGTCCTGAGAATTCTGTATTTATTTTGCTATAAATTACGCAAGAGATATTGTTGCTGTGGCATTATTAATTAAATTAATTGAGAGTTGCGGAGTTCAAGAGAGGTTAGGGACCACTCACAAGTTTTTCTGAGAGAAACAAACTCATGCAATTTTTAACAAGTTTTGAATCAAATCGTACGAAAAATGTTCATGATGTCATGTAATAAAGTTCTGCACCGAGATAATACGGGGAAATACGCTCACGCAAAAGGGAAGTTTATCTATTTTCACCCTTAAGCAGAACGATTACGAGAATCATAATCTGGAATTACGACGACTCAGTGAGACAACAATGTTCTTGCTCAACTCGTCTACAAAACAATATCAAAAATACTCACATGCTTTTTTGGTTTCGGAATTTTACAAATAATTGTGTCTTTCTCGTTTTTCAGGATAGTAGACGCTGTGGTAGACTTTTCGTCATATAATTTAATGTTATCCAATTCCTTCAGGACATTGTTAGCCCATTCATTGGTTTCTATGTATTTCGGATTGTCGTGATCGATTTTCACCTTTGGTTTACATTTGCTGTTTCGTTTCAAGCTTTTTTGTCCGGCGAAGCTATCAATTTCATCCCTTGAATTGAATTGCTGCAGCACTTCGTTAATTTCTTTCTGTAAACAACGAAAAATAAAGGCTCGTTATCTCGTTAAACTTCGTTTCAAATGATTACAAATATTTGGGCATCTGAACGAAGCACCTTCACAAGAATACCTGTTTGAGCATTTAAGAATGTATGTCATGTGCAATGGATGTATTAAAGTATGTGTGTTTCATGATTCACTCGTTATAAACAATTGAAAATCTAAAAATAACGGGAACGATCGTTTTTGTTCGCATGGTCAAAATATTTTGGGTTTTATTTAGGGGCCATTCAAGTAATACGTACGCTCGAAAAGTCGGATTTTTGACCCCCCCCCTATCCCACGCTTTTGCACGCTTTTTGGAACCCCCGAAAAAATTTATTGTTT
>CM055406.1:13667018-13703375 GCA_029228625.1 Pseudolycoriella hygida | reverse complement strand
AAGGCAGCTTGGTGCCAAAAAAGTTCCTATGGTAATGTTGGATGGCGAAACGAGTACATTAATGTGCACTAGGTCCCGACTCGGCACCAGGCTGCGTACTTGAAAAGTATGAGTAGCCTTTAAGAAGCCAGCCTGGTGCCGAAAATCAGTTAAACTCTTTGTAACGGCAGTAACAATTACTGTGCGTCACATAAATTTCAACTCGGCACCAGACTGCTGCTGCCCTCTACATTCACAGTAGAATATCTTAAGTAGGCAGCCTGGTGCCGTGTTAAAATTTATATCACGAATAGTATTTGTTACTGCCGTTACGATGACATTAACAGATTTTCGGCACGAGGCTGCGTTCTTTATGGCAACATAAACTTCCTAAATAGGCAGCCTGGTGCCGAGTTGGAACATTGTGCATAGTAATATCCTCGTTCCCCACTCCAACATTGCCATAGAAAATTTTCTGGCCCAGCTTGATATGCAGACCTCTACTTGTTGCAATTTTTCTCCATGAAAATGCTCTACACGACGGTGACATAAGAAGTTCATGCACTAGACAAAGGATCAGTCTACTGCGTGAACTCCTTATTTCATAGTCTCGTAGAACATTTTCATGGAGTAAAATTGCAACAAACAGAAGCCTTTTTTAACCACCACAGCCTTAATTTCCGGCCTTTTTGAGGATTGGAGATGTTTTTTGCGCCGTTTCTTCGGACGGGTTTTTCAATATTGCCCTTTCGGCAATATCAAATCCAATTTGATGTCGACGCAATTTCATACACTTAAGAGTTAATACGACATTTACTTTGAAACGTACGAATATTTTTGTAACATCTATTCTGTTTGGCACATCTATTCTGATGCGTACGGGTTCCGTGCATATGTTTCATAGAGCTGTGTGGATTATCATGAGAGCTCTCACGGGAAGGCCTCAATATTCTTCTAAAACAATACATAAAACCGCTTCATATGGAACTGAAAATTCGACACTTTTTAAGAATAATACACAATTTGCGAATAAGTTGCGACATGAGTTGTGCATGAACTTGACCCAAAATTTAATTCAATTCCAATCGTCTTTCATTGCGACTTATTATCATAGACGTAATCATTCGTGTTATCGTGACTTCTATCCAGACTTCTCTTATTATTTCAACACTACAATCGGGTTAAAAAAATAAGAAATCGTGGAGGTTGATTTTGATGGAACGAATTCTTAGAATAAAACGTACGTAAATTCAACACTTTATGTCTCTGTTTATGATTTGCAAAATATTTTATTTTAACCTGTTTGGAAGGTGTCATGGTCTGCAATATACACGAATATAAAATACAATTCTCAAATTTTGTATTGTAACTAATTTGTAAGATATCGGAGATTGTTTGGTTACATTTTATCAAATTCTATTTCTCATGAGAAATTATCCTCTTTAGCCATTGGCAAAGTCAAACAATAATTTCAAGGTATTTCATAGAAAACACATAGCTGTTTTGTTGTCTGTAAATATGCGATCGACGTAATACACTGTTGAACAATTCCGGTATAATGGATGCGCTAATCGACCAATATATTTTTAAAACTGAATATTTGAAGTCTAAATAGGAATTTTTCGCCAAATATTTATCTATCAACGTAAGAAAATAAATTTGCACAAATTGTACGTAATTTCTATTTTTTATTTGCGTATTTCACGAAGCGGAAGTTAATTGATGAGTTTAGTGTGACATCGGCTTCTGTCAAATTATACCAAATTTCAAGTAGCTCACAATTTACTACCATAAACTTTACACATCTCTTCGTGAGATACGTTGTACTTTGACATCACAAAACACTAAAATCGGATCGAAAACATTTTCCTGTCACAAATGGAAGATGGAAGAATTTTTAATGACTTTTAACACTCAAGAACTCTGACATGGTAACTTCTCGGACAAAATTTCTCATCTCAAATGTGTTAATATGGGAAAAGTGAGGTAGTTACAGTACATTACTGTACAAATACAAATTAAAGAGAGGAATAAATGATTTTTTACTACAGGCTCTAGAATTTGCAGAATCTGGATTTTAAAAAAACGTTTTCCTCCGAGGCTTGTTTCACATAATGAAGAATGAAAATTGTATTTAATGAACAATGTAAATGGTAAAGATTTAAAGGTATAAGGTGATGGTAAAGGTGTAAAGTTTTGAAAAGAAAATTCTTACACATTTAACAATTTAATTGGAAAATCTATTTCATTTCTGTTCTTCGATATGTACAACAAAACACGAATAAAGAGATAATCATTAGCGGTGAAAGAAACTCCGAACATTGTTTAAAACACAGTAAATCGTGATCCAGGCCTACTTCTTTGAAATGCATACACAGACGATGAATTATGATGTGCTAATATTTATGAATTAAGGTATTGCGTTCATATGGTTATGGTAGCAACAACATATTCGCAATGGGAACGTGCCCACTGGATAGCTGTTCTTTCGGTTTTATTTTGTAAAAATGTATAACTGTGGGATATAACCGTTAAATTATTACATTAGATTTTCCATCCACAAACGTCACACTATTCCCAGTCGAATAGAAAATGGTAAATAAAAATTGTTTTCCAGTTTTCATATAAAAACGAATAACTCAAAATGAATTCTTTTAGTTAGGAAGAAAAGCTGGACTCAAGCGAACCTTCAGTTGCTACGTCCTCGTTTAATTTTCCATTAAAAGAAAAAATGCTGAGATCTTAAACACGCTTTCAATTTATTGAAGAAGAAATTGTGCTTTCTCGAAGGATATAATGATTATTTTTATCATCTTTCTACTTCCGGCTAATATTTTGTGCAATCCGTCACTTGTTAAAACTGTAAAACCTGCACATAAGACTGCACAAATATCAGTGTGTCCAACTGAATCCGACGTGAGGATATCAAAGGTTAAAGGCAATGACATGAGTGTCGATGACAACCGTACACGTCGAAATGCTCCGGATTTGGATGTAGAGCCACCAATTCAATGGAGCTATCTCCGACAATACATTTGTGGTCCTGCCAATTCCAACTGTATGAGAGATGAAAGGTATAGCCACAAACTTAACTTTAACTTTCTAGTTAAATCAGAATAAAATGAAAATAATTATTTCAATTGTGACAAGTGTAAAATTGAAAGATTTTTTCTTCGCAACGGAAATTCAGCTAAGGTGAAAAGATGAATTATATAAAACAATTAAATGTTAAATTGTAAAAAGCCGCGATGCTTATATACTCCATGGTGGAAAGAAAAAGAATTTTGCATTTGATTTAGATGCTAAAAGTTAGGGAAGAAAATAGGAATTGGTGTTTCTTCCGGAATGCGTGAGAAAATGAGCGTTCCACAAGTGTTTTCACAATGAAATATTTTATTCAATGTTTCGTAAGAGCGATACTCCCGAATCAAGAATATCTCTCATTTCAGACCGCATTTGCGAACATACAAATCTTGTCTCAACCATAAAAAATTTGAAAAAATAATTTTCAGACCCGTACGAGGAACGAAGTTTTTTTAATCTACAAATTGATTATGGGATTGAAATTGGGCAAAATCGGTTGAAAACTTTCGAAGTTACGGTCGAGAAAGTGGTCAAAAATTTGATTTTTTGAAGGTTAGTGGACCTTTTTCACTTATATCACAGCAAAATTAGAACGGAAATCGCTATGGAAGGTTTTAAATAAAGGATATGGATATCAGAAAATCATAAATTATAGAAAATCAGTTGAGTCGTTCTGCCTGTAGTGTCCTTAGTGTGGGGCAATCTCACCACCCAAGGACCACGCGACCCTACACGATATTTGGTCTTTTTTCGTGAATATTTCTTTAATGACGAGGTTTTTCGTGCAATATTGTAGAGAAAAAAGAGGCGAACTTTTTTGTATGGAAGTGTGGATTAGAGGCCTCTCCTAAGTGCTAGAGGTCAGTTCCAAAACAATTTTTTTCGTGTGAAAAAATTTGTTTCTAATTTTTTCTTCAAACTTTTTTTTGGAAATTTCTTTTTAAATTTTAGGCTTTTTTAGGGATTTGGAGAGATTTTTTGCGTAGTTACTTCGAGCGTGTTTTTAAATATTGCCCTTTCGGCAATTTCCAGTGCAATTTAATGTGGACGTGACAAGTGACTCGATAGCGTAGTAGTTAATACGTCTGCTTGCTACTATGAGATCGAGTTGCCAGTGCATTGGTTCGAAACTCAACCGCAGACGGATTTGTTCCGATTGTTAGATTTGTAAACAAAACAACGCTGATTGAATCGGTTCAAGTCATGTGAAGTTGAGTGTAGCGCCGTCGTACGGCTTACCGGTGAAAGGCATTGTTGGGAGGTGTCGGTATTCTACTCCTACTAGTTTCGCTCTTAGTACATCTCTGGGGTTTGTCGCACAGCTTACCACTGCACTGGCACAGTAGAAACTTAATAACTCCAAATTGTATAGTCTTCGAGCATCTTTCCTTAGATAACGATAAATCATTTCCGCACATTTCGCCTCAAAAGTTGAAAAGCTGCATTTAGAAACGGAGTCCAGTCATGTTTTTAGGAAAAACAGTTCGTTCGTAAAAGTTTTATGTGATGCGATTTGTGTTTGTTACGAGGGGAAAACCACTAGCTAAATTTTGTTCTACAAACATTTTTTTGTATGAACAAGTTGAGAACATAGTCTGATACTTTTATTCTTTTTATCGATTATTTCACGACAAAAGTAAGTACTATCGGGATCGATAGCCCTCAGGAGTGTGCATCACCACCTGAAAGTTCCATAAATCCGGGCAGAGGGTTTTAAGAAAATCGTGAAAAACCGAAAATTTGGAAGTTAAATTAAGTTCTAAAGCGAAGGATTTTTCTAACTTTCTCATCAAGTATTTTTCTTGATTGTAGACATTCTACATTCTACATCCTACAGCTTTCAGAACATAATTTGAATGAAAAATCAACAGAATTGTATGTGAGACTTGAACTTTTTCGAAAATATTCGCAAATTGATTTATTTTTTGAAATGGCCATTCAAATTTTCTTCAAAACATGTAAAAATTTTTTCACCATTGTTTCCCTACTCGGTTGTTAATGAAATGTGATCGGAAATTAATTCGCTTATTGCTAATTCCACCTGCACTGTCCCCTGGGTAACGAATTTCATCTCTTTCACTCTTTCAATGTGATTAAATTAGCATTGGACAAAACACATTTGTTCCCCAGGTGACATGGTAGCCACAATGTATGAGTTACCTTAGAGGGATCTTTAACATAAGGTGACTTAGATGAATGCGTCGAATTTAAATCTTTCCTTTTAATTAACTATTTCAGCAGATTCAATCAAATACGACCGGATTTCCTAAAAAAAATTTCAAAGATAGCTACGTACGATTGGGCAGCGAAAGGATTTCCGATTCCCAAAGAGCACTTCTCCGATGCTAACCTTTGGAATAGTGTTAACTTGTCTGGTCGTCGGGAGGGTCCACTCTACGTTGAAGAACCAAATTTTGTTTTAGTAAAAGAAGAGCCCCATGCCGATCTGCTGGGTACGAAAGACTGTTTTGAACACGAAAATATATTTTTAAAAACCAAATCAATATTTTTCAGAAGCATTTTATAGAGACGATCCATTTATTCCACAGCGAGGTAGGAAAAGCGATAAATCAAAAATGTCGAATTCGTTCACGTCTGTGCTGACACCAACGAAAAGACACAAATATCCATTTCAAACTCAACAAATGTCACGTCAGCTCGAACAAAGTAAGGCGTCAGCATTGCCCATTTATGACATGTGCTGCAAAGAAGGAATGTACAGCGGAACTGGAATGTCAAAATTGTGTTTTGTTCGATGCTATGGTAAGGGAGCGAAATTGGATATGAAACCCATTGAAAATTATGAACTCTTAATGCCTCAAGAAGTGGAAATTATTTAGGATTAATGAAACATCAGGACATTTTAAGGTAAGGATCGGAGAGACACGATGTTTGTTGCTCTTGCTATTTTATAGGCCTTACAGCAGATTTTCTTTGTATTCAACGAAATAGTATGTAATTGCTGAGGAATATATCGAATCAGATTGTTAGAGGTCGGAGTGCATTCAGAGTCCCTAATTTTTCTCGATAGTGAAGCTTATAGAGGATGAAATAGAGTAGCGACTAAAAAGTCATTTCAATTTTCAACTTGTCTACAGTTTATGATTATGAAAAAGCAAAGAAATATGTTGGAAAATGGAAAATTTCGGCAAATTTGTTTCTACAAAAATGTTTTGATCTTCTCCCCTTCATTTTAAGAACCCAATATCAATGGTACACATGATGGACACGTCTCCCATGGTCTGTAATTAATGGCAAAAATTACTATAGCTTAGGACATGGGTAGCATTTTTTCTCACTTTCCTCAATAGGGGTGTCCAAAATACAAAGGTGTCGAAAAGTTTGGGGCACCAACCGAAAAACAAAAGTTTTTTGATCCCTGATCAAGATTTATTGATCCAAGACGATTTAGGGGCAGCTCAAAAGCGTTAAAGTAAAAAATTGAACGACTTCCAAAGGCACATATTCACTCAAGTAATGAGATAATCCACCGGTTGTTGTGGTGCAGTCGAAAGGCCTTAGGACACCCTTAAAATCGACATAAAGAAAGTAGACCAGAGAGTGTTTTCGTCCATATGTCCCACATGATTAAAGTGATGCAATTTTCTCATGAATTTCATTCATGTGGGACATATGGACGAAAACACTGCCTGGTCTAATTTTTTATGTCAATTTTAAGGGTGTCTTAGGACCTTCGAAATACACCACAACAACCGATAGATTCACTCATTACTTGAGTGAATATGTGCCTTTGAAAGTCGTTGAATTTTTGACTTTAACGCTTTTGAGCTACCCCTAAATCGTCTCGGATCAAGTTACGCCCATATACAATTTTGATCAAGGATCAAAAACCTTTTGTTTTTCAGTTGGTGCCCCAAACTTTTCGATACTTTTATTTCCCCATACATTTTTGGACCTCCCTATTCCTCAATAAAGAAAGTAAAGATGGAAAAGAGATGACGATTTGTTCGTACAATTACTTTTTCTCTTTTATCGACGACAATTATTATGTTTTCCTCTAAGTAACAATACGCAGAAAATACATGGTAACACACCATTACGTTAACACCACACAATCCGTACTGTTTATTTTACGAGTAAAATGTTGAGCCTGCTTAATAAGATTATTTTCTCAAGAAAATTGAATCGTTTGTGTGCTGCTGTGTGTCATTTGACTTCATTCGAAGAAACCAAACATTTTTTGAATGTATGCCACGAAAAATTTCAACGGTTTTTAATATTTAATTTATTGGATCGTCTAAGTCACTAGCTTACTCAAAACATGAAATGAAAATGTAACATTTATCTTATTTTCAGATAAAGAAAAAATTGCAAACATTTATTTAATTGTCGGCACATTTGATTGTTCAACACAATTTAATTCTTTCATCAATTTCCAAGTGAATTTGCTGTTGTACTTTAAGGAAAATTGAAAAAATACAAACTTATTATTATTCAAAACGTAATTTAAAATATTTTAATGTAGCTTGTGATTAATAAACAGGCAAATAAAAACATTAAAACAAATAACGAATTATGGTAATATATATTGTATGCGACTTCTATATCATCAATTTATTGTAATATATTCTTAATTGAGTCAAATACGTTTATTTGTCGTCTTTTCATCTAATGTATTAAATGGTATATAGAATAATGATTCTCGTCGCATCATGTCGTTGCAATGTTCTAATGCCACGAGTTGAGTATGAGTTGGAGACCATTTAACGTTATTACAGTTGAGAAATAAATCAAAGTAAATTTACTAATTTGGATGTTATAACGATTATCGTTGGTAAATAAATCATAGAAAAGTCTCCGTCTGTCAACTTGCAGTAAATAATAATTTGTTCACCGAGGGGACAAAATACGAAATTCTTAAACTCGCATTAGAAGACTAAAGATTCGAAACACCGACAGATTGAATTCTAAAGTGTACGGTGAACCAAGTCCATTTCTATTTTAGAGGTAGAGTGCTGAAGCGTCTCTTCGGTCCTTTGGTCCACGTTCTCCTCTGAGGCTTCATGGAAAAATAGCAATCATCCAGCCCGTCCCAAAATTAAGGTAACCGTTTTGTCCCTCAAGCTATTGGTCTACTGCCGCCATGTCAATAAACCATTGACATGGATATAATAAAGTAACGTTGAAGTGAGGTCATAGAAGTTGATTCCACAGGTGCAGCTAGTTGCAATGAGGTGACGGACGGACAGGAAGAGTGAAAACATAAAGTAGCTATTGCTACTCAATAAACCATTGTCATTGGTACAGGAAAGTAGCGGTAAATTGTAGTCAAAGAAGTTTGTTTTGGGCCTGAATCATCGGTGATTCATTGGTGAATCACTGATGATTCACTGGGAAATAACCGATGAATCATCAATGATTCCTCGGAGAATCATTTCTGATTCCCCGATTAATCATCGGTGATTCCTCGGTGAAGGGTGCACAGACGGACGGACAGGAAGGGTGAAAAGATAAAGAAATCATCGGTGATTCACAGGGTGTACGAAAGTAGCAAGAGAGTCTACTCAAAGAAGTTTATTTTGGACCTAAATCATCTGTGTTTCATTGGCGAATTACCGATGATTCACTGGGAAATTGTGGTACACGTTATATAAATCAAATATTCACTGAAATCAAATTAAATTACATTGTATCGAGTTACCTTTGAATTCACCATATAAGCATTTTGTAGAACATTCAGTATTCAAATATTTGGATTTAAACTGATAACATGAATATGTTTTGATCAGTTCTCATATAATTGGTGACCCCGACGTGATTTGAACATTTTAATCTAGTGACCGGGAAATCGGGTATAAATACCCCTATAATTTCTAAATAAAATCAGATTTATTCCAACCTCGAATGAGGAAACGTCTCTCTTTCAATTGTAATAGAATTACCTATTCACTGGGGGATCACCGATGATCCACTGCGGAATCACCTATGATTCATCGGGAAATCACAGATGATTCATCGGGAAATCACCGATGATTCATCGGGGAATCACCGACGATTCATCGGAGAATCACCGATGATTCATCGGGGAATCACCGATGATTCACCGGTGAATCACCGATGATTCACCTTGGAATTTCAGATGATTCCGCTATGAATCACAGAATCAGTGATTCCTCTGTGAATCGCCGGTGATTCCCCAGTGTAGTGTGCACAGACGGATGGACAGACAGGGTGCGAAAACATAAAATAGCTATCGCTACTTAACAAACCATTATCATGGGTAAAGGAAAGTAGCGATAGCGCGTGGTCAAAGAAGTTAACTTTGTACCTAAATCACCAATGATTCACCGGGGAATCACCTATAATTCATCGCAATCTCTACTTAATAAACGCGTTTAGTGCCTACGTCAAGACATACGAAATTTCTTGATGCAAACCATTTTTCGTTGCCCAACATATTGTATACTTTGACATAAGCCGACGCCGCACTAAAAGCACCTATACTGACTACGACTATGGAAAGCATTCAGCGTGGAAGCATGAAATCCCCAACAGGTAATGCAAATTATACTCGTCACCTTCTTAGACAGCTTTAGGATCAATGTTTTAAGTTTAATTCTGAGATATTTTGATGAAATTTAAATTAAGAAAATATTTTGGCACTTACCTTTACGTTTTCCAAATAAACTTCCAATTCGGCGTAGGGATTATCCGAATTGTCATTTACTAATGGTATTCCCATAGACATATCGTCTGCATTGAAACTAGCACCAACAATTACATTATCACATTTATTGCATTTTTCATTTTCGACATTTACAACTCCATCGCCGTTGATTTCATTCGAACCATTTCCGATTTTTATTTTAAAATCAGTCTTTCTTTTCGTTTGTACCTCCGAAAGATTCTTTGAATTTTCTGTAAAAAATAAATTGTTTTAGTGACAACGAACTCAAATTTAGGTTCAATGGATTCCTTAAATTCCTTAAACCTGTCATATTTGGACCAGATTTGCAAAAAAAGCAAATTTGTGTCAGAAAACAAAATTCTGCCAGAAATTTTACAAAATGTCCTACTGCAGTCATATTTGGGATCAATTCAGTGGAGTGACTTTTTGCACCCGGTGCAAGTAGTGCCTGCATTTTGTAGATACCTTTGCCTCTTTACCGAAACTACAAAATCGTGTTTGTGGGACTCATTCTCATAACCGATCCGATTAACGAGTTACTCAAAAGATTACACTGGATGAGATAGGTCCAGCTGAAATAGGTGCTGATGAAGAGCGCTTACTAAGAGAATTTCACCTGAACAAAGATTTGTTTCTAAGTATACAGGCATGGGAACATCCATAAAGGACGTTCCATACATTTTCCAAATTCTTTCCATACATTTTTGTGTACAGGGGGGGGGGGGATAAAAAATGTCGCAAAAAATGCGGACGTCCTTTATGGATGTTCCCCATGGAAAAATCGATGAATATGAGTTTCGTACTTATGCGCAGATTTTTAACACCGCAAAAACTTGTGCAGAAGTACAAAACTCATATTTACTTTTCCATAACCGTATCACTAATATTTTACCGGGAATTCTTTTAATTATAAAATTCAAAAATTTCTGGGAGTCTTTTTCCCCCTTTTTGACTATTTAGAATATTTTTCCACTAGGACCACGGATTTTAAAACAACTTAAGTTTACGGACCACACAACTTATCTGGCAAAAAATTCTGAAAAAGAAATGTCGTCAGATGACATCGTCACGAAATTTAGAGGACTTGAAAAAAATAGCCTCACTTCACTACCATATGTGCGTTGAAATTTATTTTTTGTTTTATTTACTTGAACTGAATACTTAATGAAAATCTTATCAAATCGATCAAAAAGTAAAATATTTACCGATCTTGGAAACTGGACTTTTTTCACATCCAGCACATCCAGTTTCATCATCAAGGTTATTGACCCCATTACTACCTGGATTGATGTCAGCGTCAATAAATTCAAAATTCGTTGTATTCAGCAAAGAGCATGATGGCTCTTTGTTTATTCTGGTCGACTCATCACTGGTTGATGATACGGAAGGATGCTTCCGGTTATCCGCAGTATTTGTATGAAAATTTGACATTGCCAACCCATCGATAAAAAATCTGCAATTCAAAAAAACAACAAAAATAAAGATAAACCATCAATGAATGAATTATTTATAGCAAGTCGTTGCATTATAAGAAATGCATTTTCAGTTTACATTGAATTACATTAAAATATTTCTGTTTAAAGTTTTGATTCAATGTAGTCGATGCGGAATAATCCAACTTTTAATTTATCAAGTCATTGTTATTTCAAGAAATAAACGAATTAAAACATCCATTCTTGCTCAATTGTTTTGTTTCATTAAATCAGAGAAAAAAGTGTCTCTCACATGTAACGAAAGCAAGGCAAACGACATACGGTCATAGCACATAAGAACAAGAACAACAGCACAGTTTTATTGAGACATGCATGAGTCATAATAAAAACATTACCATCGATGTCTGTTATACGATTCATTTGAAATTTTGTGCATAATAAAAATTAATATGGTAATATATTCCTTTCCTAATGTAGGCTAGGCGCAATGCATTACGCCTCTGCATTGATTATGAATTCATCTCTTCCTTCAAAATAACATATACACAAATTTAAATGGAAGCATTGTTTCGTTTGATTATTATTTTCGTAAAATATCACATTTGCAGCATTCGCAATCCAAATTGGCTCTTTCATCATTTGATGTCTTTGTTGTATTCCAAGCAAAATGATTTCAAAGTTGATACGTCTATGTATAATGAAGTAGGTGCGATTTCTAATTTTCAGTTAGCAAATCGCCAATAGCTTATCCCACAAAAACTAGCTAATATCAAGCAGTGTTTCGCTCCAATATCAAATGCACTAGAGCCTGGAACAAAGGAATATCGATACGTAATCGTCACTCTTTAAACTAAGGCTAAGAAAAATTATTCAAAACATAACAGCCGTTGTTCAGCACTACTTCGACACGGGACACATACCAGACTTAAAAAACGCAACTATTTTAGAAGTAGAACATAATTATATACAAAACGGAAAGTCCTGGAGTCCTTGTATATTTTGACTCAACCAAATACTATGAACTTCAAAAGAGATACGGACAATATTAGCGCGGCGTACAAAAGCTTGCTAAATTGAATGTTACCACTTTCAACTTGTCTCTTGGCATTCGATTGCCCTATCCCGCTACAATTCTACGTGTGAACGAGCTCAATTAGTAACTATCATAAATGTAAACAAAATTTCTGTCTAAATGTTTCTATAATTTGTAAGTTCCTTCAGTTATCGTTTATTTTATATTTTTAAATTTCTTTTGCTCATCAAAATCATTTCCTTTATTCCCTTGACTGAAAGTCAGGGTCTTATAAAGGAAATTCACACAGCATGCCATTTATGTTCACTATGATGAAAAACGGAAATTCAAGAGAAGAGGTACTACCACGCTAACTCGAGAAGTTCTTGACCGATTTTCAAAAAAATTTTTTTATTTATCAAGAATCTCAATCTCAGTATTCAGTTAATGTTTTCTTGATATAAAGTCACATATCTCGGAGATATTCTCAAAAAACCGGTTTGAGTAATTTTCTCCTTTGAAACACAATATCTCTTCTAAATCTCAACAGATTTAAAAATTTCTTTTTCATTCGACGAAGAATGTAATTCTTCAGAATAAGTTCGTAATTCAGTGAAATCAGACTAGGGGTTCGGGAGTTATTCCCAAGAGAATGCTAGCGTTGGAAACACAATAACTTGAGCAAATCTCAATCGATTTTGTAAATTTTGGTTGAAGTATTCCTTAGGTCAGCTTCGAAAATTGGTGGTATCAGACTGTGGGTTCAGGAGTTATTCCCAAGACAATGTTAATAATAATAATAACCCGCCGTTACAACCCGTCCCACAGTGGTCCAAAATCCGGAAAAATCGGCACTAACAGAATAAATCGGTTGGGTGATGCGATATTTGTGATTTAAGTTTTGTTGAATAGCTTATACATGGGCCTATCAGAATCACGAACAGAACTTCTGAAGTGATTAAAACTTGGGGGTCTCGGTCATGCTCAAATTTGAAAATTTTTCACGAAAATTGGAAAAATATCCTGAGGCCCATAATGATAATAAATCAGTCAATGTTTCATGTCAATCGAAAGAGGGCATCAGTAGCTTTCCAACGATACCCATATGACCTCAGCAATGTCCGACGCATCTTCGAGGAGGTAGAGGTACAAAATCGATTAAGTTAAAATTCCACTAGAAATATCGACATTTCCACCTAGTCTGAGTGCTCATTATCGCAGTGATTAAAACAAGTAATGTATTCGTGGATCATAACTAGTTTCACCTGCTGTAAATGAGCTAGCTTCCATGACGATAATGAGCACTCAGACTAGGTGGAAATGTCGTGGAATTTTAACTTAATCGATTTTGTACCTCTATCTCCTCGAAGATGCGTCGGACATTGCTGATATTGATATCATTTGAAAGGTATTAGAAAGGCCTGAGGAAAACAGTGTGTGCAGGTGCTGCTATGTAGAATCGTATCAAAGAGTTTTCAAATGACCGCTTTGACTTCCAAGACCCACGATTTTGCTATCAACAACAGAAGTCAAGGAAATACGACAAGATTATTAGCTGAAATACCCAACTTTCTGGTAATACAATTGTTGAAAGATACCCGGAGTCACGACAGTCAAGAGTGTTTTTGCTACATTGGTCGTACAGCGAAACAGAAAGCAAACGGATTATTGAGTGCCAATAAATCTTTGAAACCGAAGAACAAGCTCCACCATCTGATCAACATTTCTTCAGGATCGTCTATGAACTTGATGCAAAAATTTACTAACTTTGTAAGAGCAACCCCTGGAAGGGCGTCGGTGCCCTTATTCCCTTGACTGAAATTTAAGGGTCTTATAAAATTGAATGTCTGTACCCGTAGAGTACATATATGATGATGATGATATGTGTATGCGTATTGAAATGATATGAAAAACGTTCAATGTCTGTACCCCAAAAATCAAATTGATAGTCAACTGGTTATTGCTGCTACTTCCATCTTTCAACATTTTCTAAAAGATAATTTTAAACAAGTAAGCGTTGGCAGATGTGTGAAAGCTTTCCCAGATTTATCTGTACTATGATAATTACACTTGAAAAACTAACAAATTTTACGAGTGTGAAAATGTCACGAATGAGCGCAGTCAACATTTCGACACGAGTTATGAAAGATGCATATTCATATAGTTCTTGATTTGAATGAGACATTCAGCTTAAGTGCAAATCTAGTCCTAAAATCTTTAAATGCAGTGTATAAAATAAAACGTTGAAAGAATTAGTAAAATTGCATTTTCAGTCCAGGGACCTGACCCATCCAAGAGATGGGGCCTAGTTTTTAAGCCATGTAGTTGCTGAAGATGTAACAATAAAGTTACGAAACGTCCAACAAAAATTGTTTTTTCTTTCGACAATATTGGATCGACAAATTGAGAAAAATTTCCCACCAATTTCATTTCACGATCAAGTAAGCTCCCAAAAGAATATCTTTTGGTTACTCCAAATCATTTACAATTTAAGTAGTGACGACATTCTCCACTACGGAATATTGGCTGACCTCACCATAATTTTTAGGAATTTCAGTATGAGCTCGATTTTGTAACCTGATAAAATTTAAGGCTTTGTAAGTGAAGAAAAGTTTACAAAATGTAGGATAACAAATTGAAAAAGAGAATCTTTTCTGATGTGATTTAAAGATTTCATTAAATCAGATTGTACGATGGGTCGGCATAAATGTCTCACTCCCAAAGGTACATCACGATAAAATTTCGTGGTGCGTATGAGTTAATCGGGCGTTAGCTTAACCCTAAATGCAATAGCAATCTCCCTGCAATTTCTTTTGCTCACTGTTTCTGCCATGAAAATGAATATTTCATCGTTGACTTTCATTAATTTACAAGAATTTTCTTCTTCATAAAACACAAGAGGAATTTGAACAAAATCAACATTGATAAAAAAATCCATTAAAAGAAGAAATGTCTTAACAAAACAACTTTGAAAATGAAATGGATTTCTGTTTTCTTTTTTATGTAAAAAATCATTCATACCCTACCTATCATCATCTCATTAAATAAAACTTTGTAGAAACTTATGCTTCATGATTCATCATGAGGTTTACGTGTTGTTATAGGACTCAACACCGGGTGTCACTTCCATAATCCATCTTTCATTATAAATAATTCAATCCAGAGCATCTCCAATTCATGTCGCTAGATTCGATAAATGTACAGATATCGAAATGAATCGAAAAAATCGTCGTAAGGTAGATAGTATAGGACTTTTACAATAAGTGACACCCACCATTCATAGGTGAAAATAAAGAAAATTCTGGAAATAAAAAAAAAACCTGATCAGTTGAGTGTAGGAACGCGAACGTTACCTATTGCATTATTACTGTAATTTCACTTCAATGCATAATGATCGAAACAAACTCTTTTAGAAAATTGTCCCGTCGAAATACAATTTTATATTATAACAACAATAACACTATACCATCAGCTAACTGATCGTTTGAACGCGGCAAGCCTATAATTATTATAAAAGTTTCTTGAGGGATTAACTTGTCTATATAATTTCGTGTCTTTTCTTTTCTTTGAGATCTTCGGTTTTATTTAATGTTATATTTTGACACATCAACAACAATTTTCTTTTTGTGTTATGCTCCATTCTATGCTCTTATGTGCGTGGTAAAACACGATTAGAAACCCATACCATAATTAAGTTAACAAGTCAATCCAATACTCGCACGAAAGATCGTCATATTTTAATTGGAACGGTAATTCGAAATCCGTCAATTCGTCTCACATAGACCCAATGGTCAACTGTCTACTATTTATTACATATTTTTTACCTCAGTTTTTTTTAAACTGTCGTCAAGACTAATTCTTTCTTTTAAACTGAATTGAGCAATTTCTAAATAAAATTGCTCTACAGTTATATGTCTAAAATAATCAGTGCATTTTAGAGGCATGCTGTGTAACTATTTTTTGCTTAGAATAACGTTTTATTAAAAATAATTTACGAAATTGCGTACGGTCCATTCTTACAACTAAGTTGATGACACGTCAGTCAAACAAACGCTCATAAAGTATGCGTCATTTCGAGTCTAATGGAAAAAAACTAACCATTCCTAAGTGGGCGGTTTTCATTCCCAAATTTTTAGAGTCTGTTACATTATTTCCGAATGAAGTAATTATCTGGAAATCGACAGAATTAAGTCCTCAACAAAAAAAACAAAAAGATAAAAGGAACTACGCATTACAATTGATATATTAACGTTTTCATGATTTATGCTTTATGACCCTCCCTACCCTAGCACAAAATTTGCATTGCCCGTTAAAAGGAGCTAAAGGGGACGTCCATAAATCATGTCAGCTCCAAAGTGGGGGAGGGGTTAGACGAAAAGTGGACACATGCATCGCAACATAACGATTTTGAAGAAAAGTAGCCAATAAATGAGCTTTTTCGATTAGCGAGGCCAAAATAAACTTTTTGTGAAATGAAAGCTGATAGACAATGTTTTAAAGCTGAAAATTTCAAATAGCTAATGTCCACAGAGAGGAGGGTCGCGAAAGTGAGACACTTGAGGACAAGGAGGGAGGGGGAATACAAAAATCATCGGAGAAGGCTGACGGGATTTATGGATGTCCCCAAAATCTAAAAAATTTTGATTCGCCACAAATTTTTGGTATCGTAATTCTACAAGTCTTTGCCTCCCCCTCAATCGGGACGTCATAATTGAATGACTTCTACAGAGAGGTACATTTCGATTTAAACTGTTTTAGGTTTGTTAAAGTTTTAAATGTCATCAACTTCAAATGACATTTCTTTTACATTGACATATTTGGTTTGTACTTGCACATTGCGTCTCTTTCTTGCACATACGTTTTATGTAATGTCACATTTAAAACCCTGACATATCAAACATATCTAAAAATTGTTTAAATCGAAATGTACCTCTCTGTAATAATTCTAAATATATGTTTTCAAAGTGTATCTAAATCAAATTTTATTGAATTGCATTGTGTGATCGATGGATGTGTTGATTTTTGGGATTTTTCACTTTTTCGTAGAATGTTCTCATGCGAATTAGTACGCGCCGCTGAGAAGAGGTAATGCCTGGATCGAAATGTATCAAACTTTTAACTACTTTTGGTAGAGCCTTCGAACCTGTCGAGTCTATCATGAAGTTTTAAGATTTTGCAATATGTGCAGAATGTACACTTTCTTTCGCCAATGCAATTTTTTAAACTCAGCGAATGTAAAAAGTTAAAACTTCTTTTAGGGAGAAGTTTGTTGGTAACAAGTGAAAGCTGACATTGGAATGTGCTTAGTTTTCGTAAATAAATTTGAACAAATTAAAATATTTCAAAATATTGTGAGAAATCAATAAAAAAGTGTTATATTATGCAAATTTCTGTATACCGCAGCATTAAACACTTACGATGATAGCGAACGAATCGCTCAAAGAATACTTTTATTAGACTTTCTGATGTTTATACTTGTACCATTATTATTCAAAGCGATTTTACGAGTTTTAGTGCTTCCGGCACACTTTTCATTTTTAGAAGATTTTAGTGATATTCCCAGATATCGACAAAAGTGAGTGAGCTTCAAAATATTTATACGACCCTAACCTAAGCCATAGAACTCATTTCAGGGGAAAAAATAGCACAATCGTACGTGACCCAAGTTACAACCCTGTAGTCAACTTATGAAACTCCTCTGTACTTCGTACGGGTCTGAAAAGGAACTATAAGTATAAAATTAAATTGCACCCGGAAGTGAGAAATTGTTTGTGGAAAATTCAGAAAAAGTTGAAGAAAAGTGCAGGAAGCGTTCAACCTTAATGGATCAAGTCATGCCTCACGTCTGATCAGGCAACACTACAAAAGTTTCAACTGTTTCTTTGGGGATAAAATATTAAATTTGTATGGGAGAACATCGTTTTTTGCGAATTGATCATTTGCTGTATTTAATTAAGCGGACTAATGAATGGCGATGGAAGTTCATTTAATGTTACTATAAAATAACTCAGTTGGTCCGCTTTATGCAAAACACAAAATGAATAAATCACAAAATACGAATTTGTTCCACACAAATTTAATGTCTTGTCACCGATGGAACAGTTGAAACTCGAGGCGCCCTCAGCTGTTTTGTGACCAATATGTGAAATAGGCGCTTGATCCATATCCCCAGATAACCCAAATCACATTTTTCGATGTGATGTTGTACATTAAATGTGTATCGAAAAGCACATAGACCGTTACATCGTTTATTGTACATTTAACGTACATTTAATGGGGTGAATGGCAAAAAGTGTACACTTAATGTACACCTAATCTAGTGTAACGATTCACAACTTTTTTGTCGATTCTACGTTTTTGTTGATGTACATAAAATGCACATTTTTTATGCAACAAGAATTTTTTAATTTTTCACTAGATGTTCACAATCATTTAGTTTAAACTTTTTGCCATTCAGCCCATTAAGTATTAAATGTACAATATTCACAAAAGAAAAGATGTAACGGTCTATGTGCTTTTTGATACACATTAAATGTGCTGCAACACACTTTTCGATGGCATCAAACGTACATTTCGTGATGTAAATTGTTATCTGGGATCCTTTTTTAAAGGGTCACGGTTCGTCATCATCTGTGGTAACAGATAAATCTCCGCGGTAACATAACACCTATTTATGTGTCTAAGTGTCAGATATTGCTTCAATAAATTGCTACTACATCTCTTACAATCAAATAAAAAATCTCACATTAAGTAGACCATTATTAAAATAAATAAATAAATATGCATTAGATAACATATAAAATTACAAATAAATAATAAATTAATTTTAAACATTGATAACATTTTATTATAAAGAAAAACAAATCCATGTTTACAACAAATAAAACGTTTTAATGTAAAATATAATGTAAATATAAATAATAATAAAATGTGTTGAAATTATGATTGTAAGGATTAGAACACTATGAACCAATGCGATTTCGTTGCCAAGTGTCAAAGAAACCATTACAACTTGTTATTAATATTAAGATAGACGAAGTGATTGTCCACTAAGGTTACCTGAGTTCGGAATGCCTATTTTCTTATAATAAAATTCCATGTATTAAACTTCTCTCAATTTAATGCGAAAAGTATAGCCACTGTGGCGTCATAAATTGAAACCTTGAATAACCGTTTTGCTCAGAAACAAGTACATTTCTCTGTTCATTATATGCATCTTTAAATTAACACATAAAAGGCATGAATGAACCATCAAAAATGCTACGAATGAAAACGAATGAGAAATTTTGAAATAAATGGACATCTATTGTAGTAAAAGTAACCCGATGCGATCGGAACGACTATGAATGACATTGAGCGATAACAGATGTATTTCTGCAACAATTTTCAGAAGAACATAGCGTGTTAGAAATAGCGACATTACTATAACTGTACATTAAATACGAACTTTTGTTTTGCTTTCCCTCAATTTTGAGTTCCACACATTCTCTTCGTTATGTCGTTTATAATGTATTAAGAGATGGTATGAAAGCAATGATATCTGATCGTATTTTAATGAAAAAATCGACTAAATATCGTTTATTTATTTAATTATTGCGAAACTAAAATCTTCGTGCGATTTTTTTTTTACCACAGATTTATCAAGTTTGGAACGTGGAATATGTCGCAGAAGGTTCATGCGAATTATTGATACGCAAGAATCATAACCTATCTTTTAGTTTAGTAATCATGTACGGTGAAAATAATTATTTTGAAAACATATCAAGCGTTAAATTGATATAAATTTAGAAATTATGTCGCATGGGCTCGAATTAAATGCATTTTGGTGAAAATTGTGATGACTGATTCATGCAAACACATGACTTCGTTCGCAATACGTGTATATAATGTAAACTGTTAATTTAATCGCAGTTCGTATAATTCATCGTGAAAACTCTAGAGCTCACCCTCGACCGACGCTTCACTTCACGAGAAAACTCTTTTGCTATTGCTATCTTAATCCTAAAAATAACAACTTTCTCACTTATTTTTATAAAAGGAAATATTGTCAGAACAATGTCTATGTTGTATTTGTATTAAGAGACTCCACTAACAGCTTTTTATAGCCAATAACAAGGGTTGTCTTGACCACCGGCTTAAATTAGCTTCCGAACCACGTCTCAGAGTAATGCGAATGTAGCGTCTTATTCAATTACTCCAAGAGTTGTTTAGGAGCATGATTACTATCTCGCCTAAATGTAGTCTTAGATACTTCGTACACCTATTCATCGTATGGGTTACGTCACAGTGTAGTTTAATTTTTCAAAAAAATCTCTTGAAATTGTCTCATCTTTCGCACAAAATATTGTATTGATACAAAACCATCAAAAAAATTTTTTTTTTAATTTTCTGAGAAAAGCTTCCTCCTGGGAAAAATCGATAAAGTCGTTTTTCAGCCATTTTGGGGGGTTTCTCCTTCCATAAGACACCCGATCAGGGGCAGGTCTCCGAAACTATTTTTATATTATTGGTCAATTCATTATATTTCAAATGAAGCCAAACTCAATGTTTTACGACAGAAATTACTATTTTGGCGACTTTTCACCTCTTATATGCCTCAACACATACTCACTCTAAACTCAAACTAAACTAATTTCTGTCGTAAAACATTGAGTTTGGCATCATTTGAAAGATAATGAATTGACCTATAATAGAAAAATAGTTTCGGAGACCTGTTCCTAATCGGGTGTCTTATGGAAGGAGAAACCCCAAAAATGGGTGAAAAATGACTTTCTTGATTTTTCCCAGGAGGAAGCTTTTCTCAGAAAATTCAAAAAAAAATTTTTTTGAGGGTTTTGCATCAATACAATATTTTGTGCGAAAGATGAGACAATTTGAAGAGATTTTTTGAAAAATTAAACTACCGAGTCACACGATTCATTCATTCAGTGTTGACGTCGTTATGGGCACCAAACACACTACAACTGCCTCACTTTTGAAGCTTGAATGAACTTTAGGACGTTATTAATGCGCTACATTTGATAGAAAAATTCCATGTAGAATTTTTCCGACACGGGATTTGAACCCCGATCGTTTTAGTGGAAGGCCAGTACGCTAACCACTGTGCCAACACGTCCATGTAGGTAGATAAGAGTGGATGCAGCAGGTAACTGCATGAAACCATCTAACATTTGACATCTTCCCGGTTCCACGAATTCTCGAGCTGAGAATGGAGATGGCAGCCGGTGCCGGAATTCTCTTTACGCTAAAATAAAAATGTTGAATTTGAAATGTGGAACATTGTGGGTGTGAAATATAGAAAATTGTTATCTATGAAAAATCTTATTTGGTAGCAATAATTCTACATCTATTTTTCGTCTTTTTACTACAAAGAAATCCAGTCTCACTACTGAATCTTTGGAGCAAGATGTTAGTGACTGTTCAGGGAGGTTTGGCAAAGGTGGACGAAAAGCGATGGGAGGAAGCGGAAGTCTATGAAGAAGAAAAAAATTGGACGGTTTCGCAAATTTCGAAAATTGGGACAAAGCAACACGCAAAAAAAGGTACAAACCTGACTACAACACAATTAACAATCAAAAAATCAACCTTACTGGACCCTGGACTACTGCATACTATAAATGATTTTTCACCATGAAAAGAATATTTTTCTTGGACCCGTACGAAGCACAAAGGTCCTATATGTTTACTACAAAGAACTTTATTGTAACATGGGGTAGATTGACGCGGGAGCTGGGTAGATTATCGTCTAGGATGACGAGTCAGCAATAAAATAATGTCAACCGATCACCTTGAAATGATTCAAGTTCAAAGATGAGCAAAATCGGTCAAGTAGTTGCGGAGATATGGTCGAAGAAGTGTCCGAAAATATGGATTTTCGAGGGTATGTGAAACTTTTTCGCAAATATCTCAGCAAGTATAGCACGGAAATTGTTCATTCTGGTGTAAAATAAAAGCATTTGATCTCCCAGAACTGGAATAAATTTTGATGGAAATCATGTCAGTGGGGCACTGACTGGAATGTACGAAATTGAGTTTCTTGGACATATACGAAAGCAGATGATTTTTCGTCTATATTTACTGAACGATGCAATATGGAGTGGAGATATACAGTCAAAGGCCAAGTTATAGAGAATAAAATTTAACAGAATACGTGTTTCAGGATTTTCCCGAAAAATGTTCCAATCCTTGGGACTTAGTCGGTTTTATAATTAGGAGGGATGACTCATATCTCTAGAACTATGGCAGTTAGAAAGTTCCAACGGAAAACATGTGAGAATTCCATCTAAGAGAAAGTAGTTTCAGGATTGCTTTCATTTAGGTACGTCCGAGTCTTCTTGCAACACATATTCTGTTTACCCTATCTATTCTGATACGGTTGTGTATGAACAGCCACTTACTCTATTGCCAGCAAGATGTGAAATTTGTTGGAATTATAGAAACGAATTTTATACCTCCATAGTAAGTTAATCTGTGATGGAATTTCTGTGAAATAGTGACAGCCAGCGAAAAGCTCTAAATCCGACAAGTTGTTTTTTTATGAAAGTCTTTTTGTGTGCCGTCTCATCTGTGTTATCAAAAGTGCCTACCCATTGTCTGTTATTATGTGAGAATGATGTAATTAAGTTGCCTTATTACTTGAATCAACAAAGCTAGCACGAATATCAGTTTTACACAACGACATCATTTTTAATTGATGCTAACGAAATTATCAAATAAAATAAATATTGGAGTCACCTACAAAACAGGACTGACGACGGAAGCGTACAATTCGTACAAAATGAATAAATACAGAAAAATCTTTAAAATTGTAGGATTATCACAAATGTGATACAAACATACTAGACCCCGAAATAAGCCATTGCTCCTGTGTGTATGTAAAAGCTTCAAAAATCGAACAGCACAAATTAATGAGCTCATTCAAACTGTCCTTTAAATGTTATACAAAATGTTAAAATTGCTAAACTAAAATAAAACGTTTGATAGCTAATCTATGAACAAGCATAACATCAACAATCTGATGAAAAAAAGCTGATGTTAACATGTACTCGTTCAAATTAACTGAACCGTTAATGTTTTTTTTTGTTAAGTAGAATTGTTGTAATAATCTCGCACGTTTTGATAGAGAATCAATTTGTTTCGTTCATGGATTTTTTCTTGTATTATGCCAACTCAATAGTTAGAAAAAAATGTCGTAAAAAAAACTGTTTGAACTAAAACGGTCTTCTGAGAAGTGTAAAATAATTTGATTTTTTCTTTGTTAATATTAATGACTGACTGTAAAAAAAAGAATTACTGCTAAAAGCTTAAGCAATTGGAAAAGATTTTGATGTTTTGTTTTTATTTATATTTTGACGTGTTCTAGACTCATCCGTGATACCAAATTTAGTGCTATAAATTAGGGTTTGTTAACGCTCGGGTGTGGCAGAGTTACTGGAAAATGAAAAATCAAATAAAATAAGCAATTCCTGAATTCTATCAAAATATGTTCATTTCGAATATTAACCACTTGCTATTGACTGACTCGGATTTTTTTGCTTTGTCATTGAAAAACTCTAACATTCGAATTTTCGTTCCTCATTGTGCAAATGACTACTATTCGTCGTTCATACATAATGTATAGAGCATTGTTCTTGTAGTCAGCCGATTAAGACTTCAAAGAGGAAAATCTCGGCTCGGCATCCTAAACAAAAAGAATGAATAAATAAATTCTTTTTCGGTGAATGATTCTCAGAGTTGTGAATGAGCCTTATTCTTATCAAAATAGAAGATAACCTTGTTATTAACAATGTGTTTTATTCTTTCATGTTCTATTAATAGTCGAGAAGTAGAAACGCAGCCATGGGTAAGTTTGTGTGCACTATGAGACAGGAAATGTTAGCAAAAGTTCTGTGATGAAACAAACGCTCTGTCTGAAAATTTTATTCAGAGCAACGGATGAGTTTTCAAATCGGTATTGGGAACTTTTGATGGCTTTTTGACAGAAACAGTCTGTAACTCGCGATAAAATGGTAATTTGTATTTCTCGTTGCAATTTTTTCTACATAAAGTTGTAGTTTTCATCACTCAAGAACGCAACTTTGGGGCATGTACTATTCCGCAAATCGCTGATAGATCTCCAATTGCAAATGATAACGAAAATTCGTTAGACAAAAAGCTAATTTTTTGTAATAAGGTCTGAGAGAGATGTAATTCGGAGATGGGCGAACTCGGACAAGTTCTCAACAAAACATAATGATTAAAACAGTGGTCGAAATATGGTCTAAAATGAATTACCTACTCAAAACCTCATTTTTATATTTTGTAACTTACACAACGTATATGGTATAGAGTAATGATTGGAGTGGAGTTAAGCTTTCAAGTGTTTTACGAAAGTTGTCATTTGTACAAAATGTTACGAAAAGCACTGGATTCTTTATCGAATAGTTGTATATTGTAGCATATTGCATGTTTTAATGAGGATATAATTTGGCTTACGATTTTTTCACTGTATCAAGTAAATATAGAAAAGACTTTCTATTATCCTTTTCACTACAGTTTTCTGTCTAATTTTTGACGTTTCTAGAACACGAGAACAGAAAGAACAAAGAAGTCCAGGGCAACAAATCTCTACATGCACAAGAGGAAGCACTACTGAACATTGAAAACGCAATACTTTATATCTTGTCACTATCCTACATCCTACGTTTCTAGATCTCGGGATCTCGCAGAGCAACTGCAGCCTGGTGCCAAGTTGCAAAAGAAATTCAGCGATGAAGCATCTTGCAACAGTTTTACTTTATCCCAAAAAGGAGTACATAGCTGCAGACTGGCGCAAAAATTGAAAATATTGCCTGTTGATGTATTGATTCGTTCATTCGTACGAACATTTAGCCACTAGCGTTGCGATTTTCTATTAAAAGAAAATACTTCTAGCAAGTTTCTGGTAACCATTTGACAATTTGTTGAGTTTCGGCAAACGGCCTAAGATGTATGTGCTCTATCGCATTTTCCTTTCATGTTACCATTCATTTAATTAATATTTATAAAGTCGTAATAGTTTCCAACGCAATAAATAGTTGAATTTTAATTGCAATCAGCAATAATGGAATGTGTCATTGCGCACAATTAAATTAATCAATCGGCTTAAGCTACCTTCAACTGTAATTATAGCTGTCAATTAAGCTTAAGCATTAGTGTAATTTAGCAGAGAAAATGAACTATAATTATTTTGAGACGATTCACATTCTCATTTTTTAATGACCATAAAGAGATTCTGGTTTCATAGGAATCCTGGTTGATGGATTTGAGAGCGAATTAACGTACCAATTTTTATTCTTTGGGGCTGTACATAAAAAAACGTACGTACTTAAGAGGGATAAGGGTCAAGCCGAATCTTACGTACGCAGGAAATAATCAGATATGAAATGACACTCGCTTTTTCGTGCGTCATTTCGGTGTCGGTGTCGGTGTCGCAATTCAATGTCGAAATACGACAATTTTCAATACTGCTTTGAGTGCAGAAAAGGTCAACTTTTCCGCACTCAGATTTGAGTGAGTATGGAAAAGTTTTTCAGCACTCAAATTTGAGTGTGGAAAAGTTTTTCAGCATTCAAATTTGAGTGCGGAAAAGTTTTTCAGCACTCAATTTTAATTGACATGCAATTAAAAGGAAATTGTGATCGAAATAGAAATTTTATTGTTTGGTTTTGTCTATTTCGACATTGAATTGCAGAAAACGTTGTTCCTACCTCGTTTTGTAACTAGATTTTTTCAGCACGCGTCCTAAATAGTGTCCAATGCTGAAGAAGCCTTAGTTACAAAACTAGGTAGGAAAATTACTATTAACGCACTAGCGCCATAAATTTTTTCGCACTAGTGCGACATAGAGATGAGCGGGTTGTCCGAAACTTCGAAAAACCCGACCCGAACCCGAACCCGAATTGTTTTTTTCGGGTTCATGGGTTTCGGGTTTCGAAAATTTTGATCGGGTGGGGTTCGGTCCGGGCCGGGTTTGGATCCTTTATTGACTTTTTATATTTTACAAAACTCGTCTAAATTTTATCATCTTACATTACACGAATTTTGTTTTAGTCTAAGGTACGTGAAGAATGCAGACGTCGGGCCTTGAAATAATTTTTGTTTCGAAGTAATTTGGGTTGTGAGTTTCGAAAAACTTGAGTGTCTGGTTCGGTCCGGGTCGGGTTTTGAAACAGTTCGGGTTTCGGGTTTCGAAAAATTTTATCGGGTCGGGCTCGGTCTAATTCTGATTCCTCTAATTGATATCTAATGGTTTGATGAAGACACTAAAGCTCTACAACGTCATCTTCATCCCAAGCCGAGGCTTTAGCCGACTTAAAAAAACAGCTCGGCTGTCATCTCTCGTTTGATGCACCTTACGTATGCTGGTGTGTGTTGCCAAACTCGTATCGGCAATCTCACATCTAGTGCGTTAAACTGCCTTCATACGTAGCTTGTATCAAAAATTACTATTTTATCATTTCTCTGCAGTGTGTTCTCATCAAAATGGGTAAAATAAAAGTTATCGATCGATGTACATAGTTAAATACCAACGCTTAGTCTATGTCGTTTCAAAGTGACAAAACTTTACGATTCTATAAGAAGGGATGTGGACGCATAAATATCGAAAAATTGTTTGCGTACTTTGTGTGCAGCGCTTTTTGAAAAAGACAGCGTAATTTGTTCGAGTTCGTTTTCAAAAAATTCGAAAAACAAAATATTTTCAAAAACTGAAATTAAGACTACAAACAAATTTAGACATAACTTTGGGAGTTAATGAGCAATTTTATTCATTTTCGAACTCGAACTCGAGCAATATTTAAAAGAGGACATTTTTTAGTTCGAAATTTATCCATTGACGAATGCCATACCCCAAATATATTAATTAGAAAATAATCGTCAAATCGACAGAAAAGAGTCATTCATCGGAATTTCTATGGGGCATGCGTAGGTATTTGATTCTATTTCATTTACGGTTATAGTAACAACATTTCGAAGAAAAAGTCTTACAGACAAATAGATTTTTTGAATACCTTCTTTAACCTATTGCATTCCGAAACAATTTTGTGCTTAGGGTAAATCAGAAAAGTCGTGTGGAACGTCTGTTCAAACGATTTTACATACACAATGCTTATTACAACGAAAGTCGACAGCTCAATAATGAAACATTACTAATTTGTCAAAATACTTATCTCAAACAATATTAAATAACATTAAAATGTGCATGTACCATTTTCATACAGTACACACTTCAATATTTATTCAAGTTACATTCTTTTGGAATTATCAAAATTGTTACGAATATTTATATGTCATTTTAAGTAAAAAATATATTTTTATTTTTTTTCTTCTTTCGCAACTACTTAAACGCTGTAAGACCTTGACAATTATACCTATTGACTGTATAGTATAAACAAAAAAATATTTTTTCATAAAAACCTGTTGCTCACTCAACTTCGTCGATTATATGAATAATATTGGATAATAGAGTCTCATAAATTTTGTTAGCTTACTTAACGTAATAACGTGTCTCGATATTCGAGCCATTAGATAAAAATTTGAGAAAAAAAGACGAAAAAAGAAACATGTTCTAATGGAAATCTTGGATTACCGTCGTTTAATTACAATAGCCCTAAAAATAATTTCAATGTTATGCTAATGTCCCAGTGGATTAAATGTTTGTCCAATAAATAAGAGAATTATTGGACAATACACAGATGAATCAAATTTGTTAAGGTTTGTATGCATTTGGATATCTTGATCATCAAGGTATCTAAAATACTGAAAGGTTTCTATTTTATTTTAACGATAAGTAATAATATATGAAACGACAGTAGAACTGTGAGACAAACCTATTAAGGATTTTGCGTCTAAAGTATTATTTCACTGGGTACCTTATTCGTACGCACGAAATTGGAAATAAATCAGATGGCAACTTTACGTAAAAAGTGAGAGGGTGTTAGTAAAACTGTTATTGTGGTGGTTGGTTACTTCAACAAAACTATATTCCCGTCTAAAAAAAAAAAAAGATTTACAAAACAGCCTGGAACAAACCTTTGGCCATAAAATATGTTGGCGATCATCTCAAACACAATTTATTGTCTTTGTAATAAAACATATGAAGAGACCCGTACGTATCAGAATAGATGCGCAAACAGAGTTGATGTTACGAAAAGACTCAAATGAATTTAAGTAAATATTGCTTTACGTCCACATTAAATTGTGTTGGAAATTGCCGATAGCGCAATATTGAAAAATCCGTCCGAAGAAACGGTGTAAAAAAATCTTTCCGAAAGCACAAAATTGACCCTCAAATAGAGAAAAATGTTCTCCTCAATTTCGCGACAACATAGCAAAAAACCGATGGGCTAGGGCCGACCTTAGTACCAACCTAGAGCCCCAAAAAGAGGCCTCGGACACATACTTCCATAGACAAAAATGTTTCCCTCGATTTGCTCTGTAACATAGAAAAAAGATTTTCTTAGGTTAGGGCCGATCAAAAAATTTTATTCTATAAAATGTGAGACGTTCCTAGATCTTTCGATTAAAAATAATTTTTGAACATATGCAAAGACCCGTACGTAAAGCCTTCACGTGCGGAAAGCCTTCACGTGCGAAAAGCCTCGATGTACCAAACTCTTACTATTATCATAAATATATTGCGCATCAGAATGCATAGTAGACATATTCTTTTCAGACTGACTTCTTTGTGGAGTTGTTTTTCTGGTAGATAATCGAGACTCCGCGGCTGCCTAAATCCCATTTTTTCGAGAAATCATCTTCGTAAACGTTGATCTAGGCTCGATTATCTACCAGAAAAACAACTCCACAAAGAAGTCAGTCTGAAAAGAATATGTCTAATGCATAGTCAAGTTCTTTTAGAACTATCAGAATTTAAACGACCCTCAGAAATTACCAAAAAGTAATGTCGAAAGTCCTCCCGAAGTACATTTTCTGAACTCTGACACCAATCACGCGTTGTCTAATGTTCTTATTCCTCTGAGTTCTAGAAGTGACTGAATCTTAGGATTGGGACATTTTCCGGGAAAACCCTGAAACACGTGTTCGATAACATTTAATTCTCTACAACTTTGCTTTTGGAAGCAGCTTTCTATCTGTCATAGTTCTTGATATATGAATCGTCCCTACCAATTCTAGAAGTGGCTAAATCTCGGGATTTGGACGTTTCTGGGGAAAACCCTGAAACACGTGTTCGCTAAAATTTAATTCTCAACAACTTTGCTATTGGAAGTAACTTTCCATCTGTCATAGTTCTTGAGATATGACTCATCCCTATCAATTCTAGAAGTGGCTAAATCTCGAGATTGGGACATTTCTGGGGAAAACCTTAAAACGCGTGTTCGCTAAAATTTAATTCTCTACAACTTTGCCATTGGAAGCGACTTTCCATCTGTCATAGTTCTTGAGATATGACTCATTCCTACCAATTCTAGAAATGGCTAAATCTCGGGATTGGGACGTTTCTGGGGAAACCCTGAAACACGTGTTCGCTAAAATTTAGTTCTCTACAGCTTTGTCCCAGAAAGTAACTTTCTAACTGCCTTAATTCTAGAGATATCTGAGAAAAAGTCTCACCTACCCCCAAAAAACCATGTTTTTGGACACCTTTTTGACCATATTTCCGAAACTACCGATCGAGTTTGCTCATCTTTGAGCATTTGTTGAATTTGTAGTAAACGTATAGGACCTTCGTACTTCGTACGGGTACAAAAATCGGAAGAAATTTACTTGAGTTATGTTCAAAAAACCAGTAGGGCGCTAGCAGAGACTTGTTTTTAGTGCCCTAGCTAAGTCTAAGGACTCAAATCTAAAAACTTTTTTTCCATAAATTGTCGGCCATGCCCAGACCTTTCTAACAAAACAAAATTGTGAAAATCGGAAAAGATTTACTTGAGTTATGTACAAAATACCAAAAACCACTTAAGCGGCTCTAGCTCTAGGGCCAACAGCGCCCAGATTCAATCCAATAAAACATTTTTCGATTACCTTTCAGGGGAAAAACGTTTTTGAAAATCGGTGGAGTTTTACTCGAGTTGACGGACGGACGGACATTTTTTTTATTGCTGATTCGCCATCTAAGGATCATGATCAATGCTCTTCCCCTACTCCCATACCCAGTCGAAAATCAACTGGTTACAAACTTCTTGGTAAGCGCAATAGACCCCTTTTCGTTCTTCGTACGGGTTTAAAAATAAATTGAGTTTGTTTACATTTTTTAAATATGAATGTTGCTAGCACTGGGTTATTTTGACAAATACCTAGTACCACGTGTTGCTACAGTACATGGTTGGTGCATACAAGGTGCATACGAAACTATCATTTCCATAATTATTCCATAGTTGCCAGTCGTAAAAACTGAACGAGTTCGTCGGTAATTTTTGTTATTTTTTGTCTGCTGGTGGCCTTAAAGGCCCATTGAGAATTAAATGGTCTGAAATATGCTAAAAACCATTTCAACTACCATAGCTGAAGTTGAATGTCACACCAAGAAAACGTTGTCTAACACATTGCAAAAACTAAATATTATACATTTCTCTGTAGAGAAATTCGATATTTTGTAACTTTAAATATTTAAGTGTATATTACGGTTGTCATAAAAGTTGGCAATTTCCGCCAGATATACTTCTGTCTCAATTTTCATAAGAAAAAAGTCCTACAAATAAAACAAAAGAACGGCAGATTTATCAACGACATATAATCGAGGAAACTAGGCCCCAAAACTACAAAAACAAATTCTTTGTAAATAAAATATAATTTTGGTCAATTAACCGAAATTATCCACAACTTCTCTGAGTTGTTTAAAAAGGGTATAGACTACCAAACCTCGTCGAGTATCAACTATATAGTCCACTCCTCGTATCCTTGAAATTGGGTTATTTACTCAACAAATTATTCAGAGTAAACGAAATTCATTAAACTGACGCCTTTTGTGTTCAATGAACACTGTCCATAGGCAAATCTTTTCTATCAAAGAAATCCTCTTTATTTATTTATGAATAAAGATTCGCACTTGTAACGTAATATCCTTTATTGTTGTCTTGTCCAGATGTTAAAATTAAAATTACAATTTTTTGAGGTGTTGCGTACTTCGGGATTAAACGGACTAAATAAAATGAATTGTATGGGATTAAATAGAATAAAATTAGGTACTAAATCCTTGAAAAGCGTCAGCGCTTGATTTTTCACAAAAAGGGCACGAAATTTATTAGAAAAAGCTTGTGAGTAAGTAAGATTTGTTTATTACATTTGATATTCAGTGCACCAATGAAAATTCATTTTTAGCGGTGCCGAGTCTATTTGATTTGAAATTGTTATTGTTTTAATCTTTGCAAAGACTATGCTTTCTACTGTGTTTTCAGCATTTTTCCATTTTTTTTTTTTTTAAATTTTTTAGACCAGTACGAAGTTGTTCGAAAAGGTGTCTCACATGTTTACCACGACATTTGTAACTAGTCCAATTTCAACCCGGGAGTTGGTTACTTTTTGTTTCGAGGTCTAAATAAGAGAAAAATGCAAAAAAATTTTGCCCGTCCGTCTGTCACCGAGATAACTCGATTAAAACTTGATCGATTTTCATTTTTTCCCTGAAAGGTAATCAAAATAGTTTGAATGGGATTGAATATGGGCACTGCCGGGCCCAGGGCCGTTTAAATGGTTTTAGGTCTTTTGTACATAACTCGCGTAAATCTTTTCCGATTTTCATAAATTTTTTTTGTTCGAAAGGTCTAGGCATGCCCGATATTTTTTTATTTTGTGCCTTTGGACTTAGCCAAAGCCCTACATAAATCAGGCGAATCTCATCAAATTTCGAAAATCTTTTTTTTCCCTGAAAATATTTTAAAAAATGATGATGGAATTGAATTTGGACAAAATCGGCGAAGAACTTTCGAAGTTAATATCGACGTGATCAAAAAATTGGTTATTAGAAGGTCGGTGAAACGTTATTAAATATATCTCTGCGAAATTGGCATGGAAATCGTTCTTGAAGGTTTTATATAAAAGCTGTTGACATCACAAAACCACGAAAATTAATTTAGTGAAAATATGTTGAGCGGTTCGGACTGTGGAGTCCTTAGTGTAGTGTGGGCCCAACTCACGCTACTCAACCCTATACGATATTTGGTAGTTTTTTTGTGAATATTTCTATAATTATGAGGTTTTCTGTACAGTGTTGGTTGTAGAGAAAAAAGAGGCGAACTTTTTTCTTCATGGATCAAATGCCTCTCATAAATGCTCTCAGTCGGTTCTACGATCGGCTCTAGTACGAATTTTTTTTTAAACTTTTTGTGATTTTTTTTTAATTTCTGGTTTTTTTAGCTATTTGAAAAGGTTTTTTGCGCTGTTGCTTCGGACGGGTTTTTTAATATTACCCATTCGGCAATTTCCAATCCAATTTAGTGTGGACGTAATTTCATAGGCTTAACCGTTAAGGCAGTATTTACTGAGATACGTTCGTATCTTTTTGCAACATCTATTCTGTTGGTCACACCTGTTCTGATGCGTACGGGTTCTTGTATATGTTTGTTCTTTAGTCTTTGCTGTGAGAAGCAATAAAGGTAACAACATAAGCACATGATACGCAGACAAGGAATATTGAGAATATACAGGAAGAGAGTCATAAGCTTATGCACCTTTTTTTTTTCTTTTTTTACCTCACCGTCAACATATGTTTCTTGTATTTTTTCATGTAGAACCGTTTTTTCGGTGTAGTTAGTGAAAATGAAACGTTGATTGCGCATGAATCTCTTCCTGTAATAAAATTGCATTAAATGACTGATTATGTTCATATTAGACATTACCGAAAATTCGTCCGATGAAGCGGTGTAGAAATTTTGCTTCGGACATTTACCTGCATGAGCAAAAATATTATTCTAATTTCCTCTACAACACCAAATTTTTGCAACAAAATAGTTTAAGAAATAATGTCAAAAATACAATAAATGAAAAAAATCAATGTTTTATGTTACATTCTAAGAAAAGTGAAAACGTACATTTAGTAATAATCCAATTCATATCATAACCTAAACACTTGTTGGATTGTGACTAAATGTATGTTTTCACTTTCTAAGACTGTAAGTAAAGTTTTTCTATACTTATTGAAAGTTTCGAGAATTTTGCTGAGCCCTTATGCTGTTTTACTACTCATAAGGCGTGCGTGTGAGAGAGAAACTCATGTATCGAATAATTCAACGTGTTGGAAGAAATGGAAAAAAAATTGGCAACAGAGTGAACGAAATTTGCAATATGTTTTTACCTTTAGCATCTTTTTCAGAATTTTTATAGATATCATGAGATAGAGGCCACAATTAAAATCGAACAACAGAATAAAAATATTCGCTCTGTCGGCGCTCCCAAGCGATAAATATTCAATTTCTTCACGTCCATTTACCATTGCTGGTCATTTCGTGTGTACTAGCCTTTAGCATAGCTTATTCACAATTTCAAATCGTAGGCGCACAGTCCTCATTGTTGGCATATTCCATATAAAGTAATTGCTCGATTTTTTAATTAAAAATATTATACAACAATCAGATTTAGGTGTTTATCTGAACAGATCTGGTTGACCCAGTCAAGTCTCAGAATAAATTTTATGTTGATTCATTGCAATGTTATCCAAATCAAATAAAACTTTTTTACGAAGTAGGACAGAAATATTTTTTTAAAGAAAGAACGTTTGCTAATATTGTAATGGACTAATTGTTTATAACAACAATGCAAAAATATGTATAATGTTTTGTATAATTTCCATGTTAATCATTTGAAAAACAATATCGGGTCTGACATAAACGTCAGCATCACACAATTGAATTCTATACTAAACATTACATTATTGCCACGAAACGAAACACCTAACATACTTATCTCTCTGTGAAATAATATTTAAATTTTTACTATGGTACGTTGCATATACATTTTATTTACACAGACTTAATGTAACGCTCATTTAAACGTTTAGCTTAAATTGCTAAATACAGAACAAATATTGACATCATGATATTTTTTTCAGATAAAATGAATGTATATCTGTTTGAAAGGACATATGCTTATGAAGATTTAGGTGGAATTTTGTTTTTCGTCTAATGGAAAATACGCACAAAAATGTATATTTTGCCATACATATCAACTTCCAGCTGTTATTTTATGCAAAATTTAAATTCTGCAGTTGGTCATTTTGATACTTATTCTTGTTAGGTGTCACTGGTTTGTCATATTAACTCATTATATGAATAGCAAAAGACTTAAATGACACAATCAATGGAGTTTGTATGACATCATCATTAAGGTTAACGATTGCATTCAATAGTTTTATTGTTCTTGTGGCACTCAGATGAGTAAGAAGAAATCGAGACTTAGAAAAGATCAAATAATGCTCCTTCACGAATGGGGCATTCATACGTTACATACGCACCGTAGATGGGAGTTTCTGAAAAGAAAAGTCGTGAAGTCATGGGAAAGGTATACATGAAATTCTAGGGGAATCCAAAAATTCTATATGATCGTTTTCTTAAAAAAAGCATGAATGTAGAGTTTCGAATGATTCACGTGGTGAACATGAAGGATACAAAGAATCATAGTCAGACAATCCCAATCTGATAAGTCTACAAAAGGACAGTTGCTGCGAAAGATGTGATTTTCTTAATTTCGATTTTCCACATGAATCGAACTGATTCGACGGTTACCTCAAGATTAATGTTTTTCTGGATTTTACAGAAAATTGTCAATTTCCGCGACTTAGAAAGATTTCTAAAATAAGTTTAATTTTGTTTTGTACTTGTCCATGCTTTGGCGAAGATATGACTTTACATGTCCTTACATTAAAAAAATATGAGTTGTACGTCCACCACTCGTTAAAATAAAAAATTTGGAATCACGTGAGCAATATACTATTAAGTTTGTATAACTTTCGAAAGACCATAATTATCGAAAATTAAACACGGAGTTCTCTGAGGCTGAACGGTTGCATTGTGGGATTGGAATTCAAAGTGAATTGGAATTCGGGTGAGATATACTGACTTCGCAAAAATCGACGACGACGTGCAGGAAAGTCAAATTTGAATAATATTTCCAATTTATTTTTTATGATATTATGAGTTAATGTTGCACTATGTCAAAGGTTGGGCTCGCTAGTCAATTTTTCTAGCGACGCTAACGCTAAAATCGAAAAATATTAGCGACCCTAGTCGCTAGTAGCGAGCCTTTTCAAAAACTAGCGCACTAGTAGCGAGCGCTTTTCTTCACTAGTGGTATAAATTTTTCATCGCATTGAAATAATTAAAAAAATAAGAAAATTTTTGCGGAAGTCGTCTGACCAAAAAATATGTTCAGATCTTTCACAGCTACAGTCGTCGTCGTGGAAACGGTTCATCCCCTTTCGACTGTGTACTAGCGTCTCACAGAATTTTTGGGAAACTTGCATTGCAATTGCAACAGTAGCGGTAAGATTCTACGAGTTCTTTACAGTTAGCAATAAAGTGCGATGCTGTGTAGTTTAGGCGTAACACGGCAATACATGAGTACATATATAACGTTCAGTCGTCATATGCTAATCAATATTTGTGTTACGAGAAAATTATTTTTTTTTGACATTTCAGTAAATTTTTTTTTAAAGACGACGAACTAATAAAATAGTGCGAAAATTTGAATTCCAAATAATTCAAATTCGTACAATTGTGAAGTAGCGAAGAGCCATAAGGGAAATGGGTCCGCTAGTTGACTGATTAGCGGATCGCTAGTCGCTACTAGCGCTACTAGCGAAGTGATTGAGGAAATAGATTCGCTACTAGCGTCGCTAGTGACTGGCGCCGCTAACCCAACCTTGACTATGTCTAATTAAAATGTTCCACATCATTAATTTTTAAACATGCAGTAAATAGTCGTTTGTTTACCACAACGTTTGGGTTGATAGCGTAGTGGTTAACACGTCTGCTTGCTACTACGAGATTGAGTTGCCAGTGCGTTGGTTCGAAACTCAACCGCAGACGGATTTGCACCGATTCACAGTGGCGGAATATGTCGGTAATGTGGGCCCGCTCAAATAGCTGTGTACGACGGTGAGATAGAAATTTTTGGTCTTCAGCAAAGTTGTTCACCAGAACATGAGGAACAACTTTGCTGAAGACACAATTTGTCGAAAAATTCAATCTCAATAGTTATGAGCTGTTGAAGATGACCTTTCTAAAAAG
>CM055406.1:13655316-13666518 GCA_029228625.1 Pseudolycoriella hygida | reverse complement strand
TACGATACGATATGGTACCGCCAGACCTGGCCCCTTGCGACTTTTATTTATTTCCAAACCTGAAAAAATCGCTGGCTGGAATGAGATTCGGCTCGAATGATGAAGTCATCGCTGCGACGGAAGCTCATTTTGCAGTCCTCGACAAATCGTATTTGCGGACGGATTAAAAAATTTGGAGCATCGATTGGAGAAGTGTGTTGAGCTTCGACAGGATCATGTTGAAAAATAAATATTTTATGTCTTTTTCTTGTCCACGCCGGAAACTTTTCAAATACCCCTGGTAAAATGAAACTTTAACTTTGAACACTTCGTACATATACCTAGTAAGTGTACATGCAGACAAGATTTACTTGCATACTCGGCAAAGGTTGACTGCATGGCATGCCGACATCAATTATTTCAAGAGATGGAAGCACTCCCTTTGTCGAAATTGCAATTTACTAGTTAATATTTTCGTCATTATGGCTACACTTTCTGCGTCAAAAAAGCATTTAAATATTTTTCCGCTAGGCACAATCTCTTTCGCAGTGAGGTGTCGGATTGTAAGTAAGAAATTGGAATACTCCTTATTGAAATTTGAAGTTGTTGACCCGAGGCCGAGGCCAAATTTAATCTCAGTCACAGTACAGTAGGAAGGTAAAAGTTAAAAAAATGTTCTAAAATACTTGAAAAGAACTCAGTGGAAACTTCTATTTATATTGCTAAAAATATCAAAAGCACCTACGATAACAAGAATTAATTACAATCTCAAACCACGATGATGAAAAGAGGTGAAATGTAATATTTCCACCGAGTACCCCGGAAGCTCGGAAACTTTGATTATTAACTAACAAAATAACTATGAGCAACAAGAACTACAATAAACGGAAGCCATACCAATACTCTAACTTTACATCAAGCAACTTGAGACTAGGCATTAGATGAAATAAAGAAAATCCTCAGCTCACTCCCCGAAATTGGTAGTATAGGAGACCTCTTTCTGAAATTTTAGAAAACATACATCTAGTCTATTCAATCCCATACTGTTGAATACAAACAGCTGATTCAACAAATGCCACATAGAAACGCCAATCAGCGAATATTTTATTAAAACGAAAATATTTGTTTTTTCTGTTGCAGTTTTCAATAAGAACAGCTGATTGTCGTTTATCGAAGCCTATGAAAAAAGTGGCTTTCGAAATATGAAAATAATAAAATTTTGGTCCAAAGAGAGAACCAAATGTATTTATAGAAAGAATGGAACTTTCTTGTCTAAATTGAAATGAAATTATATTAGTTACGATCTGAATGGAGGTTTTGGATTCCCCTCTTCAAAATAAAAGAAACTTTCCCAAATTTGAGAGAACCCTTAAAACTAAAACGAATTTTTTTAATTGATTCCAGACTATCTACGAGAAAATTGTTTCGCTTTTCATGTTTTTTTTTTGCGTACTTCTAAAATTATTTTTATTTATATTCTGTTGTTTGTGAGTGCGTTAAGCAATGTGACTCAATTTAATTCCAGAAGCCACATATGAAACTGATTAAAAATCATCGAAACGAACTGAAGTAGCTGGTGTGTTGGCATGTTGTAAATGTTCATAGAATTAATTTCACTTTATTAATTATGACATCTCAAACATGCAAATATGAATTGTAAATATGAAAAAACCTGAATAAGGATGAATCATCATTAAAGTTTACAGAATAGGAATTTACAAAATAATATTAGATATAGAGAATTTTGCATACTACTCGGTTGTTTGTTACAGTAAACACGAAATAAGAAGGTTTTTCGTGATTTTAGGTTATTTCAAGCACCATGCGTTCCAGATACACATTCAATCTAATAGTACGGCACATTTTTACTTATTAGACGAATGCTGGATTAGATTAGATTGGTGCTAGGTAGTACATATAATTAGGACCTGAAATTGTGCTATCGAATGGTCCAGGTCCTAGGATTTGCGCTACTCTAGAAGCCGATTTTAAAAATCGATTAAACATTTTTCTATTGACAGGATGTTTTTTAAGAAAAAAATTGTTGCAAACATTTAAAAGTCCTGGTTATGACAGCAGCAAAAAAATATGGATCAGTAGATACTTTCAAATGTTACTGACAGTAAAATGTCGAATTTTATGTGAACATTTTTCTCGTTTGTTTCTCTCGAGGTCGGGAGAATTATTTCTCGTTCTCTCGAGAAACTGTCACAGATGTGACATTATGATTCCTAAGAAGATTTTGTCGTCTTCTGGCAGATTTCACCAAAGACCTCACAGCATTTAGTAGCATATACAATTTACAAGAATATTATTATATTCGTTCGATTTTCTGATATCAAAGTTGATATATAGAGGAACATTTATTGTTTTAATCCGTTTGCAAATAATAATAAGAAAAAATTATAAAATGTACTTACGGTCATGTTATATTGAGAAAATATCCAAACAAGAAGTAAAATAAATAATTCCAGTTGATAATATTAATTGCATACCCATGTCTCACATCACACACAAGCTATTTCTAAATATTGTACATTCGATTTTTTGTTGTTTTTTTCTCGTTTTTTTTTATTATTTTGAAACTTGAAAGTTAAGAAGATAAAAAGGTTCGTTTTCAAATGTGTAGTGACAACAAACCAGCGAAAGAAAATCCAAATACTGAATGGAATGTCGCAGAAACACAAATAAACAAATTAAAATTGATTCATACAATGTGGTTGCAAGTAGTACACTAACACACCTTAAAAATTTCGTATTTTATAATCATTTCATTCATAAATTCTTATGTTGATGAGCATATATTTATATGCATTTATAAACAAATGTGCAAGCATATTATACACATATAGAGATATGGAATGAACCTCATAACATTGCATAAATAGACATATGGTTTGTATAAGCACAGTTGTTTTGTTTTCTCCTATTTTAAATACAATAACAAAACTATCTTGGGTTTAATTAAATTTAGAATTATTAATTCACATCATTTATATTTTCAAACAATAAATGTATTTGTTTCCTTAACTGGATCCCTTTCATTTATTTTGATTTTTTCATAATACGATTATTTGAACATGTAAATTGAACGGCTTTTAAATAATATTTACATTTGTATCCTCAAAAACAATAACACACTTTCATGTGTAGACATAAATCACCTTTGGAAATTATTATGTGGAAAAGATAATGTAAATACGAAATTAAGAAAAAATTAACGAACGAACAAAAAAAACAACGCACGCGTATTCTACTTAAGCACCGATAGTGTCTCACTACTTTAAAGTTGTTCACACTTTGACTTTCCTACGATTACTGGTTGGGTTAGAGCCGTTTTGAGCTGAGACGGTATAAGTTATGACGGTTTGAGTATAATATAACATATACAAATCAACTATACAACTGGAGAGCTGTAAGAGACCGCATAATAAAAACCGAATGGAATATGAAAAGACGGTACGAAAAACAATTATATTTGTTGCATTTTTATTGTAACTCGGGTACGTTGTAACGTAAAGAATACATTTAAAAAAAGGTTATTTAAACCGACACTTACACACATATTCGACGGCGCATATGTTTACGAAATTATTCTTTTTTTCAAATCTAAAAATAATGTCCTTAACTAGCATAAATATTGTTTTGTTTATTCCGCAACGAAAAAAATGAGGAAATGATGTTTCATTGCTTCCTGTCATTTTTCTACACTTGGTAAATTCGAACAACTCAATTATCTTCAATTGACGGAAGATCCCTTGCGTAAAATGCTGGCAAACTGCTAACTGCAATTTTTATATTTAACTTTTTTTTAAGTGGACAATAGGGCTAATTAACGAAAATTTCACCTATAACTACGCTTGTTTTTATCAGGGAAAGACAATCGTAGATCATTGTTTTGATGACGGCTAATTTAATATTTTATACAAATTAGGGTAGAAGTTATCATATGTAGTCGCGAGAGTGCGCTTACATCCACCTAGAAACTAATTTCGGCTCCTTCAACTACACTCGATTCACTTCTCTTCGTTTCGGGCTTCCGAACCTTTGCAAAAAGGGTTCGCTTCGGTTCAGAGTTCGGCCGTGAACGTGGGTTCGGTTATGCACATATGGCTTCAGAAATAAAAAAAAATTTTCCAACCTGATTCTTAACCGCTCTGTTCTAACTGAATTTCTCTTCACTACTGCTCAATTCAGCAACAAGCGCACAATTTTTCTGTTAGAACCAACCTACCAAACCTAAATACGAAATAGTTCTCTTCTTTCAGCTTTCAAATCACAAAAATTGGTTTTTACTTGATGACTTTTTGAAGTGAATTCAAATTTTTGGCGCCTACCTTAAAGTGGTAAAAATGTGTGTGAGGTGAATTTCTCCTATTGTCTTCGTCACAGCGCGATACATCGTTCAGTGTGGGTATGGAATCGGAAAGATAGAAAAATAGTACATACGTCGCGTCGTTACTAAGACTGAAAACTGTAACGTTACTTTCAGAATTTGTCGTAGCATTATTTTGAATCAATTTGCGTAGCTTAGCGCAAGGTGTCAGCGCAATAAATATCAGTCATTTCGGAAGAAGAAAATTCATAATAATTCTAATGATATTGCTTAGTCGGGAACTGACCGGTTCAACTACGAGTGTGTTGCACAGAGTAACTCCCAGCTAGTGCAGATAGACCACATGCTTCCACCTATTCAACTGAAAGTTTATTCTCTTTTTTCGATTTTTTTTCGCGCGCTTGTACATCTGGCAACACCTAAACGCGCATCGAACCGATTCGATTCACAGCCCTTTGGTATGGAATTTTGCCTTTGGGTTTTTTGACGCTTTACACATACCTAAGCAACCTAAACGTAGCAGTTGGATACGCACCTTTCGTACATTCGCTGTGAACGATTCGTTGCGACATTACTTGTCCCAACTATCTATTTTATGAAATCCCAGGATCGTTACTTTCATACTTTTCGTTACTGTTTAATGTTTACTCCGTATCTTGGGTTTTTTAGATAAGTTATCGTATTCTAAATTTGTTTGGTTTTATTTGTTTAAAGGGGAAGGGAGTTTGTAAAATACAGGGGATTTCTATAAGTTATCGTATGTACATACAAGTAGGCGAACGAATACTTCTGTCATATCATTTGTTCGAAGAATGTACGAATAAGGCTGGATATGCACTTTAAAACGCACTTCGTGAACGCTCCATGTACGCTCCGTTTACTTTACAGGTCGCTCATATCTTTCGTCCAATGTATAAATAATATGTGTGAGTCAGTTGTTTACAAATTGATTTTGTTTGAAATGATTTGCAAGAAATTCTCTGCACCAATAATTCCAAAGTTTCAAAATATAGCCCCAGTGACAGTTTTGAAGTCATGAAGTCAAAAATAGTTGGTGTGGAATAATATTGAGAGAAAGTTCTATAAACGTATAAACAATCAGAGGAAAGGATTCAACCGCTGAATACGCGACGTATCCTTTCTTGACGATGGAACAATGGAGGAAGTCTCAGCAGGTATTACCTCATATGATTTAGTAAAATGAATATGGAACACGGAGGAGTTGCCCGACGAGTGGCTAGAGGATGCCATTTTACCTCTACACAAGAAAGGTGATAAAACTGAATGCGAAAACTACCATGTAATTACTTTGCTGAACACGGCTTACAAAGTTTTTGCTCGAGTACTATTCGAAAGACTAAATCCGCTGAGAGTGTCATTGGAGATTATCAAGGCGGATTCAGGTGTCTACTTCGTCTGATTCTGCAAAAGGGCAGAGAGTTTCAAGTCCGGACGTACCATCTTTGCATCGACTTCAAACAAGCTTACGACAGGACCGAGCGTATGGAATTGTATGAGGCGATGAAGGAGCTGGGCTTTGAAACAAAGTATATTCGTCTTGTGAAATCGACATTGGATGGCACCACATGTCGTGTCAAGGCGCAAAACGACATGTTAGATGTGTTTGCTGAGAAGGACTGAAGCAGCCCGGACGGAACATGTGAAAGGAACGCTTTTTCTTTCGTCATACAAATTTTCCGTGGCATAAGACATTCCCACACGATTCCTATACGATTCTTAAGGGAATGTGTTCACTTATCCCTGACGGGAGAGAGACACTCTATCTTGTTTGCTCTTTAACTTGGACTTAGAAATCGCAATGAGGCGTGCTGGTATCCAAACCACCAAAACGCTGGTGAATGGAACAGTTCAAATTCTGGGCTTTGCAGACGACTTTGTCCTCGCCAGTCGTACACATGCAGCAGCAATTGACACTTTCACAAATCTGAAAATCCAAGCCGAGAGAATGGGTCTGATGAAAGGAATCTAAAACCAAGTACGTGCAGATCGAGCCGAATCCGGTAGCCAATCAACAGGGAGACAAAATACGCATTGGAGAGTTCAATCTCGAGATAGTGGGTGAGTTCATTTACCTTAGAGCGCTGATATGGTCAGATGGTGACAACACACCCGAAATTCACAGACGTATCATGGCGGCAAGCAGATGCTATTTTGGTTTAACTAAAAATTTACACTCAAAGTTAATATCAAAGAAAACGAAGTGCCATATTAGAAGATCTTCGGACGCTCGGAGTAAGGAATCGGCAAAACATGGCAAGGAACAGACGCAATTGGATCAGAATCCTCGAGCAGACCAAGGCCCACAGGTGGCTGAGGCGCCGAAAAAGTAAAGTAAGTGGAATAATATTTTGTCATTTGAAAATAATAAAAATAAATTACATTTTCGGATGCTTCGAATTTTGACTCCGGTACCGCGGGGTGAATGACTCAATTGTTCATGACTTTCCGATTGCATTGATTGTGATCTCGGAACCGGATAATATTGGTATGAATTGCGTCTATTGGTATCAAAAGTCGGTCTATTACAACTGTCAAAATGACATCTTAAACGTCAAATATTTATATAAATAATGAGATTTTTCTTTAATCTTACATTCTTTTTTGCTCAAATATATTAAATCTAACGACACAAACATGTTGGATCTTTTTCTTAACTGCTCGTTTGCTTTATAGCTTTGATGTTTAAAACGTCATTTCGACAGTTGGAAAAGACCAACTTTTGATCCCAACCAACTCAGTTGTCAATGTACAACGTTCCATTCGGGCTTTGGGCGTAGCTTTCTTCAATTTTCATAAATAATTTACACAACGAAATATATTGATAAAGTGAAAGCAGATGTTTGGCAGACCTTTGTTTGTGTTAATGTGAGAACTGTCAAGTAAACGGAGACAAAAGTGAAAAAAATCAACTTTGTCTCCGTTTAGTCCTGGTTTGCACTTGAAAAAATTTCCCTTCGTTTTGAAAGTGCGCATGCGCATAGAGAGAATTTTCTTTATGCGCATACGCAGTTTCAAAACGAAGTGATTTTTTTAAGTGCAAATATCCAGTCTTACTTGACATTACGTTTCGTAAACCGAGTGCACACGAAGCGTACAAGGAGCATACACGGATTGCTATTTGTAAGGGCAAATCTAGGCTAAGTTATGGGGTTTCATCGTACATACAAGTAGGCGAAGGAATGCTTCTATCATATGATTTGTTCGGAGAATGTACGATAACTTTTTGGACCCCAGGTAGTTTCATATAGCGCTAAAGATAGTGAAAATTATATTATTGAAACTGTACAGCTAGATAAGGCCCTTGTCTTGTGTACTTTAATAAAAAAACATACATATACGAGAAATCCTATACCAATGTCATCACCAGGATTGAACCCGGATAATCTTGGTAGAAAGCCAGTACGTTACTCCTGAGCTGAGACAAAAAAAAAAACATATTTTCCCCAAAATACGTTTTCCAATCTGAATTTTTTGACTAAAATTGTAAAATTTTTTAAAATAATAAATCTAATGAAATTTTTTCTAAATCTTTTGTTCGAACAAAATAATTAAACTCCCAGACAAATAAATTAAAGTTTTTTTACGGTAACTGTCAATTGATTTCACATTTCGTTTCATTCCGTTAATGCGGTTGATTCGGTTATCTTCTAAGACTGTTTCCCCAGCAATATTTTATCCAACTACATCACACGAGAGAAATTTCGGTGACACAAATTATTTTCCAATTAAATTTCAAAAAAAAAAACTAGCTGGACAATTTGAAGCCGAAAAGGTGCCTCCACGGAAAAGGTAAGTACACGCCACATACTTTCAATGTCTTTTTTATGCCATAATGACAAAGCACATGAAATATCATTTACTATTTTATTTATTACAATTCACACATGCCGCCAGTATTGACTTTGTTTTAATATATTGCATTAAATAAATAACATTAAAAAGTAGCTCCACGACACTTTCTACAACACCTCACATTAAACATGCCCCAAATTGAATGTGATATGAAGCAGATTATGATGTACATTGAAACAAAAATAGTTGCCTGTGATCTCTTATTACAATCGACTTGATCCTCTCAAGTCAAGATACCACCAAGATATTATCAATTTTCTTTGTAAACACTATCTAATGTTAGATTCCCTCCATGATATGTATTTATTCACTACAAATTTTGAATTATTAATCATCTGTATAACTGGTATTGTGTGCTACATGAAGTCATCCATTTCATATGCGGTTTAAGTTCTATGTCTCGTCTTATATGGTGTTGGTTATATCAACATAAAGGTTTCTTACATGAATAAAAAACCAACAGTATTAGTCTAAGAATCTCTGGACATAATAGTAAAGAAAATAATAATAGCGGATAAGAATGAATAGAGCACTGTGTACTGTTTACAGAAATTTGTCATTTTATTAGAGTGCAACAGATGTATATAGGAACAGGGTGATACCAATTAACTATTTCTAAGTTTCGTCATGTCTGGGATAAGTTTGATTCAACATCATTGTTATTAAAGGTCCAAAGTATCTGACGATTCTGTAATAAATGCGACTAACGTTCATAAAAAATGAGCACCATCGTCGTCATCGTTTTGTTTTCATTTTATGATAATTTATTCCATAAAAAACTTTTAGAAGAGAAACTTATAGTCGCAGTCCATGAGTGTCCACTTCCAAAACGAATGATATCGTTGAGTGGAGAATGTCATGTTTCCTGCTCATATGAAATGTTTGCAATCAAGATGACACGTTAGTACAGCAAATAACAAGTTTGCTGTTTGTTTTGAACATACAAACGTAATTGCGAACAATGTTTCATGCTCTTTATCATTTAGTGAAAGAAACTCAAAATTAGAGTGACTTACTATTTCAAGCTCCGCATGAACTTAAAAACTTACTACGTTTTTCAGAATAATTTTCGCTAAAGAACAGACGTTAATGTTGACATTCATACATCCATACTTACTTTTTCTGATGACTTCCTTTTTCGAATGAACAAAACTATTCATAGTTTTCACAAACATTACACGAAATTGTGTGATCAGTTAAAACGTGGGAGCTAGATTTCAACACCTTACTATCACTGGAACGTCACCACAAACACGTACCAGTTTCCGCAAACAAGTTCAAGTTTTTGTTAAAAAAAATAAAAATAATATTCTAACTTTTTCGCACATAAATCTCAGGCGGGCAGACATGATCGCTTTGAACATTGAGAGTGTTTGTGATAAACATGCTTCGATAAATCAGAAAATTTGTTTTGTAAAGGCTCCTTCAAAAATAGTACACTCAAATGTACTTTAAAATATGTAGTCATACTAAAATATAAGGATGTACGGACAGACCCGTACAATTCCGTATGAAGTCTTATTATCTCAAACGTTCAATGTATATCAAAGAAAATTTCAACTTTAATGCATCGAATAAAACGTAATAAATTTCAAAGGAATTTTATTATTAAATAACAGGTTACGCCCCTAATAAATTCGCAAAAGGCCATCGTGAAAAAAAACGTCCAACATTAATAGTGGGAAAGACATTTTTTCTCGAAAATCCATTTTTTGAATTTAGAAACTTTTTTACAAAATAACATTATTTTTTACAATTCTAAAATGATTACACATTTCAAATGTTCCATCACACCATCACACCTTTTAAACTCTCTACATGAACCTCGGATACGGACGAATTCCTAGCTGTGCGTATGAAAAAATACCCTACCAAGCGGGGACTTTTATTCTCATGAAACAATGAAAATTAGTTGTAATAAAATTTTTTGATACTCGTGTCAATTTAAAGAGCAAAACCGATGAAAACGATGTTTTTCTAGCGAAGCTTTTTTATAAAAGAAATGTTAATTTCAACAAAGTACCTGTACCTCAATAGCTAAATAAAGTCATTGTTTTTTCATCTAGTAGTTGAACTAATTTTTTAAGATTGCTTAGTTCTTTCAACCAACTCCTCGTTAGAAGATAGGTCTGCACTTTCAGCCAGGACACTTGGTGCCGAAAATTTGAAAATGCCAAAATTCATGAGGTAGCGAGCACATTACGTTGTATAAGTTTATACTTCGACACCTGGCTGCGTACTTTGGTCCCTGCCCTGCGAATATGGTGCTAAGTATCTGTATTCACCAAAGTGTACGTATACATTAGTGATATCTGCGTCCTCGAGTTAAGACTTTTTGAATGCAGAGGGCAGCAACAGCCTGGTGCCGAATTGAAACTTTAGTGATGTATACAACTCACTATTGCCTCCACTTTGGCGAAAACAGATTTTCAACACCAGGCTTCCCAAGTAGCCTGGTGCCGACCTCGATCGTGTTACTTACTAATAACCTCGCTTCTTCTTAAAGATAGGCGCTGTCAGGCTTGTATAACCTTGTCAGACCAATGCAGTCTGGTGCTTAAATTCTTCAACAATAAGTATCCTTACGATTTTTTCTCGGACTTCCGTATACTCGAATAAATATTTAAAATTTAGAATTTTTCCACCATTTGTTGGGCATACTTTATGTTTATTTGTTTTAATAAAATTCAAAATTAAACAAACAAATATATTTCGATCACCCTAGATCATCTTCGGTCGCGTGACTAAATGAGACTGCTTCGGATTCCGTATTTCCTTTCCAGTGATAACGAACATTCGTACGATAACAGAAAAAACACACACTAACACTTAATGCTTTATCCGATTTATTGTTTTTCAAAAATTAAACAAAGGAGATAAAATCGGTGCTGGGTCTGTGTTCATAAGTTTGGTATTATTTTTGTGCATGTACCAACTTTCCCATGCATCTAAGAGGTACGGTTTTGTTACTTGTTTTTTCAATTTTACATTTAACCTTGTTATACCCGAATGCA
>CM055406.1:13635811-13645840 GCA_029228625.1 Pseudolycoriella hygida | reverse complement strand
TTGAACCAAGCCCTGATGATGGGAACATAGTTCCTGAAACCGGTTGGTTAAAGAATAAAAATAAAAGGCATAATTTAAAATTGGAGAGTTTATTTCAAACAAACCCTGTTTTCGTAATATTTACACAATTGTGCCGTATTCTGCGTATCAATTAATTTAATAATTTGTTAATTGAATTATTATCACTACGTGATGTAAAATTGTACATAATGCAACTATATTATAACGCTCGCAGTTAGATAATAGAGAACACAGCTTTTTTATAAAGCACATAGCCTTACTCGAAGATTCTTTCTTTTTTTTTCGTGCAATTTGGAGTTTCTTCAATTAAGCTTTACATACAGCTCGTCCAAAATGAATTTCATACGAAATGTACAAATCTTCTGTTTTAAACAAAAGATTTTTATTTTTCATATCAGTTTCATTTTGGACGAGCTGTATCAATAACAAACAATTTCTGAATGACTGCGCGATATCATGACTCTTTAATTGTTAATTGGAGTCAAATATAGATTTAGTAGTATCTTGAACGTTAGTTTTTAGTTGAAAATATAGGAGCGAAGTTTGATTTCGGTAAGAAAGTTGTGTCGCGGCGTTTATTTACTTAGTCACCGAAACCCTGTCGCCGTCCTAAATTTCAAAAAGCTAATAAGGGAACATCCATAAAGGACGTCCGCATTTTTTGTGACATTTTTTACCCCCCCCCCCCTTGTTCACAAAAATGTATGGAAAAAATGTGGAAAATGTATGGAGCGTCCGCTTTTGCTAGACTGCCCTCCCCCCTGAAAAGTCCTTTATGGAACAGCACGATAAACATAGAAAATCTTTTTGCACTCAAAATGAAAAACTTTGAAGCAAAAAAAACTCCTTAAATTCTCAAGAAATTCATTAAAAGTCCTTCAAAAGCGGTAAAGAAAATGCCGGAAAATCCTTACAAAATCCTTTCGCAACCAAAATATATAATACAATTATCTGCCCATCGTTTAAGAGCATGCCCTCACAGATTTTAACAAAATGACAATTTTTTGAAGAGCAAATCGAACTCTATTTTTCGTTCAAAAGTAACATAATTTGGATGGAACAATTGGTTCTATTTTTTTTGTAAAAGGATTTTGTTTCAAAGAAATTATCGGAAATACATTATTTTCCACACCCGTGAGATCTGTTCCTCTTTATGTCAATCCGTATTTAACACTAAGTCACTGAAGAATTACTGAAACGTAATTATTTTGTTAGTTGTTTGGTAGAAATTCAAAGATTTTTGATATGATTTGAAGTGCCTGAGACGGTGACGCACAGCTTTCAAATCATTTCATCAAAACCAGAATTCTTGTCAGAATCGACTTATCCTGTGATTCCATTAGGGAGCGTTTATAATTGACGTCTGCGATAAAGGGGATGGGAGAAAACCGACTTATATAAAAATTTTTGAATTTGTATGGAACATTGCAGACAAGGGGAGGGGGGTCCCAAAACCCGGAAATGCAGACGTCATATATGAACGCTCCCTAAGCGTAATCCTGTTTGTTCTGACAAACGAAACGAATGGTTCTAAGCTTCCAACATTACTCACTGATAATATAGCGATGATGATGTTTATTGAATTAGCTCAATTTTAGCTCAATTAGTTGAACATTCAGAATTCGTGCATTGATATTAGAGGTGAGCTGGCCGCCCGAAACTCGACTAAAAACCCGACCCCAGTCCGAATCAATTTGTCGGGTTTTCGAATTTCTTTTTTGTCGGGTCGTGTTTTCATTTTCAGTTTTTTTCGGGTCGGATTTAAAAACTTTAACTAACAAAACCTGACCCGACCCAAAAAAATAAATTCACTCAATTATTTTCTCAAAATTGAGTTCAAAAAACATTTTAAAAAAAGTTCGAGTTCGGCTCAGGGTTTCGGGTCGGGTTTGAAATTTAATTTTAGATCTCGTTCGGTTACGGTCCCGTTTGGACCCGCACACCTCTAATTGATATGTTTATCAGGTGGGCAAGTGGGAATAACTGAGTATGGATATTGCGCATCGGATGCGAACGAGAATATATAATTTTCATACGAAAATTAGAAGCGCATGTACAAACGCTTATGACAGCCTTATTTGAAAAAGTTGTATCACATTGGACCTGTTTTTGTTAAGAAACAAACCAAATACATTATTAAAAAAAATCAATCCGCTAAACCAAAAAAAATGCAAAACTTCAAATATGCAGAATTAATTTTGATTGAACGTATACATGTCATGTCATGTCATGTCATGTCTAAGCTTAATTTGTTTTTACCTGTCGTCATGTCATGTTACAGAGAATCGTATCGCTTTCCTTACATTTTGTAAATATTGAAAGTTCGAAGCAAAGATGCTGTTTCGTAATAAGAACACTAGATAGTCACTAAGTTCCTTCACGAGAATCTCCACTCAAATAGACGGAATTTTTGTTTAGAAAAAGTTGCCATTGTAAGTGGAAACAGTATGACCTGGCTACCCAGTCAACTTTAATGCGTGTGCATCACCTGTATGACTTTGTTTTTGTTTTCTTCTTGCAGACATGCGATGCACACATTTTAAAATCGATGATTGTACATTTTTCAGTCAAAAAACATTTATGTCAGGGCCGAAAATCAGTGTTTCTCAATTTTACTTACGATTGACGTGTGAAGTTGTATGCATATTTCTTTTGATTTTTAATGTAAAACAAAAAGACAAGCAAAATTGCCTAAAATCAACCCAAGGTATAGTTATCGCATAACGGAAGGTTTGCACAATAATAACTTAACAAACTGATTTCTGCTTTAGTCAAAAAAAGGGCTGGCGTCCAATAAAGCATACCCTACAAAAGACAATAGTTACCGCTAAGGCCATCTGTCGTACCGATTGGCTAATTCAATTTTTTGTAAACAGAATCCACGAACATAAACACTGTGGAGCATTTCCCTGTACTGTAAAAATTTTCACCGATGTCAATAAACCTACTAAGCGCAGATTTTGCGTCGATTTTTTATTTAACATAAGGAAAAAACATTTCTTCCATTGAATGGCACAGAGAAAAACTAGAATCTTATAACATTTGGGCTGTTCTTTCACTCATATAAAGTAAGTAAATGTTGTAGGATGTTAGAATAGGTAGTTTAGTACGTGTACTTATTGAGCTGTCCAAAAACCTATTGCTGAAAAAAATGTTCAGAAACTCAAATTGTTTGGCCAACATTTGTCGGTTAAGACGTTTACGTATCATAGAGTTGATAGCAGCTCTGCACCAAGTAGAATTACAACTTGAATAAGTTCGAAACTTAGAAAAGGATCCAGACTCAAACCCAAATTTTTCCGGTTCGGTTCAGCTAAAGATTTGAGTTAACAAAGTCTCGCACGAACCGAGTACATCAGATAAAACAGCTACCGATAAAAAATAATAAAGTATCGACAGAAATGTTGGTTGCACCGATAAATTTTTACCGATAAAAACTGGTAAAGTACCGATATTTTAGGTACAGGAAAGGAATCATAAGATTGTGCAACGCTTCGTTTTAACTCTTTCAACCGAAAAACCGGTTTTACTTGAGAAAAATACAAGCGAATACGTGAAAAGAGCGATAAAAGAGAAATTAAAAAGTTGCACAAGCTTACGATACCTTTCCCGTAGAATTTCACTTTTTATCGGTCAAAAGTCAAAAGGTTTTTAGTACTATTGCACTTAAAGAAAATTTGTCTTCAACAACTGCGGTACTTGTTGTGGTTTAAAGTCCACCCGTGTATCAATATTACAGTACCCTTCATAGTTCCTTTATGACAAACGAAGCCTCTTCATAAGATTTAACAAACTAAAGCGCTGATTTCGTCGTTTACGACTCATCAAAACTATTGATACAAGGGTGGACTTTAAACCACAGTAAGTAACGCAGTTGTTGAAGACAAATTTTCGTCAAGTGCAATAGTACTAAAAACCTTTTGACATTTAATGCAAGTTTGTGTACTTTACTACACAACTATTACACCTACTAAGCCCGCTGGAGCCAAAAAATTTAACGTAAATACTATCTTACATGGTCGTTAAATTGGGTAATCTGCTTGGCAGAAATAATTCCAAATGCAAAATAACCAAACGAATTCATAATTCCTGTACCTGTACAAGCGTTCAAAACACTACTTCACCTAGTCGTTATTTTCGATTCAGGTGGTATATAAGAAAGTGCGCTGTACATAGAAGTCATCATTCTGTGACCGAGTGTGCTGATATACACATGGTCTAGTAGGCAAATGTACTGATAAGTCGTAAACGACGAAATCAGTAATTTAGTTTGTTAAATCTTACGAAGACGCTTCGTTTGTCTTAAAGGAACTATGAATATCACTTTATATGTCATTTTCTATTGGTAGTTTATCATTTCTTATCGTTCGTTTATTATTTTTTATCGGTCAAAAATTACTTTCTGTCGGTAAAATATTATTTTTTATCTGTTAAATGTTATTTCTTACCGATTGAATATCATTTTTCATGAATAAATATTTTCCATCAAGCAAAAGAATCGCTAACCCCGATATCGAAAAGAAAACCGGCCATATGCGTTTCTACCTGCACAAGGCAAGCAACTAATTTTTTTTGAAGATTCGCATACAAATAAAGAACTTTAAATTCACTAGAGTGAGACAAGCACAAAATTGAACACTTTGACAATAGCACACAATTAAACGTTTCGGTCAACATTTGCCTTTTTCTTAGTAGAACACCTTAGTTTATGTCCCTGCGATGTTATTACTCCTAACTACGAAATATCTCTCACCGAACGCTTTCAAAAATCTTCGAAACAAAACTCTTTGAAAACTTGATCAATTTTATGCGAATCTTCATAAAAAACGCTTGCCTTGTGGAAACGCATATGGCTGGTTTTCTTTTCAATATCAGGGTTAGCGATTCTTTTGCTTGATAGAAAATATTTATGAATAAAAAATTATATTTAACCGGTAAGAAATATCATTTGACCGATAGAGAATAATATTTTACCGTCAGAAAGTAATTTTTGACCGATAAAAAAAATAAACAAACGGTAAGAAATGATAAAGTACCGATAGAAAATGATAAATTGTCGATAAAAAGTGAAAAACTACCTAAAATATCGGTACTTTATTACCTTTTATCACTAAAAGTTTATCGGTACTTTGGAATTATTTAACGGTACTGCCAACATTTCTATCGGTACTTTATAATTTTGTAGCGGTAGATGTTTCATCGGTCATTTATTACTTTTTACCGGTATTTTTGATTTAATTTATCGGTCGTTTATTACTATCCATTTAATATCATCTAACACATGATTTATCTAAATAAATAAACTAACTCTTTTAAATTTTCGACTTGGATTTGAAGTGCGTACAGAAACTGAAAAAGTTTACCCGGGTAATGTAGAAATTTTCGATCTCTCATACATCGTGAATGGGTAAAACTGTTGAAATTACCTTTTGAGTAAATTTTTCCTCAGTTCCGTGACGCTCTCTTAGTTTGATCGTTGCAGTGCTGCTGTCATTTCCTTTTTCACTAATTTCATTCCATTATTGGGTTTCGGAAACTTAAACTCTTTGTTATTCGGATATAAATCTAGGTGTAGCGGAAAAAGATGGAACAAACAACAAGCTATAGAAAATGTGAGACGGAAGAAGAAAATGCTTGAAAAAGATGAGTTTTAAATTGTACGATTATCCTAACTAAATTAATAAATGAAGAGGAAAAAAAAACAAATAAATAACAACAACAAAAAATCACATTTTTTATAAACAACATTTCATATAAAATTGAGATCATCGTTAAAATTAGTAATATATTTGAATGTAATACAATCATTTTTTGTAATTAGTGATATACATTTGGGTTCGATTGATATTTGAATTCAGTGCTCTTGTTAAATAGATTTACAAAATTAAATGCAGTTGTGCCTCTTTAGTAAATCGATAGAAATAATGTAATTAATTTATTTTTAAAATTTTTTCTTTCTATAATTATAAATGCAATTGATATAAATATATATATTTATGTATGTACACAATCAATCAAGAACTATTTATAATGTTTTCTTTTGGTTGGTTATTTTATATTGTTACTTTTTTCTTAGTAAATTGAAGTACTAGAATATATAATAAATATTTGCAGCTGAATAATTTCTATAGTAAGTTTAATTAGAGTGATTAATAGAATGTTATACATTCGAAATAGAGAAATACGAAACGACTGGGAAGTGCGGGAATTCGTTGGTTGTATCGAAAAAAGTAACACATGTGGAATATTTCAAAAAAATTAAGAACTGCAAGCCTCAGTTTGTAATGATTTTAGTTGATTTTGCTGCAATAAAACCGTTGCACTTCAATGTTGTAATATTAACTGCTCAAGTGTGCCTTCTGACAACACTAGTAAAAAAACTATTTGGACAAGTGACTTTTCATACCAAATGATTTTATTAAATTTTGTTGAACAGAACGTGAAAAACAAAAATCTACAAATATATGCTAAAATCAAAAATTCAAGCGAACATTTTGAAAGTGAAAAGATTTACTTAACACAAAGATTATGAATTTCTACCACTACTTACAACTTCGAACATCAAAAACAATAAATTCTAAGGCAAAAATTTTGTCGGAACAGGACCAAATAATGCGAACCGAATTTCATTCACTTGCCCTTTTCCAAACGACGTACGCGAATTCGACGGTTGACAAATAATTTATTTTTTGTTTATTATGCATTCGCTCTTAATATAATTGCGAGATTAAGAAATACATGACGCAATTATATTACGGTCCAATTTTAGAGCGAATACATTTCGCGCGTTAAAGACGAAGAAAGAATAAAAATTGGGAGGCAAAAACGAAAAAGTTATAGATGATTTAGAAGATGTGCAATGTTGCGTAATGAACCACTAGCGAGTTATTATGGTCACAAAATATTACCTTGTTGAATTGAATACTATAAACATTGCAGCTCATTATTCATAAATTTAATTGAAAACTAAAACAGTAGGTCACATTCAGTCATTTCATCCCAGATGAAGCTCACTGATTGTGGGCGAAAGCTTGGAAGTTAAAAATAAAATATTTTCCTGATGCAAGAAAATATGAATCACTGGTAAATCAAGGCTACTTTTTCATGCCATTCACCGTCGAGACTATGTGTTCAATGAGCTGGGCAAGTATTCATTGACAACATTGACATTGAGTGCGAAATTGTTTCTCAAGCAAAAACTGTGCATGGCAATAGATATTTTTTTTAAATTAAAATTAGCCGCTCTACCAGAGTAGAGCACGTTCGGGGGCCACCGTTTTGGCCCATTCTACTGGCTATGGGTTAGGTTAGACATTTGCTGTTGTATGGGATTTTCCCAAACTAACTGAATGTCGCTGTGATATCCTCTAGTTCCAACATTATGAATACAAATACGATTAGTTCTTTCGAACATCACGCTTCACGATTGAACATAATGTCACAGCAATATATTACTTTGAATCACTTGTTTTCTAACAAAGAGAACAACTGAATGGTACAAGTCATAAACTAAAGACCGTGTTTGTTTTTCCTTAGCCTGACGCCGCAAAGAAAAAAATAATAAAGTTACGCCTCATCCGGCAGTTCAAACAAACAAAACCTTAAGCAGGAATTCGTTCCATGTAGGGGCTAAAATCTAAAAATCTTAGTCGTTTAAAATGTAAGCCTTCAGGCAAAGAGTTCCTTTCAAAAATAGAGTTGAGTCCAACACATGAGCCTTTCAGAGATAAGTTCTTTCGAACAATCACAATTAAACACACGGATTTACAGAGATCTGGCATCATACACCGATTCACTGATATCCCGAAGCACAAAGAGAACAAATGAACGTAGAAAAATTGTTCATGCTTTGTAAAGATTTTCCAAAATAAATTCAAAATCACAACTCATTATTGCACTGCTCAAAACTAGTCACAAAAGTGGTTACATAACATGGCAATATAAAGGGGCAACGTTGCGGCAGCTATGGGTACTTTTAAAGAAGATGACAAAATGGAGGAGGATTTTTATTTACTTTGACATGTTAACTTAAAGAGACTGAATTTTGTACAAACGCTGGAATACATTATCAAAATTAATACAAAAATGAATAAACATTGCCGCTGTATATATTTATTATTCACCTAATTTTTATCCAATCTCTGTGAACAATGTTTTTAAACTGAATTTCCTCATCATGTGTATTTTTTTCGATTCAGACGACTTTCCCGGATTGACAAACATTTCCACTTGAATAGTCAATAGATCTTGACACGTATATGCATACTAAAATTTACGCCACGGAGACTATTTGAAATAAAAATCAACGCATCTATTCATTGATTCAATCCATTCACGAAAACTAGAAGTTTTTCGACATCCACATGCCAAAATGACGTCATTTAATTTTTTTTAATGGTGAACAATGGTGAAAAATAGGACTTTAGAAAACAAAGCGTATGGAGACATGTCAAAATATCGTTATATATATGACTCAATAAGTGCAGTCATTGAGATAAAATCTAAGGCTGCAGATGTCAAGTCGATCGTCAAATTCAAAGAGCGTGATGAACCACAAAATCAACCAACTTTTTCGAGTAACAATCCCAGGAAAAACCATCAGAAAGTCACATCTGCAAAAGGACCATCCTCTTCGAACGCACCTATTACAAGGCCACCAACTATTCTTGCAATCTTTTCAACACGAGATTCCATGACTACGTTCATTGAGGCATATAGAAAGAAGAAAACCGTTTACTTAGATGATATAGGAAAACAAAGTGATTCCAAATTTAAGAAAGTTATATATGAAAGCAAAATCTTTTCAGAAAGCCAACAGTTATAAACATCTTTGGACGAAGAATGGCAAAATTTTCCTAAGGAGACGGTACTAAAATTATTCGAATTTATGAAAATACAAATTTTTTCAAAGTTGGTGTCTGACATTGCTAGTAAGGATGATAGATTGGACGAACCTGCTAGGAAGAGTGCCAGTGAACTGTGGTGAGTAGCGTGCATCCATGTCTCATATTATTTTTTTGATATTTAATAATGACCTTCCTAAATAAAATACCTCCCCCGGACACCGTGAATCGATTTTTTGTCGATTCATGGTACTGGGCTAACTAATTTTTTGTGATGGTTTGAGACATTGGTGTTGCGTATGCTACCGATTGTTCGGGTACTCTTTCTATCGGTGTCGGCCAAACTATCATCCACAAATACATCCAACTCTGAAATGAAAACTTTGAAATCATAAATATTTATGCATACAAATTATAACAACAACGTCTTCTATTCGACTAGCACTGGATTGGGCAACAAGACACAATTGGTCACGATGCGTTCAAATATCCGAAAATCGGCTTAGCGTCATAGGAATTAACATTGGTCTCAATGCAATCAAATCGATGAAAGAAAAATTAGGTGTTTGTGATTTAATTTATAACGAAAATGTAACCATACGATTAATAATAATACAAAAAAAACATTTCAAAGAAACATTGGAATTGAAATTACCGCCGCTGCAGAGACAAACAGCATAGCACAATTTTGACCAGTACTTCCAAATGTTACCATAACAACGGATCTACTAAGTCAAAGAGTTTTCTCTTTAAATAATCGAACAAACGAGATGTATATAAGGCCGCATATTCGAGATGATTACTCACTCAATATGTGACCACGCTGATATACACATGGTCTTGCGACAAAGGTGTACTGAAGAGGCATAAACGTCCCAATCAGCCAAACTTTTTGTCGTGGATTGTTAAAATATAGAATGGATAGAAACATGTCTGCTATAAAAGCGACGAATCTATGCCACATTTCTAAATTGACGCTAAATTTTCATCTATTTCTGATGAAGTCGCCCGAAATATTTTAAACCATTTCTTCCCAAATAAATATACGCTGTGGTTAAAATTAAATATTAAAATAAAAAAATACAAAAAAAACTGTGAACAATAAAACTATATATTAAAAACCAAAATTCAAAATAAAATAATAATAATAATAATAATAATAAAT
>CM055406.1:13623361-13635311 GCA_029228625.1 Pseudolycoriella hygida | reverse complement strand
ATCGGAATATCCATTTCAATTACAGGAGCTATTGGAAATGGATATTCCGATTAATTGTAACATTTAAAAATGTTCTCCATCTCAAACTTATGTTAATCAATTGTGGCATTTCTAAGTCCGTTTTCATTTTAATTTTGGTTTAACGAAGTATTCGAGATGTTGTTAAAATATTAGCACAATGTATAGAATATTGAGCGTCGGTCTGTAGTCCAAACGTGTGATGTCTTTGTCGATAAACACTTTCGTTTGTTAATTTTTGGAAAACAGCATTTCTCACATTTCTCAAATATTTCTTACATTTCTCACATTTCTGACCTTACTCAATAAGCTTCGTTTTTGGTCTATTTTGAGGCCGAGATTATTCATTGGACCCGTACTAAGCACAAAGGTCCTATACGCAGTGCCGCCTTTAAGTTTTTGTCGCCACGGGCACTTTCATATGTTGCACCATTTACATTGCCTTTAACATTGTCAAACTATCACCTGTGCATGTTACCTTGGGTGGGTCGTCATTCAAATAATTTTTAAATAAAAAAACTTGAAACACTGAATTTTTTACTCAACGTCGATAGTCAAACACCAAATATTTTCAAAGCCGATTTCAAGTAAAATATTTCGTCAAGTATTTCAAATCATCACACATAGTTGAACATTAATTATCATCAGTTCAGTTTCATTGAATCGAATAAAAATTTCTAACGAAGTTCAATAACGAAATTAAAGTAGTGGAGAGAATATCATATTAGCTACTGGACGCTTTGTACATTGCTTGATACCTTTGTACATTGCTTCATAGACATCGTACCCAAGGAGGAGAATAATCGCTGCTAATTGGATCGTTAAGTGACAACGAAACATCGGCCAGCATATATTTCAATGCATTGGATGAAGGGAAATTACCGTGAGTACTTGGAAATGCAGTGTTTCGATTAATTGCGTTCATGAGTTCTGCGGAATAGTTTATGATAATGAGGCGAACACTAGTTTAAAATATTGAGTTTGATCCGATCTTCATCCAAATTAGTTTCAATTGGGTGTTTCATAATTCTCCTGTCGAGCCAGTAAGAAAGGAGCATTTCAGCTTCGACGAAAACACCTTCAAACCACTCCTCCTGCCGTGTCTTTGAGCCATCTAATTCTACAAAATAGTATTTGCAGTTTTTCTGACAAGCGATGCCACTACCTGTAGGACTCGTTAACAGAACGCAATTTTCGACTTAAAGCCCCATGGCCTCAAAGTCGCACAATAAAAAACTGTAACCTACCGTTTGTGTATCTTTTTGAGGTGAATGAAACCTCCAAATATTATTTTCATCAAAAATAAATATTTGCGGTCATTGATTTTCGCTAGTTTCACGTAGACTAATTTTGCAACACCAGCCAATTCGAAGCAAATTTTTTTTTAAAGAATTCTTCCATGATTTGCTCAGAATAGTACAAGGAATCCAAAAACACCCAAATGTTTGGAATCGAAGAGGTGATGGTTTGAACTTTCATACATATTGGTCGAACTTTTGGCGAATTCACTCTTAAGTTTCTCAAATATTTCTCACTATCATCAAACATTTCTAGTATTTCTCAAACATTTCTCATGTTTCTCAAACATTTTTCATGTTTCTCAAATATTTCTCATGTTTCTCAAACATTTCTCATGTTTCTCGAATTTCTTTACATATTTCATACGTTTCTCAAGACGTCTTCGAAAAATAGGGTATGCGTTAAGCTGATATTCAAAGATTGCCGTGTCTTCCCCAGGCCAGTATCTGGATTAGGGAGCTAGGGGAGCCTAGCCCTCTGGACGTCTTCTGACTCCCTGACACTTAGAAACTTATCCTAATTTTATAGATTTGTGTCTTCCAATTCTCAGTTGTTCCGCTATTTCATTATTTCATCATGAAAAATTTTTGCCTCGCAAAAACTGTAGTCAACAGCTTGAATAGAATGATGTGACGAGTTGGGATGTTGGTTTCTTTATTGAGGTCATTATATCTACAATTTATATTTACTATTTGCAACTTAAAAACTAACCGTAAGGGAAAGGCATCCGTAGCTAAGTTATAATTTCTCATTGAGTGTACAGGTACTGTTGATTTAATCAAGCAACTAGGCCATCCTCGGGGGTAGTCACGACTGTAACCATCCGTTACTTGTAGTAACGCTCATTGATATTCGGTTAAATTCTTCTGGTGAGAGATAAAAGTCTCCCAGGTGCTTAGCCCTCGAACTATTTAACTTCGGGCAGCCAAACAAGAAGTGTTTTGCTGTCTCCGGAGCTAGTCCGCATCTCCTGCAATGAGGAGAATCTGACAATCACATCCTATGTAGATGAGATTTCAACGTATTACGACCTGTCAAGATACCAGTTATTTTACGGAGGTTTCCCCTGCTCAGATTCAAAAGAAATTTAGTGGTTTGTTTGTAACATTTCATCATCATTTCCTTCGATTGTCTGCAGGTACTCAAACCGTCCCACTATTTATGGTGCTTCTTCATCGTTTCCTCTTTAATCGAGGCTGTAATCATGCTCGAACTGCAGCTTAGAGCCGGCTCTGGTCCAATAAATTTAGCCATGCTCTAGCAAGTTGATCTGCTTTTTTTTCCTCCAATGCCAGCATGTCTTGGAACCCAAGTCAGAGTAACACGATTGTTATTTGACAGTGCATCCAGTTCGTCGCGGCATTTCAGGAACGATTTTGACGAAATTTTGGAAGAGGACGGCGTCTTAATTGAAGGTTCGCCGTCTGTGCAAAACGAAATTGCCTTACCGGCGACTCCACCTTCGATTAACTCAGGTGCGGCTCTGGTAATTGCATGTATTTCAGATTGGAAAACTATTAAAATTGTGCCCAGCGGAATTGAGATTTCAGATCCCAGTACACGCCGGCTCCAGGTCTTTGAGCCGTCAGTGAAAATGTTGATAGCAGGTTTGCCACCAACACCTCCTCGTGCTTCGGGTATTAGATTATCGAACTTTCTTTCGAATCGTCTCTCGGTATTTCAATTTCCCAGAATCTTTTTTTTAAAGTTCTTTAGGATATTGGCATGTCCCAATGACCTGACTCCTGCCATCCATTGTTTCTTTCCCTACAGTCGGTTGTGATGTTAAGAATCATTTCAATTTTACTCGGACCCATTTCACCTAGGTCTCGTGTGTGTCACATCATTACTTCGCAACTAGTGCTCGCCCACTCTTTGGCCTGGGTTCCGAATGCTTGTAAGATATAATACATTTTTATCGGTACACTGCTTCGAGCCAATTATTTTGACTAAACACGACTGCAATTAGTTACGGCTGCCCCAAAATTTTTTGCTTGCTACGCTCGCGGTGTATTCACCCCAAGATTTCAGTCAGTCTAATATTGAGACGGGGGCGTGAGCCCCCTAATGAAATTTAGTGCAAAGTACCTGAAATAGTTCAGTGACATTTGTGTTGTTCTTCGCCGATGTTTCCATAAACGAAACGCCCCATGATACTGCTTCAGCCTTTCCATCTAATTCAGGAACTTCTCGCATAGCAGTGTCATCACATTTATTACCAACAAGCATTACTGGTATTTGAGTAATTTCCTGCCCCTAAATTTGTTTTTAAAATTGAGAAACTTTGATTTCGATCATTGTGGTAAAGTGCATACTTTCAGTTCTTTAATAAGATTCCATATTGGTCGTAATTCTTCTAGACTCTGTCGTGTAGAAACCGAATACACAAGAATGAAAGCGTGTCCCTTTGTAATGGACAATCGTTGCATAGCTGGAAATTGATGTGAGCCGGTTGTGTCGGTAATTTGTAATGTGCAGATATTTTTGTTACAGCTTATCACCTGAAAGCGAATTTATTCCACTAAATTAAATACAACATCCCACATACACATGTGACCATACATTGATTAAATAACACACCCATTTAAAAGAGCACATAATTTCCAATCGAAATTCTCTTCCCACCGAGGAAAATTTCATTTTGGCATAACTTTATTTTTAGATGAAACCCACTTACTTGTCTGTATGTATCCTCTATAGTCGGTATATAACTCTCCCTAAATGTACCTTTTATGAATCGTAGGACCAACGACGATTTTCCAACACCACCTGCCCCTGAGGAAATTTTGAAATAAAAGTTTAGCACAATATTGTTTTTACATTACTTTTCATTATGATTTGTTGTGTCAATCACAAAATATATAAATTTAATTACCGAATACCACGACTCGATAATCATTGCTTTGCTCTGGCATCTCTTTTTTGTCGAAAGGAACATAAAAAGTATACAAACAAATTATTTGCTTGATTTAAATAAATTAATAGCTGCTTATTGAGGCGGTTATTATCAATAAACTTTGTTTCGTTTTTAAAGCATGTTTTCGTCGATATTTTTCACGTTTATTGTTAACAAACTTGTAATTCGCTGCGGTTTTTCTTCATTTTTCACACATAATTTTCAACAATAATAGAATTTTTTCGTTTTCGATGTGATTTTGTGGACGACGATTTTGAAATGATATCGTTTTCATTTGATTTCAATTACATTTTTGTGATAAAACTTTAAAATAAAAACAACAAAAGACATTAGAAGAATTTCTGACGATTTTGATAAAAATATTTTGACACATTGTTTCTTGAGCATGAAGTTTGTTGCGTTTGGTATTCAGCAATATGCTTTATGGAAGTACGCACTCTGTGGGTGATGCAATCGCTATGACAACGACATCCGAGACATCAAGTTGGAGCTCTTGGAGTATACAATCGCATCGCACTCTTATTTCGATTTTAAAATGTATAAATAAAAATCAGAGACAACTCATTATTATGGATAAAATATGCAAATATGAATTTTATTATTTTTTGTTATTTATATGTCAAGATAGTTGATAGAGTACATCAGAAAGAAACTTGATGATGAGCAAGTATGTAACGCGGAATAGATGAATAAAACATTATTCGTTTACATGTCTGGCTAAATTGGCAATAACTCACTGTTTCCTTTACTATGTAAGCTGTAACGTCGCTGGACACCAGGGAATTTAATTCCTAAAAATTCTTATAAAATTAATTTAGGAATTTTTTAAGAATTTTATGGAATTTTTAAGAATTAACTTCCCAAAAATAGGCGCTGCTGGACACACATTTCGCAGGCGTGACAGAAGTGAAAAGTCTACTGTTTCAGCAGCTTTTCTCGTTGCTCCTGGATTAAATAGACCTGACATCTCTTAGGTTCGAGGTCTCTTTGGCGGAATCTGCGAGACATTGGAGCAGTGGCTTCAGGTATTGTTAAGCCAGGATTCACTGCAGATAAATATAACGCTTATCTTACGTCTCGTAGAACTATGGCTGCGCCGTCGGTGTCAAATTCCCCTGTGACACGACGGTGCTTCTTCTTCTTCCTTTAGCTTTACAAACGTGACTCAGCTTGATGTTGCTAGAGTAATCTACACTGTCAAATCGAATGCTATAAGACTTGACAATGTGCCTCTTGTATTCGTCAAGATTATTCTACAATTCATTGTTACAGTGCTCAGGCTCACGTATATCATTAATTACATGTTTTCAACCTCAACATTTCCACGTATACCTGGAAAATCTCGAAAGCGTTACCCGCCCATAAGAAATCTAAACTGCGTGGATTGGACGATTTCCGTCCAATTTGTATTCCCTTCTCTTATTCGCAACAACCTGTGTGAGCGGTTCCAACGTGTTTCCATTGGCAACTATCCCTCTGAACCTCTACCCGATACTTTGGGCATTCCGAAAGGTTCAGTACTTGGTCCACTATTATTCTCTCTATATATCAATGACCTTCCGAGCCGCTCGAAGAACACGTTGCACCATCTTCCAGATTTTTAAGTCATTCCTACCGGAGAATGTTGATGTTGCGGTGCAAAGTGTAAATGCAGACCTGCGTACGGTTTGCTAGTGGGCACGCGAAAATTCTCTCGCAGGCTATTATTTTTTCAGATAGTGATGCCCTATCCTAGCCCCACCAATTACCTTAGATAGCATCGTCGTTCCTTACACATCCACGGTTTTAAGTCTGTGAGTTACCATGGACCAGGCGATGTCATTTATGAACCATGTGAATACCCTGTGCTCTAATGTTTTTGGCCGACTGCGTAGTCTGTGGCCGAACAGCCATATTTTCCCAAGACTAGCGCTAAAAAGAGCAAATGGGTTGATATACACTCACTTGAGCAAGCACTTTCCGCATGTGTTCGCTTCGTATATAGGTTGAGACGATATGACAGTTCATGGTTATAGAAATCGTTTGTTGGGTTGTTCGATTGTAGATTATCTCAAATACGGGCCGGGCTACGCGCTGCCGTCAGTTCCTTTTGCCGCGGAACACTTCGACTCAATATAACCGGTCGTTTTTTGTTCGATCTGTCTCTAATTACAATCATGTGCCGGTAGACATCCGAAAATCCAATTCAATTGAGCGATTTAAGACCTTGTATCTAAATCGTGTTACTGATGACGACTCTGCTGGAACTTAAATGATACGCGGCTAATGACTGTCGGTCTATCTCAGTTGTGCATGTGGCATTCATGACCTTCACTACCTCCATAGCTTACCCTATCAGAAACGCTAAAATAGTTTCTAGTTTTGGGGCCTATTATCATTCACGCGATGTTTTCTATTTCTACTTCAGTATTGTTCTGTTTGCAGCTTGTGTGTCAGTATCCACCAAAATTGTATATATTTTTATTGTTTTTCATTGTGCTTTTACTTTTATTTAGATTAGTCCTAGTTTAGCTTTGCTACAGTTGCAACCGAAGCTAACTTCATTGAAAATCAGCTGATTTCATTGAAAAGTTCAAAAATCAGCTGATTTTCTTGCAACCGCAGCCAACTTCACGTTGAGTAAAGATCGAAGCGAAATACTGTCATTGCTCTGCTCCCGACGGATTCTCCCTCTATACATGCAGGATACGATCGCACTAAAACTGGTGACATGAGAATGTTCCTTCAATGCTTCCCAAATAGAACTGTAAGCTAGACTTGCTAAACCTGGTATGTAGAACTCTATCTGGAAGACAAATAAGATGATGAAAAGAAGCATTTGGTTATTGCGATCATTAATTACATCCCCTAAGATATGTATATTAGCACTAACAGCACCAACCAAACAAGTTTAACAAAATGTCCAATGTAACCCTTTTTTTAAGTCTGTGATGTGTCAACATCAAATGATTCAAGAACTTACACTAAAAGCACAAAAAATGAAAAGTAAATAAAGTACGTATCCACTACATAAACCATATTCCATCATATTACTTTTTACGTGAATGAAACTTGTGACGTGTCTGTCAATTTGTTAACACACAAAAAAAATATCAAGTTTTCACCAAAAAGTACCTTAAAATATTCATAAAAATTGAGGAAAATGAGTTTCAAGCGTGACAAAAAAGAGGAAGAATATGGTAAATGGCTAAAAATGTGTTAGCAAAGACAATTGATTGATATGAAATGTTTGATATTTAGGTGGTGGAAACCCATTTTCGAATCTGGAAAAAACTGCAGTCTTGCAGGAGACTCGTACATTTAATGAAACACCAGTAAATGCACGTAAATGTACGCACATTTTAACCAAAATTTTGTATTTAATAAATCAGGTAAGAAACGATATTTTGTAAATGACTTTTTTCGATTAGTTAGTCAACGAAACTGCTTTTTTCTCCAGGGCGAACAGCTTGTGTCGCGCGAAGCCACGGATTGTTTCTTCGCAATGACTAAACTTTTTCAATCGAAAGATGTCGTCCTTCGTCGAATGGTTTATTTGGGAATAAAGGAACTGAGTTCCGTAGCGGATGATGTTATTATTGTTACGAGTTCGTTGACTAAGGACATGACCGGTAACTATTTCGTCAAATCAATGCAGCGTCAGTATTTCACAATTGAACATTTTAGGTAAGGAAGATTTATACAGAGCAGCAGCGATTCGGGCTCTATGTAGCATTACGGACAACACAATGCTGCAAGCTGTCGAGCGTTACATGAAACAGTGTATTGTTGACAAAAACTCATCAGTCTCATGTGCGGCACTAGTGAGTTCTCTAAGATTATCGGCTGGTTCCAGTGATGTTGTTAAACGTTGGGCGAATGAAGCACAGGAGGCGCTAAACAGTGACAACATCATGGTGCAATATCATGCTCTCGGACTGCTGTATAACATCCGTAAAACCGATAGGCTGGCTGTATCGAAACTCGTCAATAAATTGACTCGACAAGGTCTAAAGAGCCCATACGCTGTATGCATGGTCATTCGAATCGCGTGCAAGTTAATCGAAGAGGACGATCAAGCTGGAAATACGAACAACGAAAATTCCCTGTTCCAATTCATTGAGTCGTGTCTGCGCCATAAAAGTGAAATGGTCGTCTACGAAGCTGCCCATGCCATTGTTAACCTTAAACGGACAAGTGCAAGGGAATTGGCACCTGCCGTCAGTATTTTACAATTGTTTTGTGGTTCACCAAAAGCCACATTGCGATTCGCTGCTGTTCGTACGATGAACAAAGTTGCAATGATCCACCCAGCTGCTGTGACAACTTGCAACTTGGACCTTGAGGGATTGATAACCGATTCGAATCGATCGGTTGCTACTCTAGCTATCACGACGTTGCTGAAAACAGGTGCAGAGAGTTCAGTTGAAAGATTGATGAAACAAATAGCAACGTTTTTGGCCGAAATCTCAGATGAATTTAAAGTTGTTATAGTTCAAGCTATTCGAGCCTTGTGCACAAAATTCCCAAGGAAACATTCGATTCTCATCAATTTCTTGAGTCAAATGTTGCGCGAAGAAGGCGGTTTGGATTACAAAGCGTCGATTGTTGACACTATGATCAACATCATCGAGGAGAATCCGGAAGCTAAGGAATCTGGATTGTCCCATCTGTGCGAGTTCATCGAAGATTGTGAGCACACATCGTTAGCAGTGCGCATTCTGCATTTGTTGGGCAAAGAAGGACCATATTCTCATTCACCATCCAAGTACATTCGCTTCATTTACAATCGTGTTATCTTGGAAAATGCTACGATACGCGCCGCAGCCGTATCAGCGATGGCACAATTCGGAGCATCTTGCCCGAATTTATTGCAAAACATTTTGGTGCTACTAAATCGCTGCAAAATGGATTCTGATGACGAAGTAAGGGATCGAGCTACGTACTATGCGACTATTTTGCAATTGTCCAACCCTAATCTGAAAAGGGACTACATCGTTGAACGTCCGTCACTGTCCGTACCAATATTAGAGCGAGCTCTCAAAGAGTATTTAAACGGAACATTCGAAGAACCATTCGATATTTCTACGATACCAACCACAGTTCACGTACAAGAAGAAACGACAAACGAGGCAATGATTATAACTAATTCGTCTATTTCAAAAGCTCCAAAAATATCACGCGAAGAAGCCAATGCTGAAAGACTTTCACAAATACCTGGCATACAGCGATTGGGTCCTATTCACAAATCGTCTCCAAGCGTACAATTAACTGAAACAGAAACTGAATACACCGTTCAATGTGTTAAACATTGCTTCGCCCGGCACATGGTCTTCCAATTCGATTGCATAAACACGATGTCCGATCAATTGCTGGAAAATGTGAAAGTTGATTTGGTTATTCCCGATGGATTCATCACGAGGGCGGTCATACCTTGTCCGAAATTACCCTACAACGAAACAGCTTCCACATATGTTATTGTCGAGTTCCCCGAAAACTACACACTAACTGCATCGGGTAAGTGATTGAAGTTCTCATCATACTTTAGTAAGAATTCATCGGACGATTATTTCAATTTTATTTCACATTCGAAGCTACTTTTATTTCAACAGTTCATTAGTCTGATCAGACTTCACATCTTTTCATGTCAGATTACTTATCCTTCGTCTTCGTTCTTATCATTCTCTATGCGAATCTTCTTCTTCTTAGCAGTACACCCAAGCGGGTTTTGACTGACTCCACAACTTCTTTTCACCATTTGTCGCGATTTTCGGCCATCACTTTCCAATTACTGACTCCCAGCTCCTTCAGATCGCTTTCCACGCAATCAATCCATCTCTTTCTCGGCCTGCCCCTTGGTCTCGTTCCATCGACTCTGTTCACTAGAACTTCTTTAGCTACCCTAGTTTCGTTCATTCTGACCACATGACCTACCCATCTTAGACATGCTGCCCTGATATTTTCTGTGCCAAAAATTCTCCTACTTTAACCGTCCCACAGATTAACCTTTGGATCTTCCTTTCCAAGCAGCTCAATCCGTTTTCTTGTTGTACTGTCAAAGTCTAGGTTTCACAAAAACATATGATGTGACGTTCGTGGCTAAGGTCCTGTACAGTCGATATTTTATGTGGATACTCAGTAGCTTGCTTCGGAAGAGATGGTTCAGGGCGTAATAGCACCTGTTTGCTTGCGCCGTTCAGGTTTTCAGTTCCTCATCCAGATCATATTGCAACGTTAACTATGGAATATATGCGAATACTTTTTGGTAATAAAATACTTAATTGCTGATTGCAGCAACATTTGGTGCGACATTAAAATTCCTGGTGAAAGACTGTGATCCATCTACAGGATTGCCGGATACCGAAGAAGGATACGACGACGAATATATGCTGGAAGATCTTGAGATAACGGTGGCCGATCAAATTCAGAAGAGCAAAAAAAGCAACTTCACAGCGTCGTGGGAATCCGCTGCAACCGATAGTAAAATTTAGAAAAAGAAAATTATTTGATACGATTGCAAGTTCGTTATTCATTTGTAGGTTGGGTCGAAGTTGAAGACACTTACGCTTTATCTGCTGTTAATACGTTGCAAGAAGCGGTGAATACGATTCTGAAATTTTTGGGATTAGCTTCAGCAAATATGACCGAAAAGGTGGCTGAAGGTGTCCACATACATACTTTACTTTGTTCGGGCACATTCCGTGGAGGACATGAAATTTTAGTGCGTTCTAAATTGGCATTATCGGAGGGTGTATCAATGCAACTAACCGTTCGCTCTACGCATGAGGAGGTTGCTGAATTAATCACATCAGCCATAGGTTAGTGTCAATATAATTTTTCATTGTAATTTATATAATATGTGAACATTAAATAAAAAATCTGTAATCTTGAAGCATTTGTTGAGATTTCGTATTGTTTGGTCCGCCGGAACCCATTTAAAGTGGAGGTTTTGACGATACTTGAACTTCAAAGTCCGATACTTAAGAAAATTTTCTTAATTTATGACGCACTTTTTACACAAAGTCGAATTTCTTATGAGAAACCTCTTCCTTCTCCTCCTCCTCCTTCTCTCGATTCGCAGCTCGGATGGTTCACCTAATTTTAACAACATAATTGAAGTTTGCTACTCACTCAGTTCAGCATTTATTCGATATCGAAATTGCACCGACTTTTCAATAGCGGTCGGTGTCGAGCACGGGGGTGTCTTATTCATCCAATATTCCAATGAACGTCCTTCAAATTTTTGCGAACCTCTTCATCACTTGCTCTGGAGTCGTCATTCTAAGCTATTATCCATATAGACGGCTACATAAGTTGAATTATCTGACCGACGTGATCATCTATTGATTCTATTGAATTTTGTTTTTATTTTTGATTGTTGGACTTTTCATGACAATGCGAACATATTTTGTCACTTAGGTTAAGTTAGGGTTAAGTTTAAAAAAAAAAATAAGAAAATTGGTTGCTTTTTCAAGAAGAGTCTCATGAAATTTCTTATTTTATCTAACAATAAAAAAATGCGAACTGTCAGGCAAACTAACATTTAATTCAAAAATTTGTGCGTATTATCAGCGATAGCGTCACCTCAAACGATATCACTAATTTTGGAAGTGGACATTAGGGACTGCGTCACACTTTACCTTTTCAGAGGATTTTGTTGTGATATCAGTCGTTTTGGAAGTTTTCAGTTGTTGAAAAAATTTCTATTTTTTGAAAAAAATTTTCTCAGAAAAGATA
>CM055406.1:13608238-13622861 GCA_029228625.1 Pseudolycoriella hygida | reverse complement strand
AGGTTTTCGGCGAAAAAAAAAATTTCTGGCGAAAAAAAATTTTCCGGCGACAAAAAATTTTAAGCAAATAAAATCTTAAGCAAAAACAATTTCAGGCTTTTTCCCGAAGAAACCAACCGCGTAACTGTTCTAATTTTGAAGATAGCAAAAAATCCAAGATTGGGATCCCATAAAAGTCTTCTGACCAATCTCTATAACTTTCGAGAAGAAACCAACTCTTTAAGCATTCCTTTAAGCTGAAATTTGCAAACCAAAAAAATCTAGTTTATTGCATAAGAAAATTCAAGATGGCGTCACTTTGACTGCTGGCAGCCATTTTGTTAAGATCCCAAAAAATTCTTCTTACCAAACTCTAAAACTTTTCCAAAGAAACCAACTCTCTGGGTATTGTCACTTCGGAGCTAAAATTCGAAAACTCCGAGCACTACGTGCAAAACCTTCAAAATTGACCACTTTCCACATGCCACGGCTTTTCATGAATTTTCCCGGAAAATCGGCTGATAAAATTTTTTGATGAGTCTGGGCTCGTTGGAAAGCTTCTACGACGTAGTTTTTTTTTTTTAAATAATGTAGAGGGGGAGAGGGCGAGGGGAAAAAACTCAAAAGTTCGCGTATATATGGTGACTTGTTCCAAAGGTTTTTGTATGGTGTTTTTTGAGTTTGTGGACTTCCTTTTTGGGGTGTGGGGACTGTAAACGAAATTCAAAACTCCAAAAAATCGGTGTAAATTCGATGTAAATTTTTTTAGTGTGTTTAGGTACCACAGTATAGCGCCAACAATTTGAAAATGTTTATGGCTTGCTGCAAATACTCATAGGTGTCGCCAGTGCTTGTCATAGAACATAAAGCAAGGGAGGGAATAGGAGGTGTCAAGTGTCAAAAACTGTAGGCGAACGATACAGAAGATGAAAATGAAGTAAGTGAACAGAACATCTGTCACCAAACGGAAAAAATCATGGCATCGACCAAAAATCCAAAATTACTTTATAGACAGTGTTTAAAAGTTTACGTGAATACTCTTCCGGGAAAAATATTAAATCTGTCGCACAATGGATATGCAAACTTTTTACCGCCAACGGTCTTGCTGGATATTTTCATCGAGGTAAATTAAATATTTGTAGTTTTTAGAAAGTATTCAGTGTCTACCATCATGTGTTTGTTAATTGTCACGATTCGTGTATCAGCGTAAAATGATTTTTTGTTAAGATATCCAGTCTGTATTCGATCAGGTTAAGATGTGTGGATGTGATTCTTTGCAATAATGTGATGATTCAAGTGTAAGGGCTGACATATTCTCGCAAACCTGCTATGCAAAAATATTCTCATTCTACCTCGCAAATCTTTCGTTTACACAAACAAAAGAGCAACTGATTGAACATACGACAAAATAAATTTAATTGCAAATTAAGACGAAATCAATTGTTCCCTTTGCTCTTACTTGTTAGCTTATTTTTTTGCTGTCTGTTGCTGTTTTTCTTTTTGATATCTTGGTTGTTGTTCGCATTGACTGTGATTCAGGGTCAGACTCTTAATAAATTGACTTTATATGCTAATTAACAGTGTACGGATATTAAAGAAATAAAAGTACATTGACAAAAACGGTCTCAGTGTACCCATAAATCCAGTTGAAGAAACTACCTTGCATTTGACATACACGCGAAACGACTCAAGGTCGTAGAATGACAAACTGGCACTCTGCGGTTCTCTGGTATGAAGACAAAGAAAACCATTTTACTGTCACTAATCACAAGGTTAACTAAAGCGTAGGCCTTTCTCTAAAAACTTTAAAATTCTCGCTTTAATTCCATTTTCATAGAAAAATTCTACTGAAATAAGGAAATGTGCGAATTTTAGCACTTCAACTTTTACCATACTTTTATGAAGTGACGAATTTCGACAAGGAATCGTTAGACTTTAATAACGAAGTCTGCATTTGGGACAGTCCACCGTTATCCTCATTGTAATCTAGCTCATAAACTACTGTGAAGTTGCTATGCTACACAATACTGTTGGAAGGAATAAACTCTTTCATTTTTCTTCGTTATTTCATTATTTTCCAACCTCCAACTAAATTGGGGGAACTTAAAACCGACACTAGGAAGAGGCCTCAGCTCTTTTCAATCCTACACATAACTTCAGCGTATTCATGCTACTCACTAAATATGTGAATTCTACTCTACGAACCTTTCCCACGGTTTGTGTAGTTTTCGCTCTAAATTTCTTAGTTGATCCACAAACCGGTGTACAATTTGTCGCTAAAACTACAAAAATCTATTCTCGTTAGAAACTGCGGAGGAAGTTGCTTCAGCTATTTCAACTCTACCAAACAAGAAATCGACCAGCTATGACAGGTTCCCGATCCAGCTTCTGAAATCAACGATGACTGTGCTCGCTGTAACAATCGCCACCTGCTTCAATGTTATGGTCGACTCAATGCATTTTCCTGAAGAACTGTTGAAAGGTCGACTCAAACTGATTCACAAAAGTGGTGATTGTGACATCGACTACTTTCGGGGCATTACTTTCCTGCCAGCACTTTCCAGAGTTTTCGAAGAACTTTAACTACGACTACCTGGAAAGTTTGGGATTATTCATTGGTTTTCAATTTGGGTTCCTAAAGAATTCCTGTTGTCTCGCAAGTTTGTTGTTGTCATGTTCGTAGACCTCAAAAAAGCATTTGATACCGTTGACACCAACAGACTATTTCTCAAACTCGATGCTAAGCTACTTGACGCAACAGGCAAACTGCGACGACCATTGGTGACATTGTCAGCAACTTCCGAAAAATCAACGTTGGTGTTGCTCAGGGATCTAAACTTTGCCCTTTGCAATCCAACGATCTGTTGAAGCTGGATTTTATGGGCCAATTCATTTTTTATGCTGACGGTGCATCGTTAGCCTATTCCACGGATTCGCCGGAACTCCCTCAATATGCTACGCAGCATGATGTCGAACTACTTCACAATTGGCTTTGTCGTAATGTTTTATCAATCAACACTGTTAAGACGTGTTATATGACATTTGGAGGAGCGAGATCCTTTGATTTAAATGACATTGTTGATGGAGTATCGGTTGGCAGAAAACAGAAATATGAATACCTGTGTGGCGCAAAGGGAGTTATATGTTCCGGTTGTTAAAAGAAATCAATTGTACTTTGCACACATCCAGAGTCATGCTCCGGCTGCTAAAAGAAAGCGATTGTACTTCGCATACATCCAGCGTCATCCTGCCTGTGGCTTAAATGTCAATTCTATCCAAAATAAATGAGAAGATGATCGTAGACCGACTAAGCACTCGCTTACACAAAGTAATGGATTCATCCCAGCGTGCTTCAGGGCCGTAGCTGCGGGGAGGCTTTGAAGAAAATAATAAAAAGTATAAATATAAAATTGAATAAGTTAGTACATTAGTATTGTATTAGTATTAGTATTGAATTTGAACATCTCTCTTGTATAAAGAGCCCAATGCACAATTTCTTCGATTTCTCAAATTTCCCTAAATTAGTTGGAAGTTTCCTAAGAAATGGGTTCTGCTCTGCAAGTAACCAATGAGTTAAGCGATTACTATGATTGAGTAGCTATGAGGACAGAGTAAACCGAACACTCGTTCATTTCTGTCAAATCTTGACATTTGCCTTTACCGTTAGTGTTTATCGTTTTTGTCGGATTTAGTGATTGCAATCTGTCACTCTCCAATGGAGATATTAAAATCTATGGATAGCACGACTAATTTGGAAATTCATTTTGCAGATGTCATCAATCGAAAGTCTAAGGGATGCATTGCTAACACATTTTGGAAATTTGAACACATTTGTAAAATTGCTAAAGTATGGTGGAACCAAACTGAAGATGTTCCGATGCTTCTCGGTACTTTCGTCCGGTGGACGACCTATCACAGATGAACTAGTCAGACAATACAATGAACAGTGCAATTTTATGACACTGTATCAACACTTTCAAACGATACCATACGATCAGGAAGTCTCATGTTGCATTGAAGATGGCTTGCGTGTTGGTTCATTTTTAGCTGAAGCCGGTTGGTTACAAGAAAGTCTGACAATTTTAGATCGAGTATTAAGTATCGTCAATAAGTTAGATAGCGATAAATTAGTGACATACGAAGTACTTTTAATTAAATTAGACTGTTTGCAGAGGTTTGTGTTACAATGTTAGAACTTTGACAAATAAACTTGAAATCTTCATTCTAATTAGACTTCTGCACGCACAAGCCGGTATATGCTGCTTTAAGAAAGCTAACGTAACCTGTGCACTAGCTGAAGAGATCATACAAATTATTGGAGAAGACAAAATTCCCGACAATTTAATGGCTAGTTTTTACACCAAAGTATCAGTCCTGCATTATAGTAAAAGTGACTATAATCAAAGTTATGAGTGGAGTATTAAAGCGTTAAAACATTGCTTTCAGCGAACACCGTACACGTAAGATAATTTGCATTGTTTTCTTATAATGACAAGTTAACGAATTTAAGTTGATTTTCCAGAATTACGATTGATGTGTTCAGACAAGCTGCAAAGTCTTGTGTGCTTAAACGATATTTTAGCAAAGCAAATTTGTTGATCCAAGAAGCGGTTAGAACTGCGAGGTAATTTGTTTTTCTCATGCATTTTCTCTGGCATATCCTAACCTAATGATTACAATTGTCTTACAGAGTTCATTTAGGAAAAGATGATCCAAAATATGCGGATGCTTTACTTGACTTCGGGTTCTACCTGCTGAATGTAGATTCAATAAATCAAAGCGTAGATGTTTACAAAGTATGTGCAGCAAACAGTAATTTCAAATACCAAGTTCGATTGATGACTCAGCGAAAGGGAAAGGGGGAAGGACATTATCGTCCAGTGGATGATATTATCGTCCAGCGGATAATATCGTCCAGTGGATTATCGTGCAGGTGATGATATTATCGTCCAGCTGATGATATTATCGTCCAGCTGATGATATTATCGTCCAGTAGATGATATTATCGTTCAGTAGATGAAAATATCGTTCAGCTGATGATATTATCGTCCAGTGAAAGATATTTCTTTCGTTGTATGACAACTATAGACGATAATATCATCCACTGGACGATAATATCATCCACTGGCGATAATATCATCCTTTGGACGATAATATCATCCACTGGATGATAATATCATATATAGCTATGACAATATGTAAATCTGGCTAAGACGCTGGACGGTACTATCTTCCGTGGTATGACATTATCGTCCAGTGGATGATATTATCATCCAGCGGATGATATAATCGTCCAGCGGATGATATAATCGTCCAGCGGATGATATTATCGTCCAGTGGATGACATTATCGTCCAGTGAATGACATTATTGTCCAGTGGATGACATTATCGTCCAGTGGATAATATTACCGTCAAGTGGATGATATTATCGTTCAGCGGATGATATTATCGTCCAGTGGACGATATTATCTTTTGTTGTATGACATTATTGTCCAGTGGATGATATTATCGTCATCCGCTGGACGACGATAATATAATTTGCTGGACGATAATGTCAAACAACGAAAAATAATGATGGATGATAACATTATCCACTGAACGATAATATACCTGGCTATGACAATCTGTAAATCTGGCTAAGACGTTGGACAATATTATCTTCCGTTGTATGACATTATCGTCCAGAGGATGATATTATCGTCCAGGGGATGATATTGTCGTCCAGGGGATGATATTATCGTCCAGGGGATGATATTATCGTCCAGGGGTTGATATTATCGTCCAGGGGTTGATATTATCGTCCAGCGGATGCTACTATCGTCCAGGTGATGATATTATCGTCCAGGGCATGATATCGTCCAGCGGATGATATTATCGCCCAGTTAATGACATTATCATCCAGCAGATGATATTATAGTCCAGCGGATGAAATTATCGTCCAGCGTGTGATATTATCGTACAGTGGATAATATTATCGTCCAGTGGATGACATTATCGTCCAGTGTATTATATTATCGTCCATTGAATGATATTATCGTTCAGTGGATGATATTATCTTCCAGCGTCATATAGAATCTTCCAGTGTGATGATAATATCGTCCACCGAATGATAATATCGTCCACCGAATGATAATATCGTCCATCGGATGACAATATCTTTCAATGGATGATATTGTTATTTTCCGATGGTTGATGATGTTATCTTTCAGTGTAATCATAGGATCGTCCATCGGAAGATGATCCACTGGGAGATTTTTCTCTTTAGCTATATTTTCAATCAAAAAAAGTCAGTCAATTTATAACACTTACTTAAAATTCTCTGACTGCAATTGAAATTTTGTTTCTTCGACAGGAAGCTCTTGAAATCAAACAATCTATTTTTGGTACACGTAATTTACACGTTGCTATAGCGACAGAAGACATGTCCTACGCATTATATGTTAAGGAATATAGCACCGGACGGTTTCAAAATGCCCTCGATCACGTAGAAAATTCTATTCGAATTCTAAAGTCAATTGTTCCATCCAATCATTTGATGTTAGCATCGGCCAAACGTGTAAAAGCACTAATCTTAGAAGAAATTGCATTAGATAATTCAACTGAAAGTTTGGGTAGGCGTCACTGATCTTATTTTAGACGCTCTCTAGTTTACCGAAATGTTTGTTTTTTTAGATGTGCATCCACTTCTTCTGCATGCTGAGGAACTACATCAATTCGCTCTAGATTTATCGTTAAACGTTTTTGGTGAAATGAATGTTCAAACTGCCAAACATTATGGCAATTTAGGCCGGTTATACCAAAGCATGACCAAGTACTACGTGAGTGTTGCATATATATCCCATTCATGTATTTTGTTTAAGTCTATAGATTTGCGCCGTCCCGTGTTTTTAGGAAGCTGAAAATATGCACAAAAGAGCTATTAAAATAAAAGCCGACATATTGGGCGAACTCGACTATGAAGTAGGTTTATCAATTGGACATCTGGCATCACTATACAATTACCATATGAAAAATCATCAGGAAGCTGAACGACTCTATTTGCGGAGCATTAACATAAGTAAGTAGATAACGTTATCTGGTGGAGTGTGCCGTAACAATGTGAATTTACCAAACAAAAAAGGTCATCGCTTGTTTGGCGAAACGTACTCTGGCCTCGAATACGACTATCGAGGATTGTGCCATGTGTACGAAAGTTTGAATGATACGGAAAAGTATTTGGAATATGCACTCATTCTTGACACATGGAAACAATTGAAGGAAGAACGGAATCGGGAAAACGTAAGCAATTCGTCCATTAACAAACGTTTACAAAATTAGGTACCTTGCGGTGTGAGGTCCCTATAAGACTTAACCCTCAGCAGACTCAATAGCTAAACTTAATATTCAATTAAATTTCAGCTGGCCCTTGTTGAATTCCGTCCTTATTTCATCTTACATACTTTCTCTGCCTTCAATCTATTGACTCAACTTTTTCCATCGGACTCTGTGAAGTAGGCCCTTTTTAGGTATTACCTTCTAGTTGACAGAGGTGAATAGATCCTGCAAGTACTCTCACAATTTGTTCAGATAGACACCCAAATCTGTAACTAACATCTTCACCTTTTGCCAAGAAATCCTATACGCCTCTTTTTTAAATGCTGACAGACTTGATATCGAGAGATGCTATCTCAAGAAAAAATCTTAAGAACAAGGTCTATCTCACTACTCGGAATCTACTTAAACAAATTAGAGAGGCGCTGAAATGTTTACTAATTGTACATTTTTATTTTCAGAAAATCTCATATGAATCGAAAGTCGATTTAACCATCGATGACATAACCAAGCAGTTTTTCAGCATTGGGAAAGACGTGATATAAGTTAGCCAAAAGCGTCCGTACTATGGAAATATTTGATATGGTGGTGCACTTGACGTTAAAATTTGCTCGTTGTTCGAAACAATCATTTCTAAATAAATCCATGAATGTTGACTTTTTTGAGAAAAATTTATCGTTAAGTTCGGCTCTTTTGGAATGTTTTTTTTTAAATGCTTTGAAATAAAATAAATGTTTCTATAGCGCGCGTGTTAAGTAGTGATATTAAGTTATTTTTTATCTGTAAATACTTTCGTAAAAAAATGATAAATTCATGGCTTTTTTAAACTTACATTGGAATTGATTAGTTTAATGTGCCTTCAAAAGCTCTGAACTAAGATCTCGCATTCTATTGTTTTCTTTGATTCGTGGGTGTAGAATTCACTGTCCGAAGACGCACATTATTCCTAAAAAACATAAGCAAGGCACCCGTACGCATCAGAATGGGTGTGGCAAACAGAATAGATGTCACTCTTAAGTGTATGAAATTACGTCCACATTAAATTGAATTGGGAATTGCCGATACAGCAAAGGGCAAAGGGGCAAAAAACCTCTCCAAATCCCTGAAAAAGGCTAAAATTTCAAAAGAAATTTCTAAAAATAGTTCGAAGAAAGTTCGCCTCATTTTACTCTAAAACACTGCACAAAAAATCTCATTATTAAACAAATATTCACGAAAAACGACCAATTATCGTGCAGGGTCGCGAGACGTGAGTTTGGCCCACACTAATTTTCATGATTTTCTGATGTCCATATCTTTTATTTAAAACCTTCCATAGCGATTTCCGTGCTAATTTCGCAGAGATATAAGTGAAAAAGTTCCACCAACCTTCAAAAGACCACGTTTTTCACCACTTTTTCGACCGTAACTTCGAAAGTTTTCAACTGATTTTGCCCAAATTCAATCCCGTGATCAACTTGGTGATCTTTCAGGAAAAGAAAAAAGTTTTTGAAAATCGGATAAGATTTACCTGATTTATGTAGCAAAGACACGTTGGGAACTAGTGAGACTCAGTTTTGGGGTTCTGGCTGAGTCGTAAAGCTCAAAATAAAAAAACTTTTTTCCATAAATTGTCAAGCATGCCCATACCTTTAAAACGAAACAAATTATGAAAATCGGAAAAGATTTACTCGAGCTATGTCCAAAAGCCCATGGAGCTATTACCATTATCACCATTATCACGACTAAAAAATAAAACTTAATGAACAAAGTGCTCGTATTTCTACGAAGGTTCTTTTCATTCTACTTACGTTAATTCTTTAATCTAATATCACACTAAAAAATATAAATTCAATTCAATTTCTGCTTCTCAAATTATATCTGTGGATCATAATGCGATCTTGATTATTATTGTTGTTGACGCCCTCCGTGTCAACCGCCAAAATATCTGTTGCCTTCGTTTCGCTCGTACCATATGACGTTGGCTGTGGAGGGTGTACATTCGGACTTTTGGAATTGTTTTTTATGATGTAGAAAAGACTGGACTGCTGCATCGGATTTGAAATTGGCAGTTTCCTTTCCGTGCAGAATAATTTGGTTTGCCTCATGTATTTCCAGGAGGCCTTTTTTCCTCACTTTTTTCAGGACCTCTTTCCTTTTGAAGTCAAATTCATGTCCTTGACTTTTGCCAGCTTTTCGAATAACATTTCAACATATGTCATTCCAGCTTATTGTTTTTTCGTGACGATGGTGGTGGAATTGGCGTTAGGTTCCCTAACATTTTGTCAGGGGGGTTTCGTTGTGCTGAGTTAAATACCTTTCTGATGATTTCTTCTGTTGTTTCCTCAGGAAAGTTGTTTCTCTTCAGGATTTGGTGGATGGTGACTCTGTTTTCCTTGTCGAACGATGAATGACTCAGGCTGAATACTCTTTTCACAAAGGCTGTTGCAGTGTTCATAATCATGTTCTTTGGGTGTTTTGAGTGCCAATTTAGTAGACGGTTCGATGCGATCGGTTTATGGAACCACTTTGTTTTATACTTTGTTGCCGCCGTTGTAAACTGTCGTGTCCAAAAACTCAATCGATTTATCATCATCTTTTTGTACTTCCACTGGATATTCGGGTCGAATGAGTTCAATTTGTCCTGGACCGTTTGGATAAGCCCCCCTTTTATGGCTGTCTTATGGTCGTCCACGTATGTAAACTGAAAATCGTGTTGGATGTCCAGTTCTTGCAGCGTTTTTTCTACGATGTGTTCCACCACTCTTTCCACGAGCATTGGAGCCAGCGACGAGCCCATGAACATGCCACGCTTTTGTCTGTAGAATTTTTCCTCGTATACAAAGTAGTTGGCTTCCTTGAGACATATTCCAAGCATTTCCATGAAATCTTCTTTAGCGATGCATGTATGAGGTTATACTAGATGGAAATCTTTTTTTTATTATTCCAGTTGACAACATCGATCATCGAACGTTCAGTTGTGTACGTCGCATCTTTTTTATAATAAATTCGTCTCTTCAACAAACAAATAGTCTAAAGGGCGGGTTTATTTCTCAAACGACTAACTAGGTCATGCATCGGCTAACGAAGCCATCACAAACAAAGTCCACACATCTGGAACCTTTCTATTAAGCTGGTAGCTGTAGATCCAGTTTCAACAGGTTGTCATGTCACTCAATCGATTTTCAATATGTCTCTGCATCGCGACGAACCGTTTGTTTGTTCCCATATCACAAATTTTATTACAAAAATATCTCTTTTGTTCATGTTCAAGTTTGACAATTTTTGTTTTTCGGAAGTAATGCAACTGTACTTTTGTTGTGCTTGGTGTAACGCCTAGCCAAGATTACTTATAAATTCTTTTGCATTTTTAATGCTGAATTTTGGTTTGAACGCCTTTCGTAGAATCGTGCCAGAAAACGTGCCATTTTGTAAGCCGTCGAGTTGATCGTGGAGACTATCAGCCTCAACGGGTGACGAACTTTATGGGATTTGATTTGCCCAAATCATCTATCTTTTTCATAACTGAATTAACATCTCAATATAGAACTACCCTCTTTTATCAAGTGACGTCGTTCATGCTTTCATAGCTGAATACGGACAAATATAAAACAAGGGGCTGAATCCATTGTGAAAGAATTTTGATTAATTTTCAGAAAAATTCAGAATTTGAAATATTGTAATCAATGTTCATTATGAGAGCCAAAGAACGCATAAAGAGATCGCATTGTAGAATATTGTTTTACGTCTATGGTTCAATGAAATGTAGTAGGACTAGGTACGCACTTGTAATGTTCATATTATTGCTACAAAGAATGAAATATAACTGAAGACTCGAAAAATTCTGAAGGAAGAGGGGCTGGGGTAATTACTCTGGAACTCAAAACGGAAGAAAATTGCTTGCTAAAATTGTCTGTAGAACATAAAATTTGCTAGATTTTGTATAGCTTGGGAAGACTAAATTTGTGTACAGTGCAACAAGCAAAGAATAATTACGCAAGTAATTATTTCATCAACGAACAAAGTTTGGATGATTGGAACGTTAACGACTCAGAGGTGCACCTTTATGTCGCGAGACCATGTGCATTTCAGCAAAAAAAAAAAAAAACAGAGAAAACCATCGTTCGTGAAGTATGACTAGCAATAGATTCAAAAAAACATCGCTAGATGTGAAAGATCTGACAAATCTACAAAGCATAATGTTAAATGTGAGAGATCTAACATTTAAACATAATTAATTTGATGAATAACGTGTATCTAAGCATTGGCACTTCAGCTGTTTGTTCACACCATTCTCTGCCCTTGCTAACAACAGGTGTCTGCTTACCCCATTCTCTGTTTTTTGCTGATATGCACAGAGGAAACCCTGAACGAACTAGGCCTGAGAAATGATATAACAGTGGCGTGGGTACCTGGACACTGTGGGATAGATGGAAGTGAAAGGGTCAATGAGCTGGCGAAGATGGGCTCTAAATCTGTTAGCAACTGACCGGAAATGTTTACTATCATGTCGCAGTCACTTTGTGACAAGGCGGTAAAGGACCAGACATGGTCAGAGTCCAACAAGCATTGACACGCTTATAGGAAAGACTCTTCTAGTGGCCGATCGTGATTGGGCAAAGGAACTGTTGCACATGGACTGGGATCAAATAAGGAGAGTTGTCATAGCGATCACCGGACACTGCTCACTGAACAGTCACCTGGCTAAAATGGGTATCGTCAGGGATACAGATTGCCCTTGTGGTCTTGGTGAGGACACAGGACACCACATTTTTTGTGAATGTCCGATCTTCTCTCTACTAAGACATTCTAGAGATTCTAGGTGATCATGTGATCAGATCGCTGGATGTACTGAAGCTGAATCCTGGACAAGTTCCTAGCGAGGACAGGTAGGTTTCAATGATTTAATTGATGAACGGTATATAGGAACGAAGGAAATCTAAAAAAACTGAAGTCTCCAAATTTTCATATTTCAAAACATTAAGTGTAAGGTGTAAGTCGGTGGCTGTGTTGTCAGGTAGCTCACTTTACACTCGTTACAAATTATGTTAATTCGCATCAACTTGAGGAAATCTGTACTTCATATTTTGTTAGATGTGAATTAGGATAGAAGATAACTGATGTTAGATACAGGGAATTTTCAATTTGTATAGAAATTTTATGGCCGACAGATACATTTTCATTACCTAACACTTGTTGCTGACGTAATTTATGAACAGCCGTACATCGACTTTGAGATAGTATTTCTCGGTTTTTGCCGGAGTAAGATTTGGAAATGTACGGAAGAATTTATGATTACCACTACTGAGGAGAAAACCCAAGATCAAACTGTCAATAGCTTTTTACAAAAACCACTGATCGGAGTAGATCTTCCCACGAAAACGTCTAAGCCGGGGGAAAGGTGGCTTGAAATCGTCTAAAAGAAAATTTGAATATAAAATGTTGAAAAATGGAAAAAAATATAAAAGTTTGAAAGAGACACCTAACGGATCGCTTGCATTTCTGAGAACCTTACTGCTCATTATCTTCAGAAAAGAATTCTTCGAGACACTCTCCGCTTGCTGACGATCTGAAACCGTATAAGGCAATTGATTGTGAGCTTCTTCAAGAAGAATGGTGCGAGACGAATAATATATGGTTGTCAACGTCAGCAAATGCACAGTTATGTCAACGACTCGCAGTGCAGAAACAAAAATTTATAATTACATACGTCATCGAGAATGAAACGCTCAGAAGAGTTTCAACCAAGAAAGACCTTGGAGTGATATTCGACGACAAAATAACATTCAATGAACACGTTTCATCTTTCTTCGTTTCATCACGTGGTTTCATCTTTTGTTGTGCCAAGTACTTTTCCAAGCAATCTAGCATTCGTCTATTATATTTATCATTTGTAAGAAATCAGCTTGAATATTGCTCAACAGTTTAGAATCTTATCTACGAAGGAGCACAAGTCATGATGTATACTTCCAAAACCATGATATCGTTGGAACTTGGAACGTATATATTTTCATTCTGCAATAAATAATATTATGTTCATGCACTAGATTGATCCTTCGTTTAGTGCATGGAACTACTGGATCTTGAACCTGTAGTACGCATCCTTAAGAAAGTTGCAACAAAAGGAAGAGTGTTACTTCGGTCGGGCAGCTGGTTGTCAGAAATTGATATTATAGGAAATGTTTGAGCCAATACCGAGCACTTTATAATGAAAATAATTGTTATTTTAAACCGGGCTGCGTGCTTTGTCATGGTTCGCCGGCACAAATTAGGCAGTCTCGTGTCAAAAATTGAAGAATCCCATGGAATTTATTGTGATGAGTAAAAAAGTGGCGTTGTGTTTTATGTGAAACAGTGTCAAATTACATACATTTGTCTTTAAAGCCATCATTGAGCGATCTTATTTGACACATTGATGTCACTATGAAACCATCTTGACACCAGGATGCGTTCTTGATCTATGTTCGTTTAAATGTAGATGACAGCGGTAGCCCTGGGTCAAGTTGAAGTTTAGTGTGCTGTGCGTGTCCAATTGATAAACACCAATTTTTGACACTAGGCTGCCTTCTTTTTCATAGTTCAAGCGCACATAGTGGGCAGCCTGGTGTCAAATAGACGATAGAATCAATTACTTGTTGAACCAGATCTAACAATTGATTGATGGCGCTGCTGTCAGTCGGTGCGACTCTTTATATCGAACCGTAATCAGCAATAGAAATTGAAGAGATGGCGATACCGTTTGTCGGTAGCTATTTTTGACTATTGCCCGATGCGAGCCGTCATCTATTGAAAAGTGTTGCGCCGTAAAGTATTGTCTACTAGGTACGAATTTCCCATTTTTTGACACTAGCCTGTCTTCCCCGACTAGGCTACTACAACAGCACCTTAAGTTAATTTTTGATCTAATTTTTTATTTTAGTCTAAAGTTTTTATGACAACGTTTTTAATTCAATTACAACAACCAAATTAATCGCATTGTCTTCCGCAGGATTTCCAAATATAATACAACCACCAGGAATTTCTAGGGATGATGGTAAACGACCTGATGGCATGACTCTAATTCCGTGGAGTCATGGAAAGTCTCTTCTCTGGGACGTGACTGTTCGAGACACGTTAGCTCCTTCTTATGTCAACGAATCTTCCAAGAAAGCGCGTTCAATAGCCGATAAAGCGGAAAGATTTAAGCATAATCATTATATTCGTTTAAAAGAGAATTATTTATTAACTCCTGTTGCTTTCGAAACTCTAGGTTGTATGGGCCCAGAAACGAAGAAATTTATAGGCAAAGTAGGGTCATTGATAAGGACAGCTTCTGGGGAATCACGCTCGAAAGATTTCCTATTACAGAAGATT
>CM055406.1:13505999-13597889 GCA_029228625.1 Pseudolycoriella hygida | reverse complement strand
GCACATACTGCGGAAAGCAACTTTTCGTTCCAAGTGATTTCCGTCACAACCAATACACCCTCACATATTCAGAAAAAGCCTGTTTTAAAGGGTAGGGGCCTGCGGCGAACATTTAATATACCTTGCAGGCTGTGATACACTTACTGATACCTACATGGGGCTCTGTCTTAGACCCGCAAGGTGGTTATACCACCTTAACTCTCATTTCAGGGGCTGCCGCCCCTCCACCCCGATTTTCGTTCATCCAAAAAATCACTTTCCCAGTGATCGCAGCTACGTTTCCACGTTGTATAGCAAAACTTATTTGCTGAATAAAATATTTCTAAGCGTGTTATAATTTAGAATAGGTCCAATCGTTTTGATAAATGTTTCGCAGGTTTAATGAACGTTCCAAAAGTTTCTACAGCGAAAAGTAAAAATTGTGATCCTTTATGATTTCATCATATAAATTCTCCTTTTTCGTGCATGCATAGTCAGCTGCTGTACCAAGATTTTTCGATGTCGAGTGTACGTAACTATGGGCAACGGTATCGACGCATGTGGCGTCCCACACTAAACTCTTGCCATTCATCCAAGGTGTAATTGTCATCACTTCTGGATGTTTATTGTCCTTACGAATAAGGCCTCGAGGTTCCAAAATAGAAGGGGAACCAGTTTTTGATATTTTTTGCGATTTCTTTTAATTTTGGTGAATTTCGTGAATTTTTGAGAATTTAATTTACCACAATAGGCCCTGCAACGTACCCGATGGCGCTTGTAGCCATCCACTTGATTCTTCTGCGTGACTGCTAACATTCTTGCTTTAGTCTTTGGGTCGGTATTTGAAATTGATTCAACCGTTTCAATTATGGGTGGAACCACCCAATGTACCGTCATCCAAGTACCATAAGTTTTATTCGGAGGCAAGTTTTTGCTTTTGATTCCATAAAAATATGTTGGCTGTCTTGTAGACCTTTATGAAGGGGAAATGCTAAACAAAAGAGCTCAGAGAACCACAACAAACATTCTGTTAAAACCGCAAAGAAACAACACCACCAAACAAAAGAGCTCGACACTTTCTTCATGGCAGAACAAAAGATTCCTCAACGTAGAACAATGAAAATTTCCCCGTCATAATGACCTATTATAGTCAAAATAAAAATACGTCGAAATGATCAAAATATTTACGAAAATACGCATATGGTGGGGGGAGCTAAATTTGGAAAGCCAAGGACGCCATTTAACCTTGTGGCGGCACTGGTTATGAGTCTTAATGCAGTATTTAAACTAAATACATTATATGAGTCTTAATGCGTTTAAATGAAGTTCCAGAAAAAGAAATAATTTATATTTATTGGCGATCACATTCTAGCGATTCATTTTTGGCGATATTTCACAGCTACGAGCAGAATACGTAAAAATCACTAAAGGTTTCTACACGATTGTTTGCCTTAATGCGGATTTTATTGGAGTCTTGGTTAGCATCAAATTCAAAAAATATTTCATTTCAATTTTCAAAGGAAAACTTATTAAGTATAGACTTCAATGCAATTTTAGAAAAGAACCTTCATCACTATTATTCTTCGTAGAACAATTTTTTCAAAGTTTTGTGATGGTGAGCATTTGAAGTCGTTAAATAATTTCCACCCAAGTTATTTACTTTTAGAACCTTCTGTAATTAGTAATAGATATAATCAAATTAGCAAATCATCTTTATGCTTTACTTCAATATATTATTATGCAATCTGTAAGAATATTATGCAGTATTGAAGCATCTTATTCATTTAAATATTCATTAATCAAGCTTTTCATTTTCTGCGTGTAGACAATGTGTACAAAGAGTAGAAATCTATTATTTTTGAAAAAAAAAACTTGGAAAAACACAGTTTTGTCTATCTGAATATTCGCAATGCATTTTAATTATTGTGGGCCAACTATTTTTTGACATTGGAAGTTCTTTTTCGTGATCTTTTTGCCAATTTGAAATTACAGGGTTAAAATAATGTAATAAAATATACTGATTTGTATCTCGATATTAAGTAACTCAAAGCATATGTTTTACATATCCATTTACGTGCAGATTAGTTTACATTCGTATTGTGCATACATCAAAAACTAAAACATAAATCTTTTGCGCTGACTAATCGACAGTTGTACGCAAAAACTAAGCCATATGATGGAATGAAATAAAATTAAATGAAAGCTTGTCGGGTGCACCATTTTTAATACACAAGCAGTGATTGCAACCTGCAAAATAAAACATTTCAATGTTGTTCAATGAAACGCCGGACCGTGTCTGACTCTGCATCATGTCATCGTTGATAAAGAAAATAACATTTCTTTTTTTGGATTCATCAGCATTGAAATGGACATAAGGCGAACAACTCTTTCATGTTAAAATGTTATTTTTGCGCCTTATACGTTGAAAGTTAATTGAAAGAAGTGAGTGTGTAAATTAAACGATTTATAGAAAATTATTTATTTATACACGTATACACGTTCTTAGTCATCAAACCATTTATCTTAATTTATAAGTGGGCTGTCTGCGAAGTAGTTAACATTTTGACGATTTTTTTTTCATTACGATGCAAGCGATTTTCATTCAATTATGTTTTGGTGAGACTATCGAATTAAATTACAATTATCTTAATTTGAAGAACGCATGCAGAGAACATTAGGGGGGAGCAGAAAGAAATAGTATTGCAAATTGTTGAGCAATAAGAATTTTGTTAGATTGTGATTAGTTTGTCATTTGCTATGACAGTGCAATGATTTCATTATTCTGTGAGGAACAATGGATTCTCTTCATATTTATACTCTAAGTACATACTCAAACCGAAGATCCTTACCTCATGCGATAATTTCCGATTTATGTATTCACAACAATATTGGTACAGAAAAATAAAATTTAAAACTTTCGCCACTTCTACTTTTTGAGAATTTCATTTCAAATGATCGAAGAAATTGAAATGGCAAATCGTCATATGAATACTATGTTTGAGTCTTCATATAAAAAATGAGAGTGAGAGAATGGATATTTCCAAACTTGTATTCAGATTTAATTTGTAGCTCTTTTGAATTTTGTAGCTCTTTTGAATTTTTGTAACTCTTTTGAATTGCCCTATGGCATACTAGAGCACGTGCGAGGGAATAGCCAATCCTTGTAGGAGTAAACTATTCGAACGCACGTGCGAATAGCCAGTCCTTGTAAGAGAAGACTATGCGCACGCGAGTGCAAATAGCCAGTCCTACAAGGGCACTCGTAAGTAATAAGCCTGAACTATTTTTTTCCTAGGTTTTAGTGACGTTTTGTAAAATATAAAATTCCCGGGTAAAATTTCCTAGTTTTCGTGATTTGTAAAAGATTTGTTAATGATCTACGTTTTCGTGACATCGAAAATTCCTTAGGTTACAGTCTTAAATCCCGCACGAAACCGCCGCATAAATCCCATCTAGATCCCGTCTCAATTCCCAGCTGATCGAAGGAATTGAGTTGAAATATTTCGAACTGACAAGCAAAACCGAAGTGGCACACAAAAGATAATAATACGGCAGGTTTTTGTGACATTTCAGGAAAATTCCCGAGTTTTGCTATCATCCTGATTTCTCGTCACATTTCGTAAAATATTTGTTTATGGCTAATTCCATCGGTACCGTCACCTGGGTAACGAATTTCATCTCTTTCACTCTTTCAATGTGATTTATATTAACATGAGAAAAACACATTCGTTCCCCAGGTGATTGGTAATTGATTAATTTTTCATTTGCAGTTGCTGATTTAGTTTTTGAAAATAATGATTCTTTTTAGGTAAGAACGAAATTTATTTTGGCAATTCTCATTAGATAAAATGGGCCTACCTTTATACAAAACTTGTTTTTTAAAGGTATAAAAATTTGTTTTAGTGAAATGCACAATAAGCTTTCGGTTTCATAAGTGTCACAAGTTTCTGTTAATTCCAATGTCTTTTAGATGCTTTGGAATATTTATTGTACCCGCACCCGAAACCCGAACTGTTCCCAAACCCGGTCCGGACCAAACCCGACCCGATTAAAATTTTCAAAACCCGAAACCCATGAACCCGAAAAAAACAATTCGGGTTCGGGTTCGGGTCGGGTTTTTCGAAGTTTCGGGCAACCCGCTCATCTCTATATAATATCCCTCTTTTTTTATACAGTTCGAGTGCGAATAGGGACTGGCTATTCGCACGCGCATGTGAATAGTCTACTCCTACAAGAACTGGCTATTCGCACGCGCGTGTGATTAGTCACTCCGTAATGCAAATGCTTTAGAAACTGAGTGTACACACATGCATTTTTGTTCACTTTCATAAAAAAATTACCAGTTTGTATGGAAAACAATGGTTGACGCAACCAAATTCACAAAGTTTACAAAGTAGATGTCATGTAACCTGGGTCACGAGTATTTTGCCTCATATTAATATAAATCACATTTCAAGAGTGAAAGAGTTAAAATACGTTACCTAACTTACGGTACCGATCGAATTAGCCATTTACATTTCTCAAACATAAAATTAAAAAATTGGCGTCATTTGGGTAAAAAAATTTTTGTAGCATTCGTAATTTTTCGGGCACATTTCTAGTTGAATTGCTTCAGTAAAGGAATGATTAAATATTCTGGCATATGCGTTACAGCTGCTGCATCTCAATCATTTTATAAGAATACATACAGACCGAAGCTTCTATAAAATATTTGGTTAATAAACTGAGAGTCACATCACAAGCCTTCTTTTTTTTACATACTCTCTTTGCGACCTCTAACACACAGATTTCGAAACGTTTGGTGTGTAAGTATACACGTTCCGGACAACTTCAAAAAATGCCGAGTTTGAAAACAAAAGTTATTTTTATTATTTTGCTTTTACTTACGATGGTTTAATATTTTTGTATTTTTATTTGTTTCAATTTCGGGTCACATAGCGAAAACTGTAGCTACTGAATCGGACTTTAAAAACAACAATGATTTCCTAAATTTCGCTTTCTTTAAAAAATTTCCGAGTTGAATTTGTTCTTTTTTTTTGAGTTGGCGAGGACACCTTTAGTAATATCATGCCTACAATTACATCACTTCTGTTATTCACGGTACTCCCAAGCTACTTTATTCACTTTAAAGAATTTTATAAGCAATTCAATTGAATAATTTACTCGCATCGAAATTAGCATCGTCAACGCAATATAATCGCACGTGTGGTCGGCTTATTTATTATTTATGCAAAACCCGAATAAGTCATCTGAAACAGTCTAAGTCATCAAATTTGTGGCATATATTAATTCAATGGAAGGTCTTCTTAACTGTGTCATTCATGTTAACATCCCGAAGAACTAAAATAAAATAGAAGAAATTCTGGTGTTTTATGATTTCTCAGGTGACTATTACAATCATCATATCACAATCACAATATCATTGTGGAAAACAATTTTGCCATTAGAATTTTTTTTTGACAATTCCTTTGTTAAAACCTATTTGCAGTAACTATGGAAGTAAAATTGGTATCAAACAATAGTAGATTACAGTGGGGGATGCGGAAGTAAGTCATTACATGAGGGATCAATTTTGTGAAATGAGCCAAACTCAAGAGGGTGTTTTTAAGCAAAAAGCTTTGAAAACTGTTTTTTGACGAGTATAGAGTTTGTATCCCGAGCCGAAGTATCCCGAGTAAAGCGGTGAACTCGCCACCTCGGAGAGAGACTATCTTCAGAGCCACGAAGTATGAATGTCTCAGACAATCATCCATTGTTTTCAATGAAGTCATTACCAATAAAAATATAAGTCAACATTAACAAATTTTATGTAAATCGACTCTTTTTCAATCGAAACCGATATTCGAGTTATATATTTTTTTTTTTTCTAAATTGGAATTTGTTAACAATATTTCAAGCTGAAGTTTGATTTTCGCCTTTACCATTTTTAGAACTTGTTACCACTTTTTACCACATGCCTGTTTTTAAATCTGCTAATTCTTGTGGGTGTTTTTCCGACCGAGTCTGTGACCCCATGGTGCATGTATTTCATGTCATTTGTCATTTGCAGAAAATGTCAGAACGAAAACGACAACACAGAAAATTGATGAGATTTTATGTTTGCTAAAGATTTCTTCGTTCGTTGTGAAATAAATTAATCATCATTAGGTTTTTCATTAGGTAACGTTTAATTGCATATTGGCTTGATTTCGACAACAATTTCAGCGTGTGAATAATTTGGCAAACATGTTAGCATGTACATGAGTGGATGAATGACCCACATTGCGAATTTTGCAACTTTTTACATGAACAATTTGAACAAACCTTCAAATTTTGCTTACAGAGATGTTTAATTCATTTCATATAGCCCCAGTTATCCATTTTCGGAATTATTTCCATATAGGGAAGGTAGTTTGCCTGGAAATGAAACAACTCTCGCATTCGTATAGCTGCGTGATTTTGGTTGTGTTTATGCATGACTTTTTATTCGAAGGAAATTCGCAATCTACACCTTATGTTTCATTGTTGGAACTGAAAGAGCACTTTTTTCTTGCTGTCTTCTCAATTTTTATTGGTTCACTGCATATTATAATATTATTTTTTTTATTTTGAATAATTTTTTGATCAGACAGCGGCACTATCTCATGTCATTGAATTTTTTTTTGGCAATGGGCGGATTAATTCTTTTTTATTTTTTTCTCCGGAATATTTTCAAAATAAACATTTCTCAGTAGAAGTTCTGTGTCAGACATTTAGATACTTTTTTACTTCAATAATTATGACCATTTTTGACGCCTTTTTAATTTTCATTTCAATTCTCACGAAACATGTTCGCTTTGTGTAACCTTGTTCTATACATATCCACTGAAGCTAAAATGAATCTGAAAATATGCCTTGGATGCCTTGAGATTGCAATTGAATAAATAACGATGTTTTTTATATTTACGCACGTAAATTAATTTTCTCAATTATGCAATCGAAGCAACAAAACAAACTTTTTTTGTTGCAATTCAATTTTCCTACAAATCAGTTTCAGTTGAGGAAAGTTTGGCAAAAGCGTCATATCCCCACGGTTAAGGGGTCCTTATTTACTTATTATTTACTTATTTTATTATTTATTTTTATTATTCAAAAACATTTTTTGACTTCCACTTCCGAAAATATTTTGAATTCTTATCAATTTTCTGGACAAGTTATTTCTAAATGTACAAATAAGCAAACAATCCAACGTTTTCTGTTCTTTTATAACTGTAAGAATTTCAAAGATCCATAGAAATTACCCAAGCTACGTCTCAGACCATTCAAATCTAGAAAAGCTTATATCCAAGGACTGGGCCATTCTCCCCTACAACCCTGAAACACGTGTTCTCTAAAATTTCTCTTCAACTTTGCATTTGGAAGCAACTTTCTACCTATTATTGTTCTAGATATATGGGTCATCCTTCCTAATTCTAGAATATGGAATATGGTATTTTTATCCAAAACCCCGAAACATGTTGTCTCTAAAATTTCATTCTCTACAATTTTGCCTTTGGAAGCAGCTTTCTACCTCTCATAGTTCTGGAGATTTGGATCATCCTGCCCAATCATGGAAGTGACCATATACCAGAATTGAGCCATATTTTCCCAAAACCCTGAAACACATTTTCGCCTTAATTTAATTCTCTACAACTTTGCCTATTACAGTAAACCTCCATATTGCATAGTTAAGGAAATATAGCCGAAAAACTGTTTTCGCATATGGCCAAGAATCTCAATTTCGTCCATTCCATTGGTCCCTGTGCCCAGACCCCTGACCCGATTCCTACAAAATTTTTTTCCCAATTTCGTGACATCAAATGCTTGCGAAAAAGTTTCATCGACCCTCGAAAATCTCATGTCCGGACTCCACTTCTTCGACCATATCTCCGGAACTACTTAGCCGATTTCGCTCATCTTCGAACTTGAATCATAGGAGGCATGTACCTTTCAGGGAAAAAAAGTTAGGCTGATCGGTTGAGCCGTTTGGAAACAAAAGTGGAGACGGACAGACGGACATTTGTTTTATTGCTGATTCGTCATATTTAGACGATAATAAATGTATCCCCCCAACTCCCGCCTCGATCTACCCCCTGTTACACTAAAATTGTTTGTGGTAAACGTATAGGTCCAAAAAACATAATAAAAATTTGGTTGTAGCTTTTTAGAATATCACAAGCTTTGCCTAGAAGAAAATAAAATTCGAGAAATAAAATTATTTCACGAAAATAGCTTCTGATATAGTGGGAAAGAAAATTAGATTTTTTTAAATTTTCTTGTAATTTTGTCACTTAGACGATTTCGCTTTAACAGTCCAGAAGACTCGATTTCAGACTGATTTCATGAACTCTTGCAACTGAAACTTATTTTAAAGTCCTAAATACAAGGCAGCCCTCCTGCTACACATGCAATATATCTGAAAGTTAATTGTTTGCAAGCAAATTCTATTCATGCACATAAATTTTCTCCAGATTCATAAATAAATAAAACAATGTGTAAGCCGCATTCTTATTAGATAAGATTTACCAATCATATTTCATAGTCAAAGAAATCCGAATCAAGGTGTTATGAAGTTCATGATCAATATGCTCGCGTCTATAGAACAAAATATTTGAAGTAGCAAACAAAAATTTTTTGTGTAAAGTGCATCATTTGATTGGAATGTCTTTTACTCGAAACGAAATGGAAAATGTAACTTAAATAATTACACAGTCTAGAATAACCATTAGAGTAGATTCACTCGACCTATCCTATTATTGATATTTGTTGTTATCTGTATTTCGTCTAGACTTAGGTTGGTAAGATGACGTTTTGACTTGTAATTTTTTTCGTTTCTAGCTCGAGCCGAAGGCAAGAGTTATTCATTATCTCACTCATTTAACGTAACAATTTACAAGTTCATGAGTGCAATGTAGAGTTGATGCAAACTTTCTCTAAGGTGTTGCGTAATAAATTGTTTACATTTCTCAAAAACCACGTACGGAGGACTTTTTTCTAAAAGTTACATTTTGATTTACCTATAATGATCGAAACTTAAATAAGGGGCCATCCATAAATGACGTCCCCCCCCACACACTATCGAAGTGATCTGTCAAAGAAACTACAGGAAAACTATTTTCGAAATCTGTGTTTCTTTCGCACAGACAACTTGGAGCATGCTCTGTGGTGTGTCTATGTTTCGCTCATATATCCATTCCACATCTTCGGAGCCCTCTCGTAGTTTGAAATAACAACCATCATCTCGTTAGCTCGTCGAGCAGCGATTCGACGTGGTCTAACTTTTGGAAAGGTGATTGGTGCAAGTTTGTGGCAAACTTTCATGTGCAGGACGACTTGATTAATTGCTGAGAAGTACAATCACACACAATCACTTGTCGATCAAAGATAAAACAGTTATAAATTCATATGACAGAGACTTGACAAACCACATTCTCATTTTCTCAATAATTTATTATTCTATTATCATTATTCTATCAGGTGCACTGGACGTCACGTTTCTCATACACCCCCTCCCCCCGTCAGAATTCGTCCGGTTTTGCCATACCCCCTCCCCCCTTACGACCGGACGTCAAGAACTTTATAATTCTGCGCAGGTTATTAACACCGAGAAAGCCTGTGCAGTAATACAAAGTTCTTACATAAATTTCGGTTATTGTATGCCAAATGTAAATTTATATTTAGAAATTAAGTTCATTGTAATAGTGCATTCCGTACGTGCTTCTCAATTTGTTACTTTGACGAAATGTACGTAATGCATTCCCTCGACACGGGTCGTATCCTTCAACATCGTCATCATCAGAATAAAAAATTTGGAAACATGTACGTAATGTAGTATTAATGTTGAAGTCCGACAATATTATCTGTTACCTTACGGAATCGAGTTGTTAAAATTTTAGACCCGTACCATGTCCCGAAAAGGGGTCTTATGCGCTTAACACGAACGTTTGTAACCACCTTAATTTCGACCCGGGAGTAGGGTGGAGCTTCGATCAAGGTCCTTAGATGACGAATCAACAATAAAAAAAAATGTCCGTCCGTCTGTATGTCAACACGATAACTTGAGTAAACAACCGATTTTCAAAAACTTTTTTCCCTGAAAGGTAATTGAAAAATCTTTTTTGGGGTTGAATCTGGGCACTGTCGGTCCAAGGGCCAATGAGCTAGGTCCGTTTAAGTGGTTTTTGGTATTTTATGCATAACTCGAGGAAATCTTTTCCGATTTTCATAATTTTTTTTTGTTTGCAAGATTTGGGTATGGCCGACAATTTATGGAAGAAACTTTTTTGAATTTGAGTCCTTGGACTTAGCTAGGGCACTAAAAACGAGTCTCTGCTAGGGCCCTACGTGTTTTTTGTACATAACTCGAGCAAAGATCTAGGCATGGCCGACAATTTACGGAAGAAACTTTTTTTAATTGAGCTTTTGCCTTCAGCTAGGGCCCCAAAACTGAATCTCTGCTATTATCTTCATAAATCGAGTAAAACTTATCCGATTTTCAAAAACGTTTTTTCCCTGAAAGATTATCGGAAAATAGATTACGGGACTGAATTTGGGCAAAATCGGTCGAAAACGTCCGAAGTTATGGTCGCAGAAGTCGTGAAAAACGTGGTTTTTTGAAGGTTGGTGGAACTTTTTCACTTAATCACTGCGAAATTAGAACGGAAATCGCTCTTCAAGGTTTTGAAGGAAAGATATGGACATCAGAAAACTATGAAAATTAAATTAGTGAAAGTCACGATATGTGTTTTTTTTCGTGATACCTTTGATAATGAGGTTTTTTGTGCAGTGTTGTAGAGAAAAAAGAGGCGAACTTTTTTGTCCATGGAGGTGAGTGAACATGCTTTAGAGTGAAGGCAATATTTACTTAGATACGTTCGAGTCTTTTTGTAACATCTATTCTGTTTGCCACATCTATTCTGTTTGCCACATTTATTCTCATACGTACGGGTCCCTTGCATATGTTTTGTCTTGAAACAACACTATGCTTCATTAGATCGTATTTCTATTGTGTTTCCTATGAAAGAATCTGCATATTATTTTTGTATCGGACTGTAATTTATCTACGTAATACAGGTGGAAAGGGAAGAGGCTAATGAAAGACCTTTACTATCTGCAAAAAAATCTGCTGATGTGCTTCTGAGGGAACGAACCAGTTAAGAGTTAATTAAGTGCAATTACGAGTAAACATTATTTTACGGACGAAACAATTTATGGTTTTCTTTAAATTTATGCGAAAAAATTGAAACTCGCTTAAGGCTCATATGCCACAAACACGCATGCAGACGTAGATTCGTCTTCGATAGGAAGCCTGCAATATAGTTTGCATAAACGTTTGAAGTTTCTGAATTACGAATTATGTTAATGTTAAAGTAAAATTATCTTTAACAAATGACGTCACTTAAACTGAAATAACAAACGAACCATTACGAGTGGGTGTACTTCCACGGTGGTTTATTGCTTCTTATGTCATCATCATAGCTCATAGCTTCAAATAGGTAAACTATCAATTGTTAATTATAAATTATAGATAGCCGGACGTTAATTTATTTTGCATTTAATTTAACGAAAAGTGATCTTGATTTCAGAGTTATTACCATATTGAGAGTACAATTTATCATCAAATGAATAATTCTATGTCGGAATTATGACATTCGTGAATTATTATGTCATTTATTGTGCAAATATATCACTTTAATTTATGGTTCTTTATTATAAATACAAATTGGTTGTGTTGTCTTGTTCTTCAAATTGCAGTAAAGAAAATATCTGTCAATTTAATTATTCATCTTGTCTTAAAAATAAACATTGACGCTCTAATCAGGGAATCGTGGGGTGGGATTCTTACACTTCAAAAAGTAAGAGTAGAATTAAGACAATTGGGTTAATATCCTTCGTTGTTCACCATTACGATATTAATCGGGTAACATTTGTTTTCTACTTTGAAAGAGATATCTCCTCATCGTCACCTTGTAGCAGATCCTAATACCGTTTCTCCGTAGGCATGCTGGTGTAACGGTTATTAGAATTAAATTAACGTGGTTTTTACTTGCCTCTCATTAAGTTTTTCTTTATTATTCAAATACAAACTTTTTATAAATCTTAAACTGGACTTGTTGAATCATCAAAAACCGTTCACGAATATATAAGTTGCAAATTTGTCGAAAAATGTATTTGCATTTATTTTTCAAATCATTTTCGCTATGTCCCATATGGAAATTGAAAATATTTCCATAAATTAGTTGTTAGTTATTATTTTACGTGACACATAATATGCCTACACGAAAATCCCAACTGTCTTCAATTGATTCTATTCTTCTTTTTTTTTATACTAGAAGTTTGTTGTTTGTGTGACAATAGTCATTTTGCTAAAACAAGCCACAATTCTGACAATTAAACAGTTAAATTAAGTGGTCATTTGAAGGGAATGTCATAATTTCCACACAAAAATTTGTCTACCTAATACAAACTCAGTTTTATTCGCTCGGAATCGCTCTCACAACAGTTAGGGTACATGCATCATTGCTGATGATTTAGACAAGTCCTGGTCCACCCATATTGTCAATGTTATGGCCGAAATGTTCTCCACTGCATCATATCACAAATAGGACCAACGTAGCTTCTCCAAAGAATCCTAAAACTATTTTCTCTAAAATGTAATCCTCACCAACTTTGCCTTAAGAAGCAATTTTCTAACTGCCGTAGTTTTATAGATATATTCGACTACAACTTTGCCTTTGGAAGCAACTTTCTAACTTCCATAGTTCTAGAGATATGGGTTATCCCTCCCAATTCTAGAAGTGGTCATATTCCAGGATTAGGCCCATTTCCCGTAAAACCCTGACACACGTGTTTCCTAAAATTTTAATCTCTACTGAGGGGGAAAGTTTTTTCTTCGCTTGTCGATCAAAATGATTTTGATCGACAAGCGAAGAAAAACTTTTCCCCTCAGATAATTTCACAATCAAGGAAAACCGTAAATTTTTTCAGTATTTATCTCTGCGAATTTATTCACTACAACTTTGTCTTCAACAGTAAATCTCTTTGTATAGTTCTGTGAGATGAAGTGCTTTCATTAGACACCAAAATAAACAATTGCCGTGGTACACTTATTGAGATATTTGCGAAAAAGTTTCACTGACCCTCGGAAATCCATGTTTTTGGAAAGATCTTCGACTACATCTCCGGAACCACTTGGCCGATTTTGCTCATTCTTGACTATGTACCTCTCATAGGGCCTATTAAGTTGAATTTTTCGGTGAATTTTTATGAATTCGTTGAATTTTTAAGAGTTTCCGTATCCTTCGTTAGATTTTGTTTTGAAAAGCTTTTATTTTGTGTGACCTTTTTGGAAATTTTATTTTCAGTCTATGATTGTGTTCTTATCCTGTGTCCTCGAACATATCTTTGAACGGATTTTCACTGCGACTACTCTTATTCGAGTGCAACTGCCTTTTCTTTTTTGTTAGCCACAACTCAGCTCAGTTGCTGGTACAAGATTTAAGTCTTCGACCGTTGTCATATGCCATCGACGACCAAACACCATCGACGACCAAACACCATCGACGACCAAACACCATCGACGACCAAACACCATCGACGACCAAACACCATCGACGACCAAACACCATCGACGACCAAACACTATCGACCACCAAACACAATCGACGACCAAACACGCAATCGACCTCTCCACGCTATTGACCACTGCGCGCCATCGACCATTGCACGTCTTTGACCAAATACCATCGTCGATCGAAAACCAAACCATTAAATTTGTATGAAACAACGACTGTCGTTTGGCATCACCGCCACGTCCATGCTAAATCCGTCACCATAATTTGTACAGATCAACCAACGACCACATTGTCGCTTGGCTTCATCGCCATATTCATACCAAAGTCTCCTTCTAAAAACCTTCTTTCACCATACCAGAACTTCAATCAATTGCAGCGAGTGTTATTGAAACCCCTTCTAGCAAACTAGCGCTACAAATAGATCAGCCTGGGCCTATAACCTGTTGGCAGAGTTGAAGTAATCGCTCCCATTCACTGATGGCCAGAGCCCTAACTACCGATCAAGTGAACCGATTTCCAAAATCTTTTTTTTTCGTGAAAGGTATGATAAATACCTTTCATTTGGTAATGTGCTATGGTTACGAAGATTAACTCAAATAAGTTTCACTGCCTTATGTCTAACGTTTTTGGCCATATCTCCCAGAGTTTTTGACTAAAATTGCTCATCTTTGAACTTAGCTCCTATTTTTTGTTTATCTTTCAGGAAAAAAAATTATCGTCATCGGATGTGTTTTATTCGAGTTATAGATGACGGACGGACAGACCATTTTTTTGCATTTCTGCAATCTCCCAGACCTAAGCAACAACTTTGCCCAAGAAACTATAGGTCGATCTTCAAAATTACATACCTCACAGTAAACACATAAGCCCATCGTACTTCGTACGGGGCTAAAAATCCCATGTGTAAACACTTTTGGGTAAAAGTTGGTTCAAGCCCACCATGCAAATCGATGTAGAATTCTATCAAATTCTGTGGGATCATGAGGCTCGTTGCGGCGGAAATTTGACGGTGACGGTTACTAGACGCGAAGAACGTTGAAGAAACTGTTATTTCTGACTAGTTTAGGTCGACCAGTTCTTTATCTCAAATATTGCACCAATATCATGACGTCATTTCATTCTCTGACTTCACATCATCGTTTTGGTTTCATGAAATTCGAACCATTTCAATGATTTTTACTCGAAAACCATAATTTACTTCCTTTAGGAAGTGTCTGGCTTTCTTTTCTATTTGACTCTTACATTCATCTGCGTTGCAATTCACAAATATCTGAGAGACGCTTTGAACACTTGTTGTTTCACTCTTCCAAAATGCAGTAAATTATGGATTCGGACCCATGAAATTTGAGCGAATTCCACATCGGTTTGGTGGAGATATTGACAGAAAACTGTTTTCGGACCTCCAAAAATGTTTTTTCCCTAATGGGTCTAGCTCCAAGACGATGCCACCAGGAAAAAATATTTTGGACAAATCAGGCTAAGATAACGCTTTGAAGGAGCTATAATAATTAAATATTCCGACTCGTTTGGATGTTAGTTCAATGTTTTTCAAATGGGTTGACTTCTGATAAACGAAAAATTGCTCAAAACGTGTCGGTTTACATAAAATTTCATTTCTCGACAACTATTATTTCGTATTGAATTTTGGTGAATTTTTACGAATTTCCATGACTTTTATTGAATTTTTACGAATTTGGAGAATTTTTATGAATTTGGAGAATTTTTACGAATTCGGTGAATTAATTCAACCAAATAGGCCCTGACCTCTCACGAAAAAAAAAGTTTAGGGTGATCGGTTGAGCCGTTTAGAAAAAAAAGTGAAGACCTGACGGACGGACGACGACCGGAAGTTTTGTTTCAAAACAAATTGACCAAGAGAGCTGGTATAATCATGTAGATATCCCTTTCATACGCTTAATAAAATGAATTTTCTACTATGAATTAATGAAATCGTTTTTTCTTTTACAGATAGAATGGCGTCAGAATTGTCTGAACTATCATCAATAAAAGATGAGGACCTATTACGTCGCATGGTAAGTTCGACGAATAAGCCATTAAAATGTAAAAATAAAATACATTGTATATCTTAAAAAGTGTCGAAAAAGGAAATTTTCCACTAAAAAACATTGATAATCTTTAATAACCAATTATTTCGTTAACAACCACACAAAATTGAAAATGATTGGTGATTGTTCGTTTAACACGATGAGATATGTAACATCAATTTTATTTATTTAATTTCCCCAACACTTCCATAAATGGCGAAGATAAAAAATAAATTCATATCGCATTTTATTGGTTGCATATTGTTTGTTTGAAATGAAGATCTACAGAAAGTAGATAAATTTTACATTTTAATGGCTAAGTTTTATTCAGACGATATCCTTATGCGATTTGAATTTAAAAAGTGTGCCTATGAATTATTTCTTGGTTAAAACAGAATCGCAAATAAATAAAACAAACAGCTTCAGTGGATGACATTTTAGTCAGTCGATGCGATGAATAATACGCGCATTGTGTCCGAACAGTTTGGCTAAAAACTTAACGATCATTTATTGTATTTATGAAGAATATTTCTGCACGCAGTGTGGGTGACCGGGAGAAAAATTCTTACGAATTTTTTTATACCGTTTTAGTGGTGAATTCGATTTCATTCTTTGAACAGTTATAATTACTCGAGTCGCAGTAAAAACTCAAACAAGTAATTACATGCATGTGCTTCTCTTCGTTAAACAAGTTTTAGGATGCTTGCAACAGGGTAATAACGAGTTTAGCGAATAGACGCACGAGTTTGTAGTTTTAACACCCAGGTGGTTAAAAAGTTGTGCTGCTGACTTCGAGAAATCTTTAACAACCGTAGTTAATTTCAGGTTTTTTCACACGGTCGAAAAAGTCGCATTCCGAACAAACACGACACAATTGCAATTACATGGATCTGGAAACATTTTATATTATGCGTGTGAATCCGACTAAAAATGCTCAAAATGCGACAATACATGTCTTGATGCCGCCTCTTTTCCTCTCATGTGGATCAAATGGCGAAACTATTTTTCGCGGCGATATAGTGACGCTTTTTGTCATTTTCAGTCACAGCTGCCAATATGCTATATTTCTAACATTTTCCTTCTTACTATACCGTAAACTTTGACTTTCGTGAAATGTGTTCAAGTGCTCGCGAGTGAAAAAAAAACGTAAATGAGACTTCTCAAGGGTCTATTTCTGTTGTATGTTGATTATACAGATTTCGATCATTTGAGACCTATTTTGGTCTCAAAATTCATCCGAAAATGAGTAGTCTTTTTTTAAACAGTTTTCTAGACCGCTTGAGGCCAATAGAGTAGTCTCATTTCATATATTTTTTGGACTTTGTGAGACCAAAGAGTAGGTCTCATTTCAGATTTCAGACGACTTCTGAGTTTTTTTAATATTTTTTGAGTTCGCGTGAGACTATCTGAGACGTCTTATACCAATTTTGTTCTCAGTTTTTTTCCTTGAGTTCGCTTGAGACTATCCGAAACGTTTCATTCCAATTATTTCCTCAGTTTTTTCCTTAAGTTCGCTTGAGGCCATCCGAAACGTTTCATTCCAGTTTTCTTCAGTTTGTTTTATCGCTAAAATGGTTAACAATTATTAGAAAGATATTAATTTTTTTATTTTTTTTTTATTTTTTGATGCTTACATTCCGGTCACCCATCCAAGTACTAACCGCGCCGATTGATGCTTAACTCTAGATCTGGTCCGCCAACGACGTTGTGCTTGCTGCTAATTCAGATGTGTTTATTGAGAACTCATTTTGAACCTTTGTTAAATCTTCGCTGAGACCATCAAAGTAGTCTCTTTTCGAATTATCGAGATCGATGAATAGCCTCTTTGCAGATGTGTCTTTTTTGGAAAATATTTTTTTGAGACCAATGAGTGCACTCTTTTTAAAAAATTATTTTTATGAGACCAATCAGTGCACTAATTTTTGAGCAATCCAACAAAAAATATTGCAAATACGTATACTCATTCGGTCTCGAACAGTCTCGCTAAGTGTTTGAAAAGAGACTACTCCTTCGGTCTCGTTCATCGATAGTCCATCCACAAACTCAACGATCGAAAAAAAATAAATTTGATACCAAATTTGCCTGAAAAAATGTCATGAGACTGAAATGAGACCTTGGAGAGTACGTTTTTCATAGTCTCATGAGTTCAGAATTTTCACTCGGGGTAGGTGGCTACATATCGTCTATCGGCTATTCGGTAGAGATGTAAAGTAATTGTGTAAAGAATTGTTCTCCGGACATCCTACACTGGTATTCTTTAACTCTTGTATAATATTGCAAATGAAAATTAAGAAATAATTGAAGATAAAACTTTATACTTTATAATATACCGAGCAATCGGAAACGTTTAACAGGCTGTTTCGTGATTCGCCTTTTTACGTCGTGAAATCGTTTTTTGTGCGTAATTCAATATTGAATACCATAACCATATGTATTGTGTATGTAATGTGAGAAAATTCTTAGGATCGAGAGCAACTGATAAATTTGAAGGAATGTCTAAATAACTTTCTAGTAGGTTTTTGAGAAATAAAATCGTACGCGATAAACAGTCTTAAGTAAGAACCCTGATTTCGGCGCCTTGCTGAGACCTCCAACCAAATCTACTCACACTTGATGAAGCACGTAGCTTTCGCCGCTGGAAACAGATCGTCGCAAAGCACACTTCTTTTGAATCGATTTATTCTTATCGATGAAAAATATACATAAAAACAAAAAGTCAAGCAGAAAAAACATTAAATTGGCAGTAGCTATTTAAAAAATAATTATTTTTATGGTCATAATTTATCGATGTGCTAGGAAGACTGATGACACCTTTTGAAACCAAAACCGCAAACACAAACAATTTTTAACGTCTATAGACTCGTACAAAGCATAAGGCTTTTAGCTTCACAGCAACTTAATCAAAGTAAAAGACTAATGCTTTTGTGAGTTGAAAGTATTGTAAACCTACAAAGTGGCGTTCGTCTTCTTTCAGGATTAGACGTAATCACATAATTCTGTGAGATTGATAAAAACGCTGAAAACTTTTTATTGATTTGGAAAACCGATTTATTTGGTGCTCTATAAACTCTGCTATACATACATTGTATGCACCTATTCAGACTGTAGATTCTAAACAAACCGCTTCGCTTCGTTATAACAAATTAAACAAAAAGCTCACACGAAAGCTTTCCCTTGAGATCAAGCGTGCTAATACAATGCACATATCGTTAAACGAAAAGCTCGCTCAAAAGTTTTTTACTCAGTCAAGATTTATTTGCTATCATGACTATGTACTGTTGAATTTCTTTTGATGCAACGACGTCCGACGCGACGGTCGTTTTTGTAATAACAACTGAAAGAACTGTAACCAACCTATTGAACCCTAACCAAAGACTGCCAAAGACTTACAAATCTTGTGAGACTTAAGCTTTGGGAAACTGAAACCATTGCCCATCACGTTCTTAGAATCCCATTTCCCTTAAGTGTGACCTTTGTGAAGGGCCCGTGGCCCCGCAGATAATTTTTTTAGTGGCACTAAGTGCCCTAATGTTACCACTCCGTTTACGATTTTCGTCACGCGCTGTTGCTTGCCGAAAAGTATACTTCAAGTTTATAACGATCTATATCATCGATCATTGTCATTGTAAGTGATGGTCTTACCTCATAGCGGTAGTCTCCACCAATGATTCTCTGACAATTACGATTTATATTGTTAAGCCATAAAGTACGTTTACGTCTATAATATTTCATTTATCAAATAATTAATCATTTCGCTAACTTTAAAGCCACTAACAATCCATGTAAACAATTGGAATATACGATCATATTTCAATATATTGAATTACGTTACAAAATTCTATTAAACTGAATAAATGATCACCTTGTGACACGATCATATGTAGGCTCATTGACAAAAATATTATTAACTGGAAATTGTTTGAAGCACGTCATTTAAAACGGGTGGCTGCAAATTATAATAAAAATTCTATAATAAATAAAGTTTTTTCAACATACTTTACTACAGTATTACAGTGTAGAATGACTCTACGTTAAACTGATCTGGGTGATCTTACAGCTTATTGTGTTATTATTCATTTAAAAGATTGAAGAAAAAAAACTTTATGCGTTTTTCAACTGACTTGGTGTATAAAATTCGTATTTATTTTTTTATATGGACAAACTTACACTCGAAAGAATAATGTTTTCTTTAGTTGTTAAATTCATTTTAACGAAAAAAGTTCACATCATCAGTTGATCTGCGGTGCTCGAATGAGATCCATACTAACGATTTCAATTCCTGTGTGAATAAAATTTAATTTTGTCGAGAATATTGTGCAATTCTGGGGAATAATTAAAAAAAGTCAAATGGAAATATTGCTATTGTTAAATAAACAAATAAGTTAAAGTGTTCCAAGTGTGTAATGATCGGTTGAAAAAAAAAGTTCCTAGTGATGATGAACTAATTTGTATTTGCTTTATCGCTGAAACAATCGCTTATTTGTTTTATTTTGTGTGCTGATATTCACAATTCTTCGTTAAAATTTTATTTTCATTGTTGGAGTATTAGTTCATTTAAATATTTTCGCACATTACGATCAATAATTATGTTAATGCAGTAGAACAACTTAAGGATAAAATACACTAAAATCGACGGTATGTTCAATTTGTTGCATTTTAAAATATTTAAAGTAGACAGAGTTAATAATCACTTCATTTAGCACTGAGTAAAAAGATCATGCAAACGTTATATAGAGTCTTCCTTAGTCTAACTTTCTAAAAATATAGCTTCTTCGCTCATCAATAGTTTTCAAGAAAAATCTGCAAAGTTTAGGATGATAGGAGACCAAAGTTTGTTTGCAACTCACTTCGTAAGGTCTTTTATTAATATCACCAATTAGACCGATGTTTGTTTCTTACTTTTACAATTACGCAACCAGGAAATAGTATATTTCATTATAACTCAATATATAGCACACGGGCAAAGCCCAAGCGAAAATACACTACACATATTGGAAGGTTTTTTTTGTAATAGGTGAGAGATAGGTGAGGGGAAATCTCGGTAAGCCTCGATTGTTACCCTCAAATGGCAATAAAATCACTATGTTGGTGAACATGTAGTGGAATTCACCTTTCCGTCCCTAGTGATAGTAATAATATTTTATTTTCATTTGAGGGGACAATCGATTCTTGCCGAGATTTCCCCTCAAATGGCAATATGATGCTTTATTGCATAAGCGAAAAAGAGAAAACAAATATAGGAGAATGACAAATGTCATTGTCAGCGATTAATAATTTCAACTTATATTGGTACATTCGCTGTAAAGCTGGACCGTAATATAATTGCGCCATGTATTTCTTAATGACGCAATTATATTACGGCCGAACCTTAGAGCGAATGCATAATATTATTTACTAGATTAATAATTTTTAAGGAGAAACACTGCGCCTATTCAAGAATAATAAATAAGGCACCTGCGGGGAAATTTTTACACCCATACGAAGAACGAAGTTTTTCGAAAAGGGGTCTTATGTGATTACCACGACGCATGTAACCACCCCAAGTTTGACCCGGGAGTAGGGGGAAGCTTCTGTCATGGTCCTTAGATGACGAATCAACAATAAAAAAAGTGTCCGTCCGTCCGTCCATCACGGCGATAACTTAAGTAAAACTCTACCGATTTTCAAAAACATTTTTTTCCCTGAAAGTTAATTGAAAAATCTTTTATGGGATTGAATCTGGGCAATTTCGGCTAGAGATGAGCGGGTCGACCTTTTTTCAAAACCCGACCCGGACCGAATCCCACCCGAAAATTTTTTTTGAAACCCACTACCCGAACTGTTTCGAAAACCGACCCGGACCGAACCCGACCCGATTAAATCTTTCGAAACCCGAAACCGGCTACTCGAACTGCTTCGAAACACCGACCCGGACCGAGCCCGACCCGATTAAATTTTTCGAAACCCGAACTGTTTCGATACAAGACCCGTACCGAACCCGACCCGATTAAATTATTGTGAGATGAATGTCAAAATTAGATAATCATTTTTTAATCCTTTTTTCCATTTTTTTTAATTTCGGGCTTTTTTAAGGATTGGAGATGTTTTTTGCGCCGTTTCGTCGGACGGGTTTTTCAATATTGCCCTTTCGGCAATTTCCAATCCGATTTAATGTCGAGAGTTAAGGCAACATTTACTTTGATACGTTCGAATCTTTTTGCAACATCTATTCTGTTTGCCACATCTACTCTGATGCTTATGAGACCCCTGAATATGTTTTATCTTCTATCTATCCCCCGAGTAGATAAATAAGTTTTCCCGCAGATGCATGTACTATTTTATTCAGCAAAGCAACAAATCAACGAAACAAAGTTCGACACCAAGAATTAATGTGTTATTTAACGCCCTAGGGAAGCGCTTCTTTGAATAACATATTTTACGTCCCTCCAACACACTCTCACAGTATACAAAAAAATATTTTAGTACATCCCCCATGCAATATCCCGCCTGCGAAAATATTCCGTTACTTGGATGAGTAGGCAATAATAGTAAATTACATTGGACTCTGCGAAAGCACTCAATTTTGTTAAAAGAGCCAAACCCACGAGTATTTTTTTAGCAACAAGCTTTGCAAACTCTTCTTCTGACGAATGTAGCATTTGCATATTCGCGTTCGATACAAGTATTCCGTACTTCAAAAGGCTCCAAAAATAATGCTTTCCTTTCGAAAAGACAGTGAATAGACAAAAATCATAAATTTTTGCTTCTGCATATATGTAAATAAGATCAATAATGTGAGCAATCGAAGTCTTGTTTTCTCCCTGAAATCTACAAAAAATATTTAAAGCTACAGATGAGATAATAAGATAGTTAATTAACACCGCAAAGAAAATGCATGTTCATCATTTCCATTCTGCTATACCGAAGAATACATGTATCGTTCCCTGGCGATTAATGATTTAAAAAAAAAACAGTGTAGTCCCATAAGCTGTTTAGTAAATTAATTGAATAAAAGCAATAATATGTGAATTAAATGAATCAAGAAAAAAAAAACTTTCTTCAATCTATATTTTAGCACACACGTTCCTCTTAAATGATCTGCAACTTTCATTATTTTGTTGTAAAGATCTCGTTTAAAAATCAATTCACAGACTCGAACTTCCATAAAAATATTAATTTAATTTAAAATTAAAATTCCAGTGGCAACAGACAGAAGATTTTTGCCGTAAAAAGGAGATTCGAGCTCATATGTACAAGTTGCGTGAAGAAAGACTACGCAACTTTTACACTGGAGACATGGATGCTGGTATTGGTATGTCTAAGTCACCAATGATTCCTAGTCATGGCGAATCGTTGGCTGATCAGAGTTTTCAGAGTTTCAAAGCGAAAGAAATTCGTGATTGTGCAAGTCCTCCTAGGTAAACGTTAAATTTGCTTACAAATAACTCTCAATCGTGAACATTTTAATTTTATAATTAGACACATTCAATACGACATTGTTGCACCAGATACAAGTGGTTGGAACGTTATAACAACATCACAGATATCACCAGATGGAAAAGAGCAATTCAATACTACCCTAGCAACAACAGATGCTGTTAGGGACATCAACGGTGGAAAGTCAACATTTTCTGGGAAGAATGAACAAATTGAATCTCATCGACATGAAGGTGATGACAAGAATTATAAAACTACGTCGGGACATGCTTCGAATACTGTTCTGAAAGAGCACACTGTAATTGGAGATGCCAACAATGGACGCATTGAATCAACATCAAATACAACCACTTCATCATCCCAAGTCATTACATCATCGAAATACCAATCGGATAACGTGGGCGGGGCCAACGATGACTTTGTTCAGGAATTCGAAGGAGTGCTAAATTCAGCTAGACGATCAGTTCGCGAGAATACAAACCAATCGAATGTAAACAACGATCAATTCGAACGAATTCCTTGCAATGATTTCGAAAAGGAATATTTTAACAGCAAAACTACTAACAAGTCAACAACATCTAATCATCAGTCTTCATACGAAATTCGCCGAAACTCGGCAAGCTCTACAACGTCATCGGTTGATGCGAAGAAACTTCAAAGAGAAACGGAATACTTAGCCAATGCGCCAGGACAGTTAATCTCTCGATCAGTTGAATATCCTGATGCCAATACGAAAGTAATAACCGAGACGAAAACGCTGCCTGATGGCAGCACGGTGACGACAACAAAGTATGAAACAAGAGCTGCTTCTTCAACAACTACATCAAAATCTTCGAAACAAGAAAAATCATCAACGTCTCGAGTTGTAACTGAAGATAGGGCCGAAAGAAATCGTATTGAGGTAGTTACAGGAGACAGCAAAGGAGTGGTTAATGAGGTGATAAATAATAGGCGGGTAATTGATGGAGATAATAAGGACTTTAGTGACAGCGAAACTTTCAAGAACAAGTCTGTTCACCAGGAGTTCCATCGCAATGAGAAACTTCGCAATGAGAAGCTTCGCAATGAGAAACTTTGCAATGAGAAACTTCGCAACGAGACTTTTAACCAAGAAGTTTCTCAGAAAGACGAAATCATTAGAAATGAAAGGCGAACTCGGCAGGAGGAAACTCGTCAGCCAGTGCAAGTGGTAGACAATTTTGAACAAGTAGTTCAAGAAAAAGTGGATAAATTTGAATCATTTGATGATCGTTCCATGAAGCAGCAAAATGAAAATGTGATCAACCGAGTGGAATTAACGATTGCTGCCGATCAGCAAAATAATACAAACGAGCGAGACACTCAAATTCAGTCGAATGCAGGAAACATCCAAGAGGAAATATTGCATAAAGTCGTTAAGAAAGATCTGAGTCAAAATAATGAACAGTATGTGAAAACTCAAACGCATGAAAATGATTTACCTGACGACCATGATGATCGCCAACCTGTATATGAAGAAAAAATCATTCCCAAGAAGCAAGCTTATCATGTTTGCTCACCGAGTCATGACCATTCACGAAAATCGGTACCGAAGCCTCAAAATTCGAATAACCGCATAAGCGTCGATCTTGATCCCACTCATGAGGCCTTTGCGCGGTCTTTGAGATGTGTCACCCCTGATATCGATAAACGTTCAGTGCAATCAAATGCGTATTCAGTTAAAACAACATATACGGACCGTGAACTACGCAGTCCATCAAGGGATACAAATGTGTCTGACGCAAGTAAATTTAGTTCTACTACCGTAACGAAATCACGCTCTCCCAATAGAAAATCCTCACCAGAAAAGCGAAAGCCTACATTATCAAGCGAAACTATCGACATTACCACGTCAGAAAATCGACACTCCACAAATTCTAAAAAAACAGAATCAACAATTCGAAAAAACAGTCAAACCCATGTGACAACCAAGCAAACAACGAAATCGGAAGATCATTATGATTATCCGAGAAACAATCAACCAATTAATTCAAAATCGACATCATCATCCGTTTACGACACTCCAACAAACAACTCTCCCATCCGTAAAAATTCATCGGGTCAACCCAGTTATTTGCGTCCGACAGAGTCATCAACAAGACATGTTTCGAAACCAGAGATTGATGACAATATAACGAAGACGAAAAAGCAACATAAAGATTACGAAGAACCAATTTATGAAACTGTCGGAGATCGCTCAAATGATCGACGCCAACCAACACGAATTGACTCAAATATAACGAGAGATACAAAGGACTTTAAGAATGTAGATAAATCTTTAAGGAAACAGTCGGCTGTGCATCAGACAGATTACGAATCAAATATTGACTCGGGACGTTCGATTTCACCTACTAGCTCGGTAAGCGATATCGAGTATGTAAATTTAACCAACATTAATCGAAAGGTAACGGATTTGGATGAAATAGAAATCATTACGAATCAAAAGGAAATAATTGACCAAAAAGACACGCAAGACGGTCTCTTTTTATCGAAAAAGGCATCAAGTCCTTCATTGGAGTCTGATACCGAAACTATCATCGAGCATGATCGCAGTAAGGAGCCCTTTTATTTGATTGATAGTCCAAAAGAATTGACCTTGCCCGAGGTTAAAGATTGTCGAAGAGAAAAGAATCCATTGACTCGAAGCGAAACGTACGAAGAACGTTGTCGCACAATGTTAGGAATGAGAAATGAGCCAGAGAACTATTCTGACGAACGAAAAACTTCAAAGAATGTGAAGCAAATGTCACTTGATCTTATAGTTTCCGAGCAGAGTGCGGGAGTTAGATCTCCTTCCAGGTCTCCTACAAAAAGTCCAGAAAGGAGAGCCACAAAAGATGAAGGTGTAGTTTCCGAGCAGAGTCCGGATGTTAGATCTCCTTCCAGGTCTCCTGCAAAAAGTCCAGAAAGGAGAACCATAAAAGATGAAGGTGTAGTTTCCGAGCAGAGTCCGGATGTTAGATCTCCTTCCAGGTCTCCTACAAAAAGTCCAGAAAGGAAAACAACAAAATCTTCCTCCAGGTCTCCTACAAAAAGTCCAGAAAGGAGAGCCACAAAAGATGAAGATGTAGTTTCCGAGCAGAGTCCGGATGTTGGATCTCCTTCCAGGTCTCCTACAAAAAGTCCAGAAAGGAAAACAACAAAAGATGTAGGTGGAGTTTTCGTGCAGAGTGGGGGCTATAAATCTTCCTCCAGGTCTCCTACAAAAAGTCCAGAAAGGAAAACCACAAAAGATGTAGGTAGAAGATCACCCAGTGAAAGTCCAGAACGAAAGTCCAAAATTTCCACAAAATCCACTAGGCAGGAAGATGTCACGTTGGAAGAAGATCATCGCTTTGACACTTTTACGAGGACCAAAAGCGCAAAGCAGACAACACATGAACATAGGGAAAAAGAAGATCAAATAGATTTGCGAACACCTAATCGTTCCGTGAGCAATAGTCCTGACAGAAAAAACAAAACTTCTTTGTCGGAAGTATCAAAACAGTTCATAAAAGAAGAGTCTCGCTCACAGTCTTTTACGACAAAGACAACAAAAGCTACAGAAATTGTGGAGGAGAATGACAAGAGTACACGAGCAAAATCTCCAAGAAAAGTTAGTCCTAAACGAGAGTCAAAACCTCAGTCTTGCGATTTCATAGAGAAAAAATTGCCGAATCGTTCTCCCGATGCAAGTCCTACGAGAAAGAGTCATGCACCCAAAGAGTCCATTGTCGAAACAACGAAGAAATTATTGAATTCCGAAAGTCATGTGCGTAAAAACTCCAAAACTGAAGTAAAAAGTTCTGTTGCATCTCGTCAAATTAATGAAAATAAAGAGCAACGTGAAGTTAAAAGAAATGAGACATCAAAATCACCGGTCAAACAACCCAAAGAGCCGGCTAGAAGTCCCACTAGAATCGACAAGAGTTCACCTATGAAAGCGAAGACAAATGAAACTGTCATCGAAACAAGTGACACGTTCTTCTCTGAAACCAAAACCGATACAATTAAGAGACGTCCAGAAAGTAAAAGTCCAACTGGAAAGTCTAGCACGGTTAATACAGATAGAAAGCAAACTAGGCCGAATTCTGTTTCGAATGAGCCAAGTCGTAGATCTGTCCCCGAAGAAGCTAAAACTACCCCGAAAAAGCCTGCAAATGTAGACTATCAGGACGGAAATAAAATATCAACTACCACTTTCGGGAGAAAAAAGACAACAGAAACAACCGAAAATTTACCCAGTCCAACAAAACCCAAAGGACCAGCTGAAAGTCCAACATCTGGAAAAAATATATCATCGCCATCAACAATTAAAAACAAATCTTCGAAAATTGATATCAAATCTAAGTCAAAAACCAGGACGATTAATAGTTTTTCAACGGACGAAGATTCCGATGAAGAAATCAATACAAAAAAATTGACGAAAAAAATTCCAATAACTGAACGCAAAGATTCAGCTCCCGTGTATAGATCGACGAAAGTCGACAAAGATGTCAAAATGGCCAGATCTACAAGCGAACATTTTTCAGGCTCAAACAGAAAAGGATCGAAAACGGAAACTGAAACTCCAAAATCACAGCAAAAATTTGACAAACGACCAACTAAATGTGTGACAACTAAGACGATTAATTTGTCCACGACGAATACATTGAACAGCGAAGACATGGAAAATGTTATAATTGATATTCAACAAGCCAAATCGTCTAGAGAACCCACACCGAATAGAATTATTCCGACCCCTGTTTCACCCGAAGTAGATACAGGTAAACCAAGGTATCCCGATACAGTGCACGAGCCAGATGATGACCGACCTCAACGACGACCTGTCATTAAAAACATTCCCATTTTTGAAGAGGACACAAAGGAATTTATCGGCTGCCATATCACCGAAGTAAGTGAAGACTATGATGGCACTGAAAGCGACGAGTGTATGCTAAGTGTGTCTGATAAAGTAACGAAATTTTCTACGAAAGTAACCAGTCCCGCCAACGATAAGTTTAAACGAACGGTTGTAGAAACGGTCAATGAGTTTACAGAAGATGTAGACGATGAGAGTCAAATGAGTGTACAAGGAAAGGTGTCTAAGTTCACGGCAATCGCTGAAGTCGTCAATACTACGAAAACCACGCGCAATACGACCAACGAAGCTAACATTTCGTCTAAAGTAAATGAGAAAGTTGCTCAGTTCACTGAAAATGAGATTAGACATTCGAAGTCCACAAGGCCGTTCAAACCAGAGCCAGTAAAGAACGCTGATCGCGTAACAACGAGACGAGATTTTGAAGAAATCGACGAGTCGTTAAAAAGTGATGATTGCCTTTTAAGTGTTTCCGACAAAGTAAATAAATTTGTTGCCACTGCCGAAACTTTAATGACTAGTGTACCTCATATTTCCGATGTAAAATCTCCAGAACTTGTCGCTAAAATCCATAGACAAGTGTCGTTACGCGATAAGGTAACAAATAATGAGATGGATTTGGAAATTCCACATGACCAACGAGACTCAGGACGAGAAAAACTAACACCAAAAGGTAAAGTGACCGATCGTTATGTTCCCAATAAAACGAAGCCAACTACTTCAACGGCGTCCGTACCGATTGCATTGTCTAGCATCGATGTTGTTAGGAAAGCGAAGTCGATTTTCGAGAGAGACGACTCACCAAAACCTTCGAAACAGCGTGATATCTTAACCAGACCTTCAATTTGGGAGCAGAGACGAGCGGAGTCGGCCAAAGCAGATGTAAAATTGACTGGTAGGGCGATTTCATAATTTGTTTTCTTTGGCTTCATTACATTCTTTTCCAGACATTGGCGTATTCATGAAAACAGATGACTCAAATTCTGAAATCGATTCAAGGCCATCTTCCTACTCACCAGAACCCAGAAAATCGTCAATTTCGTCTGTTAATCAAACAAACGAAACTAAAAAATCGGATATACCATTTCGAGTGGCGGAAAAAGAACCAAAAAAACAATCTCAAAAGATGCCTGTAACGACTAGAAGTTTATCGAATGAACAGAATTCACAAATCAGACGACAGCCGACTGTGGAACGTTCTTCGCCGGACTCGAACGATCGAACAACTTCGGACAAGCGGTCATACATGAATCACACAATCGCATCATTAGAACATATACGGCGAGACTCAATCGAAATAAACAAATCAAACATTCGCAAAACCACGCAAGATGATGAAGTTGATCAAGTTGAAATTAATCCTAGAGGTAGCGTTAAGTTCGGAGTGGAATTGAAACGAACGAATTCGCAACAGTCACCGGGTAGACGTAAAAGTAGCTGTAGTGAAATCCCGCACGTCGAAGAAATATTCGAACTGGAGTTGTTAGAACGAATGCTGGAAACTGTGGTCGGATATGAGCAGCGAAGAAGAATAAGGGCCCAGATTCGCTTAGTGAAGAAGCAGTTACAAGAAGAACAAGAAGAGATTGAAATTCAAAAGAAAAGAAATTCTAATCGCACTGAAGTTACTTCGGAAAACTTTGTCCGGAAGCAAGAACAAAGCTCGTCTCGTAAGTCTAGTCCAATTCGGAAACCAATCGAAGACGTTAATGAGAACACATTCAAACACAAAAAAACCCCGAAAGTGGACAGAAATACAAGCCCAATTCGAAAGAGTAGCCCGACAAGAAAAGTCAATCCGAATAGAAGGCAAATCGACGAAGAAAAATTCATTTCGTCGGAACACGCTATCGTTGAAGAAGAAATATCTGTAAGACGATCTAGTCCGAATAGAAAAAATTTTATTGACGGAAATAGCAGCTCTTACAAAAACGAACAAATCCGAAAAAGTCGTAGCCCTAGTCCTAAATCTAACAAAACTTCCAACTCAAGATCTTCAGATATGAAGCGAATAAACGACTCAAAACCGGCCCACGATGAAAAGCCTATTTGGGCTAGAAAAAATATTCTGACCAAGGCATCCGATTCAACGAGAAACTTTACAACGTCGGCAAAAAAGACGACTGTTACAAAAGTTCAAAAACAGAAAACAGTTGAACAAAATGATGATTGTGTAACATCCAGCTATGGAATTGGGCCTACTGATGAGGATGGTAAGCCACTATTCGGTATTCGGGCTTTGAAAAAGAAGTCACCAGTCGTTCAAACAAGCAAAGGTTAGTACTGTCACAGTAGTCATCAGGGACTAACACTTGGAATGGTTTTAGGAAATTGTAAAAAAATTTATGGAAATCATTTCCTGGGTCTTACGTTCTTTTTTTTTGCGTTTGAAATTCTCTTAACTTGAAATTTTATGGGAATTCGCCTACAACGAAATTTTCGTCTCGTTCTTATACTCATTTTTCAATAGTAAATCTCTTAGTTTCAGGTACAATTATTCAAGAGACTTTATATTCAGACAATGGAGCCCCGGCTGTTGGCAGTCGAACGACTACAATGTATTCATCCGATCCGCATGATGTTCGACATTTCGTCGAATCGAATGGAACCGCTTCGGATATTCGCAATCGGCTAATTGAGCGGGAAAATAATCGGCGAGGCATAACTAGTGTTACAACCTCTCAACAAATTAATGCTGACGTAAGTTCTTATTGTAAAAGCACAGAACTGTAAATTATTTATCTTGAGTCGTTGATAGGACTCATCCGAAGAAATAGTCATAACAACTTCGGTTAACAAACAACCGAAAATAGTTCGCCGTGGATCAGTTAAAGAACTTAGCGAAAAATTTCAGAAAGAAACAACAAAATCTGAAAAAACTACCTCCTCATATCCGAAAGCAGGTCTAATACTACGAACGCAAACAAGTAGAGAATCCACCCCCGGTAAGTCATACATGGTCGCAAACTCATCTCGCTTCTTATAAACTAACAATTTAATTAGACCAGCATGACGGTCTATCAAGATTGAAATCGAACTCTTCTTCTATAATTTGGTTTAAGAATCCATTTTCTTGTAAGTCAACTTGTACATATACTGCATTAGAATAGAGAATAGAGAATAGAGGGTAGAATAGTCTATCGTAAAATTAGAACAAAGTGTGGAAATGTTGATGAAATAATTTATAATTCCTTGATGTGCTCGACATTAGGTGCCAACAGCAGCCTTCGTTCCGGTTCAGCAGACTTTGACGATTGTGACATTGAAGTTCGATGCTCGTCTTCACGATTACAAAGCGACGATGAAATTGAATATAAAACATCGTCACGTCAACATCAAACTCGATCCTTCCTGAACAGTAACAGTAAAGTAACTGATGTGCAAGATGTTTTGTCCCGAATGAGGAATGCAGATAACGGTAAATAGTACAATTTATTAAATTACAATTTTATATTTCGATTAAAATCGCATCAAAATAATTACGAACATATTCAACAAAATGTTGTCCCACACGTTAAGAGTAGCTTTGTCTAATTGTGTTTTTATCCGGTTGTCTCACTTTAACGCGTGCGCGTATAAGTATTAACTCTGAATAGATACTATACGAATAGTTAATTGCAGAAAGGGAGTCATCTCCAATATTTTTCTTATAATTCGCTAATGGAGATGTCCCCTTTCTGTAATTAAGGCTCATAACTTGTATGCTAAAATATAGTCTACCTTTAGGCGCTCAAATATTATATTTTCGCTGATATCAGTGGACAAAGACGCAGTTTCAAAAAAGTAAGTCAGCATTTCCCTTCCTAAAAATGTTGTTGTTTAATAGCAACTAAATTTATTTTTTGGGATCCTACCTACTCTGAGAACGGCGAAAAAATCGTAAAAATTTGCACAAAAACTCGTCGTTCTGAGACAAGGTTCAATCCCAAAAAATAAGTTTAGTTGCTTTTAAAAGGCAACATATTTAGGAAGAGAAATGCTGACTTACTTTTTTGAAACTGCATCTTTGTCCACGGATATCAGCGAAAATATAATATTTGAGCGCCTAAATGTAGACTATATTTTAGCACACAAGTTATGGGCCTTAACCATTCATACATGCTCACAGATACAAAATGAGAAATAGTCGAAAAGTTTAACAGATGCTCTCCCGTCTTCTCTATGCCTCACTCATTTTACAGAAGCTCGATATATACCAGTTATACCTCCGGGCGGCCATTCATAAAGTGCGCACGCTAAAAATTACGAACGAATTTAAGACCACCATCCGACATTTTTTTTTCGCTCTTCTGAATTAGCAAAAAATGTATATTTGTGACAGAAATTTTAAATTCTGCCTAAAATTTACAAAATTCCTAAATACTGTCACATTTGGACCAGATTTGCAAAAAATGCATTTTTATGGGAGACAAAACATATTTTTGTGGCAGTAATTCAAAATCTTGTCATAAATTTAACAAAATTCCTCAATGCTGTCACATTTGGACCAGATTTGCAAGAAATATATTTTTGTGTCAGAAATTCAAAGTCCTGTCACAAATGTTACAAAATTCCATAGTGCTGTAACATTTGGACCAGATTTGCCAAAAATATATTTTTGTGGCAGAAATTCAAAACCCTGTCACAAATGTTACAAAATTCCATAACGCTGTCACATTTGGACCAGATTTGCAAGAAATGTATATTTGTCCCAGAAATTTAAAATACTGCCACAAACCTTATAAAATTCCTTAATCCTGTCACATTTGGACCATATTGGCAGAAATTCAAAATCCTGTCACAAATTTTACAAAATTCCACAATGCTGTCACATTTGGACCACATTTGCAAGAAATATATATTTGTGCCAGAACTTTAAAGTCCTGCCACAAATTTTACAAAATTCCGTAATGCTGACACCTTCGAACCAGATTTGCAAAAAATACATTTTTGTGGGAGAAATTCAAAATCCTGTCACACATTTTACAAAATTGCATAATGCTGTCACATTTGCAAACTTGCCACAAATTTAACAAAAATCCTCAATGCTGTCAGATTTTGACCAGATCTGCAAAAAATTTATATTTTTGGCAGAAATTTAAAATGCTGCCACAAAGTTTATGAAATTCCTTAATCCTGACACATTTGGACGAGATCTGCAAAAATTGTATATGGCTGAAAAATCCTCTCCTTAGAGGCGTGTGTACTTTGTGAATGGTCGCTTACTCTACCGCATCAAGTAACCTACAACCACAAAGTAAAATGAAAAGCTTCGTGCATTGAGACAATTGAGGACAATTTTTTGTTATTCTTCCTTTTAAAAAATATTGTAAATCTTTATATCGATCTTCTAGACCTTTCGTGAAATTTTGCGAAATCTTGAAAAATGACCTTAAAGAAATGAGCCAATGGCAAAATAATTTTATACAATTTGTTTCGCTATTTAGTAACCGAGGATGGTGATACAGAAGAGGACAAGGAAGCACGAGCTTTGCTCAATAAATTCCTAGGTGCGTCGGTTCTTATGAGTGGTATGGAGTCAATGGTACCAAGAGAAATCACTTCAATCGTTGGAAAGCCTACTTCACAGACACAGGTAAGTGACAACATTACTTATTTACACCAAATACCACCTCGCTCGTACATGTCCATTCACACAATGTTAAGTGCATTCGAAACCTACAATCAATTAATACCGAGAAACAATTGAAATGGAATAATTTGTTCAACACAATTCCCTCTTCAATCTCAAATAAAAAAATGTACGAGAGTTTCATGACAAAGTAAACACTACGTTTTATCGTCGCGTCGTCGCGTCGTCGGTTTGAATCATAACCTCAGTTACTTATTGATTGAAACACTCGTGAACTCAACACGGTGCTTCAACTTTTGAACTTTTCTAAAATTATATTCAAGAACAACGAACATCCCATGCAAACCACGAACTATCGATGTACTTGAACTGCGTCACACAACCATTAAGAACAAGAATTAAAATTACATCTGAATTTTCTGTCAGCGCAAGACGCCTTTCACTTTAAAGCTACCATTTACATGATTCTTCATCATTTATTTAAATTAAGTCGAAAGGAAAAACTTTGCGCTTTTTTACCACATGTTCGAAATGATTGCAATGTTCGTTTGACGAAATTTTTTTGAATTAAAAATAAATCGCAGAAAATTAGAACGACGAAAATAACGTTGATTGAGAAAAGCAGGAAAACATAACACACGATTCTACGCAAGATCTCTCTCTTTCGCGACGTAGATAATTTCAAATCGAATAAGTTTTTCATCATTCAGATGCGCTTAAGCCATAGTTTTGATCAGTTGAAAAATACACAGTTTCACTAACTGGCGCGTGACGCTTTGCCGTAAAGATTCTATAAAAAGATAGAAAATATTGCCATTTATGGATGCTTTGAATTGAATAAGTTTTTCTTTTATACTTTACTTCGTTTTTGTTTTTAATCGTAAACTGTTGTTGGTGCATAACAGAAGAAAAAAACAGTTGAGTTGTGATAAACAATATTTTAATAAATAGTCAAATAGGAAATGTTTATGAAAAAGAAATAAGACTTTTGAACAGCAAGAGTTAGAGTTTGTGTTGATGAAATAAATAAATAAATTTCGAGGAGCTACGTAATGAGTCTTTGGAATTGATATCATTTGTTTGAACCGTTCGTTTGGATATTGTCTTTCAACTGGATAACTGGCAAGGGTGAGCTTTTTGTGATTAATTTTTATTTTGAAAAAAAAAATCGAGTTAACGTAGTCTTTCTTAATATTTCATTTGGCGTAGCCATCACAGACGTTTTCAACTCTTGATTTCCTTCGCCAATTTCATCTGTTTGTCATCTTTGTGACAAATAAACCATTTTACAATGTCTTCAACTTTTAAATCATAAATTTCATTCGAAACTCTCTTAAATCAACCGTCGTTTTCGTCCTCGTAGCATGTAAGATCCTTTTTTTTTATCACAAACAAAAACAGTATGTTGGAAATACTCAATATAGTTACCATATTTGAGTGCTAGTTAAGAAAAAACTCCCCAACTTAAGGACGCAGAAAGATAGGACCATTTCACTCAAAAGTTGAAAATAAAAAAGCGGATGAGCTGGGACCCCCGTTTTCCGGTTAAACCGTTTATCTGACAATGTTTTTTGTATGAAAGACTCATGAAAAATCTTTCATGCATCACAACTCTCGCACCTTTGTACGCTTAAGGAGATTGACAGGGTTCCCAGATGATATCCAAAATTCATCGCATGGAATTGCCCAAAGATTACTCTTCTTAAGTATTCTCTCTAAAATATTACCGCTTTCATTAAAAAATCAAAAAATACCAAAACGAGTTCTTTCAGTTTTGTATGTAATAGTACATTACATTGGATCCTGCGAAAGTAATTCATTACATGAGGACAATTTTGTGATAACTCACGCGTGTTTGTTTTGAGCAACAAGCTTTGGAAACTGTTCTTTTGACGAGTGTAGAGTTTCCACATCTGAGCCGAAGGCGAGGTATGCCACTACACGAATCCAAATAACAGTTTCCAAATCGTGTTGCTCAAAATAAACGAATGAATTTTGGAGTTCACAGAATTGTTTCCGAACTAATAAATTATGTAACAGGGTCCAATGTATAATGTTCCTACCCCATGCGACAGTTGAATTTTACATAAAAATTTACGAAAAATGTGCCACCATGTAATATGTTTCATTTTCGTAGGGGACATATTGACAGGTAATGATCAACTTTCGCATGGGGAGGTAGCAAAAGTTGTTTACTTAGCCGAGTGATGAATGCCATTCCACAGTAAAGACAGCAAAAGTTTTACTTTTCGTCACTAAGTCAAATTGATTGTTTTTCGCACTACGCGTGAGATTTCCGATGTTGGAAACCCATGTGTGTACATTTTACATAATTAGCATTTTGAGCAAATCACTTTTTCGCACTAGTGAAAATTATTTTCAATATCGTATTACAATCACACATGAAATGCTGACATTTCGATACATAAAGTAATTGTGTGTCTTTGGGTAGGAATAACGGAAAGATAAGACGATGAAAGCATTCATGATTCGCTAATGATAACGTTTCCACAAAATTACTCTCTAGCCCACGTAATCGTTTTTTGTTCTTCAATCCAAAAAGCGTGTGTGACTCGTAGCTGAGATGATGTGGCGATGTTTCCTTAATTTTCAACGATTATCATTAGTTTGAATGTCATTCTTTGTGTAAATCTGTTGATAGTTTCATCCAAATAAATTTATGTAAATTTCGGGTAAATAAACAATTCGTTAATAAACGGGGCCTATTTTCGTCTTTCGACAAATACCGACAATTAAACAAACAAGCGAATAATTAAATCAATTTTCATAACGCAAATCCTAAAACATCATTGCCAGTACACGTTTTACTCCCACAATTCCTTTCTGAAAAGAAATATCTACTTAGAATGCCGGTCGTCACAACAAATTGCTTTTAATTTTTTTTGATCATTTTGTAAATTGATGCCGACGCTAGAAACGCATGGTAGAAATTGCATTGAAGGCACGCATTGAATCGTTTCTGGCACGCATATTGCCGAGAAGGTGTTTTTATTAACATTAAATATTCACTTGGCTCTTGATGCATCAACATAACATTAAAATTGTGGGCATTCTTATGAGGAAGTTATATTTAAATTTTTTAAATTTAGGGCATTCTCAACGAACATTGTAACATCCACTTTTGAGGAAATTTCGATGTATAAATGGATTAGTCACTATTTTTAGATAAATCATCAAAAAATAACTAGTGAAAAGGATAAACAAACATACGAGAAGAGAGAGTAACTATATTGGAATAATGTTTTCTAGAAACCTAAATTCGACAAAATTCGGTTAACATCCTCTGGAATTTGTGCGATATGTTTAACCTGGGAAAATAATAAAGTGGCTGCCCAAATAAATCATCTTCTACACATTTTTTCTTTGAATTGTTCTCATTAGGCTTTGATAACAAAGTTGTGTAATTGCTGGCTCATTGGTGGAGTTGGGTTATGTTCCAATTTCGATTATCAAATTAGCAGGTCGTCAAGTCATCGGTCATTGACTTACTTTTCGAACGCCTCTGTGAAAATTAGTCTCAATAAATCAGTTTTTTGTTTCGAAAAAAAGCTTGGAAGTACATATTCTACAGACTAGAATGAATCTTATATTGTTAAAACGGAGTCACTATTCGGACGCGCGTTCGAATACCCAGCTCCACTAGTATTAACTATTCGGACGCGCGTCCACTAGTATCGACGAGGAGAAAATATCCCCTAACAGAGTTTGGGGCAGAGCCTTATGCGCGTAAGGCCGCCTGATTTATGGTTACAACACGTTTCAGGCGTGGCGTGGGGTGCGGCAGTTTCCCCGCACTTTACAACTTCCTCATTTTGCGACGTTAATTCATCAGGGTTTTGTTTGAGATTCCGGATCATGATAGCTACATAACAACGTTCCTTTTGTTATTTTGTTAATTCAAATATTTAATTTAAGTTCGGCTTCTTATGTCGAAGTTCAGGCTCGGAACAGGTCAGGTCAATCTGAAACCTGAATCGAACTAACCTGAATTTACCTGCAACCTGAATATAGCTGACCTTTTTCATAGTAATTCTAATGATATCTAATAATTTTACCTCAGGTCAGCCTTAAGGTCATGTAAATTTAGGTTTCACGTAAATTCAGATCAGTAATTAGCCATATTATAGTAGTTAAAGTTATAGTAATTAGCCAATATATTCGAAAGACTAGCCAGCCCCAGCCAGACTATCCAGCTCAAAAAAATGGTGGAATAAAATTTCGCCTGGCCCACCATTTTTTTGAGCGTTCGAATAGTCTACACTAATGGGGCTGGCTATTCGGTCGTGCGTCTGATTAGTCGATACTAGTGGAACTGGCTATTTGGACGTGCGTCCAATTAGTCAAAACTAATGGAGCTGGCTATCCGAATAGTCAGTACTAATAGAGCTGGCTATTCGGACGCATGTCCGAATAATCGCAGCCTTGTTAAAACAAGCATCAAGTAGAAAAGACGAGTTCTGACATATTTTTTGTTAGTTTTTAGTGTGGTGCCGGGAGTATGTTGCGTCTAAGACGCAACATGACTTTAAAAACGCAAGGTGCTCTTAGGGTCCACCCGTAGTAGGGTGTTTCTCAAATCTAAAAATTTTTCGGAATCAAAACCTTCACCTGTGTATTATTCGACACTATAGGGGTGAACTTTCTTCAGTAATAGTTGGGTAGCAAATAAGTTTTTGCCTTGGAGTCTCAACGTCACAAATTTGCCGAGTATGAGCTTTCTGTAAATATAGGTTCATTTCGGCATAGCTTTATTCTGGGAAAATCGGCTCTAGGACCGATTATCCCCAGTCAAAATATCCCCGAACGAAATATTCCTAGACACACAAAAAACGGACAAAATATCCCCAAATGTCTACTCAGAAATGGTGAATCATTAATTAGATATTACATTGTGTGTTGGAGGGCTCTACCCCTCACCCCGCGCCTGGGACGGGCTTTTGTAAGCCTTGCAGGCGGCCTTACATAAATGGGGCGCTGCCCCAAACCCCGCTAGGGGATCCGCCCCTTAGACCTCGCAAGGGGGAATATTCCCCCCTTGACCCCGCTTTTTGTTTTTGGTTGTTTTTTTCAGGCCTGCTCATTAGTGTGAAAAAAGTCATAGGTACGAGAAAATTTCAAAACACTATTCTCGTGTTGTGTGACTTTGTCAGCGCCTTTTTTCAAATTTTATTGCTAAAAACAGTTAATGTCTTCAACTCTATTTCTTTAGGACCAATTCCTATTGTTTGAAATGTATTTCTAACGCGGTATTTCGGTAAAACGTGGACTAAGGTGGTCCAAAAAATTAAGTTGTCGAAAAGTCTAGGGTAAGGAGCTAAACCGATTCCCTGATAAAATGTCTCCAAGGCCCCGAGGAGATTGGAAGGGAGATTGGCGGGGTTTGCAAGAGCAAAATATTAGAAAAAAATAGAAATTTACACACACAGATGACTTTTGAAGAGCCTTGCTAAAGCAAAATTGTCTTAATCTACTCAAAATTGTCCAGAGAAAACGTTTTTTTGATTTGCTTGGAGCTTCCGCACGATATCGGAACCATGCGAGCCTATTGAAAAGCATATTTTCATTCCTAGGACGGAAAACTGCTGTTTTCCGTCCTATTTTAAAACAGAAAAGCAGTTTTCTGAACCCTCGGAATGAAAAATATTGTACGAAACTCGGAAAAATATATGTTTTTGACTAGCGTGATTGCAGCCCTTGGCTTCGCCCTCACACTCGTCAAAAACATTATATTTTTCCTAGTTATGTAAATAAATATTCAATCACATATACCTAGCGCTAGACCGCGAACACAACGTCAAGTAGTGGCAAACTCACTATGGCGGTCGTCTCCAACTTTAACGATTTTGCGCATAATTTAAATTTAATTTTTTTTGCTACCATTTATCAAAAACATAGTTTTTTGGGTCAAGGATTTTTTCTGGAGGTGAAATTTTGATTCCGACAAGTTTTGGATTTGAGAAACACCCTATCGCACATATACCCTTTCACAACTTTCGTAATTTGCTACTCTTACTGTTGGTCGAGTAGGTCAAGGAATAAGTAGTTCTTTTCACGAAAAATAGTTCACTTATCCGCACCTACGCCGCCGCATAAACCCAAAGAACAAATCATTTGGTCATCCCTTGCACATTATTCTTAAAAACTTTAAATTTGTGAATTCTGTCAACATTGGGAGGCCTTGGCAAAGTTTAGAATTTTCGTCTAAAAGGAGTGAAAAAGAATTTCGGAGGACTAAAAAAATAGATCAGAAAGGTACGGTTTTTCAATGCCAGGTTGAAATTTACATCAGATCGAGGTAAAAAAAAATAATGTTCTTAGAGTTTTTGATATTCGTGAGTTTAATTCTTTCCGAATTCATTAGAGTCCCAAATAACCTGAGATAATCGCGTTGATCAAATTTAATTATCTTTTCAAACAATTACTTCAAGAACCACTGGAGCACGGTCTTCTACTCCAGTGTTTGATGCATTTTTTACCATTAAATGAAACAAGAAACGGTGCATATAATTTGTGTTATTTAAAATAACAAAAAAGCGTTCGCGATTCTGCAATTAATTACAGTACCTACATACGCGTTCATTAAAAATAATAAATTGTAAAAGCACATGGCGCGGAAAATTCTCATTGAAAATATTGAATTTTGTATTGAGTAAATACAACGGGATTTAAAAATAATTTTTTAAGTTCCAATCTACAAATACCGTCAGGCACATAGCGTGAAAAGAGAAAAGAGAAGAGTAAAAGACAATAATTTTCACCGAGATAAAATTGTCTGATTTTCCGTATGAGAGATCGAACATTTAAAGTTGTTCAAGTGATGCAAATCCGACCGTACTTGCTTTCCAAACAGACGATATGAGAACAATTTTCGATTGCTTTATTTAGAGTCATATAAAGTTGTAGTTTTTTTGATTTTCGATTCGGGAACTTGCGTCACGGTCTCATTGCTAACGTGGGACCATAGATGAAAATAAAATTGTGTGTGTACGATGTTCAACGCCTCTGCCAAGTTTTGTAAAGTGTCTTTAAACGGCCCTATTTTGGTAACGTTGGAAATTTTCTTTGTACCAGCTGATTTTCGAATATATTAAATTGGCAATTGTCCAGCGAAATAGTTCTTTTTTTTCACTTGGTTATTCTTTCATAAAAAATGGCATTTGCTGTCAGAAAATAATGTATTTAGTGATAATTTGTGGTGATTATATTCTGGGAATTTTAATTTACTTTAAATCTGTTTGGTTTATGGGTGTACATACCTTAAAATAAACAAAACATATACACTGCTCGCATCAACGGAAAGATGACTTCGAGCCGTTTCGCATTAAATTTACCTATTTGTTAATTTTACGAGGCCATGAATCTCAATAGAAGCGTTCTGATGACTGGGGAAGGTCTTTCTCGAAATTATTTTTTTAAATATGAGGATTAGATAAACGATCACCACGTTATTATTTAAATATCATCGAAGGCCGTTGAAAATTTAGCTCATTCGATTTTCAGTTTTACTGTCTTATTGCACCATTGTGATGCTGTAACCATAATCGTAATGTAACGATTTAAAGAACTCTCTGTTAGGTAGACATTCTTGTAATTTACTTGAATTTTTTTTTCTCAATTTTGCTTATTTCAAGGAATATCAGCTCAACGTAAGTTAGTTTTCCAGGCCAAGAAGTTTCTTAAGTTATTCTAGTTGATGATTTTCGATTACGAGAAAATTGTTTTGATTATATCTCTGAATGGGATGTTTTACTTTAAAAATCTTGAATTTTTTGGCTTAAAAAAAAGAATGTTTTGGTAGGATATGCATTTTTAGAGAATTTTTTCCGCAAGATCAGTGTTAAGAATTGTCAATTACAGCCAAGACCTTCTACAATTCAAAAAAAGTTTTTTGGATTCTCAATGCAGCGATTAGCTTCCCGAAAGCAATCTTTCATCTGATATACTCGCTTTAACTTAGGCAATCGACACAACTTAAAATAACAACGAAATGTCAATTGTCGTTCATTTTCTAGAGAAAAACTCCCCTTTTCAATATATCATGTTGTCAGTAACGATGAAAAACAGTCACACAAAATACGATGAACATCAACGATTAGTGTTTTTGTTACGAGTGCCAAGAAAACACCTTTGTTTTTTATTACACAGTGAGTGTCAATCAATTCTTCTGATTCAAGAAATCACCTGTGATTCAAAAATAAATTAAAGGGGGAAATGAGTCGCTGAGCAGCAGGTGCTTACATGTCCCATTAATCATCGATCTTAGATGGGACATTGTTCAAATAAAAATGTTGACGTTGACTATTTGTTGGCTTTCTTGTTTTCAATTAATTGTTTGCTTTTAATTAACAATTAATTTACGTTACGTGAATCATGCATACATTCGTAAGGAATATTGCGTTATGATTATAGCAAATGGATGATTATTTGCGATAATGTAACCAGGAAAATTATCCTTTACTTACATCTTCAACAGTACAGAGAATGAGAATTTATATCTTTGCTGGTTGTTTTTCACAAATAATGTAGCGTCATATAAAGATCAATCGCAAATAATTATCACGTGAAAACGTCTTAACAGCTTCTAGGTCAAAAGTCTACCAAATTTCGCAGTAGCCGTGAGTGCAACACTCCCACAAGTTCAAACGTTTGTTCGAAATAAATAATATTTCCAGAAATATTTCTGTTTCTTGTTTTTTATTTAATACACAAAAGTCTGAATGTCTGTTTTTGTTTAAAAAAAAAAATATTTTTTTGAAGCGCAATCACGTCGTCAATGATGAAAATATGCTTTGTTACTCTTACAATGTGAAGAAAATTCAATAACAACAGTTTCTTGTTGATTGTAGATCATTGAATACTGAGAAGTCAATGAAATTAAACAAAGATTTTTTTTTCGAGAAAAAAGGAATATTTCAAACAAGTGCCAACGTCGAACATAAACAAAAATTTTCCTACTCACATCCTTCAAGAACATCCTCATGTCATGTTATTTTCATTATCAATTTATAGGTTTGTTAGGACAATTAGGATTTTTTCGTTCGCAATCATGAACTTAGAAATAATTTTTATACACCTCAGTGGCTGTCTAGGAAGATAAGTCATACATTACTGTGTTGTATCGAAATTTGTTACGACGATCAAGGACATTAGGCGTGGTGGTGAAAAGAAGGCCTGCGGTCCCTGCGGTAGCATTTTGGGTAAAGACGGCCAGTTAATTACGGATAAGTCCTGGAAGCCTGGCGGGATTATTTCCAGGATCTATTTGCTTCTGTAGTAAAAGCTGATAGGGAAGCGGGTCCAAGCTGGAAGAGTGAGGAGGAAATTGCATTAGAGGAGGTGTCTCGAAAGGTCAGCAAGCTGAAGGCAGGCAAATCCGCAGGGGTAGACGAAATTAGGGCAGAATTTATTAAGAATAGTGGGCCAGGCGGGATTCAATACCTTTGTAGGATTTTTAATTTAGCCATGAAGTCCTCAGTCGTACCCGCTGACTGGAGCTTCGATGTTATTGCTCCAATCTTTAAGAAGGGCAAAGGAACAAAGTTTGCAGCAACTACAGGGGGATTTGGCTTTTGAGCATGGTCGGGAAGGTTTATGCGAGTGTTCTAGTAGATCTGCTTAGGGTTATAGTGGAAGAGGTTCTGGACGAGGCTCAGTGTGGTTTCAGGCCTCTGAGAGGGTGTCAGGATCAGATTTTTTGTCTCAGGCAAGCTATAGAAAAGCTCTTTGAGAGGAATATTGATCTATACTTGTGCTTCATAGACTTAGAAAAGGCATTTGATCGGGTACCGAGGCAAAAGCTGTTTGAGGTGCTTAGCGAATACGGCGTCACTGGCAGTTTATTGGGCGCCATTAAAAGCATTTACTCAGGAAGCAAGGCTGCGGTAAGAATAGATGGTGAAACTAGTGAGGTCTTCGAGGTTTGTGAGGGAGTTCGTCAGGGTTGTTGTCTCTCCCCTTTTCTGTTCATAATTTTCATGGACAAGATCATCAGGCATGCAAATTTGCAAGGAAATGTGAATGTTGGGGAAGTTATTACGAAAATCCTGGCCTATGCGAATGACTTAACTCTATTAGCAGATAGTACCAGTGATTTGCAGAGTGGGATTGACTGCCTGAATGTAGCATGTGAGGAGTACGGGATAAAGATAAGTGCAAGCAAAACTAAGGTTACGCATGTCGGCAAATCTCGGAAAGAGATAATTTGTAGTTTAAAGGGGAAGCAGCTAGAACAAGTTTCCGAGTTTAAATATTTAGGACGCACTTTTTCAGGGGATGGCAAGTTAGTTAGGGAATTTGAAGAAAGGAGGAAAATGGGAAACGTAGTGGCCAGTCAGTTGAGGTCTCATGTATTCAACAAAAATTAATTGAGTAGCGGCACAAAGTTAGCTATTCACAGGTCAATCTTCAGGCCATCGATTTTATATGGTAGTGAAAGTTGGGTGGACTGCGGGTACCTTGTGCATGGCCTGGAGGTTTCTGATATGAGGGTTCTAAGAAGCATAGCAAAGGTTAATAGAAGGAAGCAGTGGGATATTCATATCAGAAACGACGACATCAGGGAAAATTTAGGGATTATTTCAGTGGAAGAGGCGGCAAGGGTTAGTCGGCTGCGGTGGTACGGGCACGTTCAGAGGATGGGTAATAGCAGACTACCAAAGAGGATTTCAATTAAATCAGATTTAGAAAATAGGGGACTTTTTATGAGTGAACAAACCATCTCCTTGGCAAGGGATAGGAGGGTATGGAGGAGGGTGGTCCAAGATCACCAGGTTGTGGCGTAAAGACCTCACACCGAAAGGTATAGACGGTATATAAAGTTTGATGATGATGATCGAAATTTGTTTTGTTGATAGCTTTCATCGGTGCATAAAAACTCTTACGTTACGTTATGAAAACTCTTGCTTTCGGCTCGGGATACAAGCTTCCTCCTCGAAGATAAATAAATTTTCCCGCAGATGCGAAAGTGGACCGTTACGCGATAGTTTTTACGAGTTAAGTATTTTTCTCTTAATCAGTTATCATAACATTGTTTGCGTTTCGGGACCACCAAAAGACTACAAAAGTTGGCCTGATAGGGATTTTAATTTTTATTCACAAAGTAGGAAATCGCTTCATTAGGGCAAACCTGTAAGCATGAGGAGTACCACTAAGTTGTATGCACCAGCATACAGTCACTTCGATTTACAATTTTTCTATTTAAATCCTGATCCCTCTCAGGGGAAGGTCTTTTATAAGTTGTTCGGACAAACTCATAATTTAAAATGAATCCAAAATTTTCAAGTGTAAAGTACTGACCCTAACGAGTTTATTGCTGAAAAGAAGGAAGCACGTTCACTATTTAGGGAGGTGGAGGCAGGGTTATTCAGAAAATGGATCGACATGGAACTTGTTGAAAAATCGCAGGAAAACGGTTCCAATACTCTCTTATCTGAAGTTAAGCGTTTTGAGAATAAGCCAAACATTTAGAGACTTAAGGACCACCATGTTTGAACTGAGACTATTAGGATCAGGCCCTTTCCATCTGTCAAAGTGACGTTTTAAACGTCAAACGAAAAACATCTTTTGAAATAGTCAGATAATCTTTAATTTTCTTCGATTCTATTTTAGCATCAGAATTGAGGAAAAATTATTAAAGATTATCTGACTAATCGCGTTTCAACATTTTTGTGAACTTTTTATTTCTGCGCAGGCTATTACAGGAAGAGAATCATAAGCTTGTGCATCTTTCTTATTTCTCTTTTATCTCTTTTTTCACGTATTCGCTTGCATAAAGCATGTAAAACTCGGTTTATCGGTGAAACGAATTAAAACGAAACGTTGCACAATCTTACGATTCTTCTCTTGTAACACAAAAACCTGCGCAAAAGTAAAAAGTTCATAAAAATATTGAAACGAGTTTATTTCAAATTTTTTTGTTTGACGTTTAAGACGTCACCTTGACAGATGGAAAAGACCTACTTTTGTATGGAACATCAGATCAAAATCAATTCTCATTTTGCGAGGCGCTGGATTGGATTTTGATAGAAAAACATTTTAAATGACAAAATTCAAGATCAAAGGATTATGAGACTGTGTTTCATGATCTGAAACAGGATTTCCCAACTGATAAAACCTTGAAAAAGTCGAACGTTATTTTCGTTAAACATTGTATCATTGTTAACGGCTAAGCAATGAGATTCGAATCAAGGTCATTGACTGAAGTCATTTTAAAATAATTTAAAAAAAAAACTCTTTCAACATAATTAACGCAGATATTGAATTTGCACCATAGACAGCTTGTCAAACTGTTAGAAAATTGAAATTTTCTAAATTTGAATCGAGCTTTGGAATGTAACTGCCCAAAGCATCCATTTAGTTTCGTAAGTGTGCGAAAAAAGTCATCCAAAGGGACGCAAATAAGAAAAATTAAAAAGAAAACGGACAAATCGAAGCTTAGTAATTATACGAAGAACACACGTCTTGCTTACATGGAATTAGTTGCCAAAAATACTTCAAGAGTCCATGCTCTTGAAAAACTGTGTGTTCTCGCAATTCAAAAATAAATTTGTGTACATGTCTTGTTACGCAAATTTTTTTTTCTTCTTCCAGATTATGTTCTATTTCAAAACAGAGTGTTTCGTGCTTTCAAGTTAGCTTATTTATTTGTACGTTTTCATGTAATCATCAAAGTGGAGATATGTTTTATTTACAATTTAGATTTAGTTATCGTGTGTTGCTCGAAACAAAATTATTGAATCTTAAATTTTAATTTTAGATTACAACAACACACGTTACAAAAACAATAAAATCAACATCGTCACCTTCGACCACACGTGAAATAAAAATTCGTGACATTGACTCGATTTGGGACGAAGAAGTCTTAAAGCAATTGGTAAAAATTCTCTCTCACGAAAGATTTTCCTCGGTACATTAACGATTTTGTTTTTCATTTCATTAAAGTTGGATCAATCAAGCAACTACGAAGAAAGACGAAAACTACGAGCTAGATTACGTCAAGTTATGGCTGAGAAGGAAGGTAAGTGAAGCTAATTTTGGAAAAGTGTCTCGACTTTTTTTAGTCCGATTTAATGACATTTTCATTAATAAATGCGGTGTCGGTTTAATTTTGGATTTTTTTATGAGAAATCAAACAAATTTTCGTTGAAACGTCAGTAATTTTCAGATAAAATTAGAGAGAGAAATCTTCTTTTTTGTTTGATTTTTAGTTACGAAAATAAAACAGAATTTATTCTAAGGTTTTTTTTACATTTCTTTCAGTTAATTTTTTTTATTCGATTCCATCACTGAGTGTGTGTGCTGTGCATTTATTTATTTATTTATTTTTATACAATTTACCATTTTCGTTATTCAAACACAAATCATAATTTTCTTTTCAAAAACTTAGTTTGTGCTGACATCGTAGCCAGCGTAACCGCTGAATTAAAGCAACAAAAATTAGAGAAAGATACATCAAAGAAAATGGAAGTGAAACAGACTACGAAAAAGGAAGAGCCCGAAGAAGAAGAGGAAGAAGATGATGATGATGAATATGAATATGAGGAAGTAGAAGTAACTGATGAAGAAGAAGAAGAAGAATCCGTACACGAAGCGAAGGTGGAAGTCACTAAATCAAGTGATAATAAAAAAACAACAACTACGGCAGCAACAACAACAACAACGACAGCAGCAGCTGTAACAAAATCTACAGTTAAAGTTGAGGAGAAGAAGGAATCGTCACAGGGTGAGTCACTTTTACTACCCTTACTGCAAGGCTTACTGCATAAGAAAACAGCTCAGCATTCAAGTGCAAGCAAATGTCCAAATAAGCAAGAACAGAGTGTCACACACATTGAAGATTCGGGTACAGAAAGTGGAGAAGACTTAAAATTACTTGCAGCTGGATTACATGACCACATGAGCAAAGAATCGGCTGTGCCAGGCGCTAAAAGTAATCGCGAAAGTATTGTCCAGGCTGACCTACTAGCCGAAGTGACAACCGCATTAAATCGCTTGCAAGCAACACTTCGCGACGGAAAAGATATTGATTTAGATATGAACAAACGAAATGCATTATTGACACTTGTTTCGAGACTACAAATAGGTTTAATATCACCGGAAAAAATTACCGATCCACCGCCGATTGAAGGATCAAGTGGAAATGTTACAGAATTGCCCTCTGCCGAAGCAGAAACGTCAACAGAACACGGAAAAAAGCCGAATGGCATAGGAAGATTTGCAAAACGTCGAAACCGTCAAGTAAGACATACAGTTGGTGTTAGTCAAGAGGAACTAGCCGATGCTCGTCGATATATTGAGGAACTTGTAATGATGGAGAATCTTTCCAATACTACAACACCCGATAATATAACAGCACCAGCTCAACCGACGCCGCCAACAAAATCTGAACAAACAGAACCTTCAGTTTTATTTCGACCTAATCATTTTAAACCAAACACTGCATCAAGCACTGCTACCGAAACAGTTGTACAGATGCGTGATAAAAAACCAAAATACAAGTTTACCAGGCAGTCACTCAGTTTTGAGCAATCGGACATTCCACAAGTTAGTAGACGTCCTTTTTCTGAAGCACTCAATGTCAACCCAATGCCTCAGCCGGAACCAATGCGAAACTCGGCATTTGCTATACAAAATGTCATGCAAAAAGTGAGTAAATTTAGTAAGGCAGCTGAATTAGAGCGTCCAGACTATTCCAGTGAAGAGGAACATATTTCTTCCAACTATATTAAAGCACAACACAATAAAACACAGAACACCTTGCTGAACGGGGTACTTAAATATCGGCGAAGTCGTACACCTCCAGGAAAAACTACAGACGAAAAACTGAGCAAACCGAACAATAGGTTCACCAACAAGAAGTTAAAAATGAAGCGAGCAAACACAATTGATATTCCGAAAACATCAAGCTACTTTGGAGGACAGGACAGCGATAGAGAAGACTACGATGACGAAAATGAATTTCGGTTAAGCGACGATTTTCCGGTTGGATTAAAGGGAACTATTCAACCGAACGTAAAGGTTGTACCGAAAAAAGTTGTTCCTACGTTTAAGCCCAAAACGGAAAACGATCACAAGTTCTTGGCATTCTTACAAAAGCAAAACAGTAGCAACAGCGTCACATGGACGAATCCGAATCGAGTACCACAGCCCACAAACTCGCACAACTGGAGCAATGCATTCGGCAACATTAAAAATACATTTGAGTCTGGAACTGAACCGCTTACAAATCGCAAACCACCAATGTCTGGCCTCAGTTCGGCAAGAAACTTTTGGAAACAAAACGAAACTGCGAAGCCAGCAAAAGCCACAACAAGAAGTACTTTGTTCTCCAATATTCTTACGAAACAGAATTCACTGGACGAAAAAAGTAGTTCCCCAAATATTGTTATTGGCTCTCTACGAATACCAAATGGAATAGCAAATGGAAATCATGCTATTGAAGCTAATAAAATCATTGCTCCCAAGCCGCTTGCAATCAATGAATTTTCACACGCTCCACGCTCGGCTTTTCAACCGATTCAACGGAAAATTGAGCCGCTGTCGTTCAAACCCATACCCGATCCCAAATTTGTACCGAATATCAATACAGTGAGTCAACTGACGAACGAGTTTCAAAATAAACAAAATCAACCAAAACCGTCTCCACTGACGTCGCCAATCCGAAATTTAACAAATTCATTTTCTCCTCATAACCAACCAAAATCACCCACAACCGGACTACCTTGGAATAATCGCATCAAAGCAGATAACCGGGTTTTGAACATTGCAGCAACCAAATTCGATAGCCAGTCTCCACCTGTAACGGAAGCAAAAATGTCAACACGCGGAAATTCATTCCGTTCATTTGCTCCACCACAAAATCTTCCCAACAATACAACCGGCGCTAGACTCCAACAAAAACGAGGTTCACTGCCAAACGACACATCGTATTCATATTTCAACGAGTATGACGTTCCCAATTCACAACAAACTCAACAAAATACTCAAAGGAACGAAACGATTTTGTACAATCCGCCAAAATTACAACAAGCAAATTACTTTGCTCCGTCGTTGCCGAATTTGTTCAACCAAGAATCTCAACAATATCAACCTTCGCGGCCACTTTATGATGCTTCGAATCCACACTCGTCGCAGCAATATTACACCCAACCACCTCCACCATATACTGCACCAAAATCTCCAACTAAGTATCAAATGTACCCGCAATCAACACCTGGCTTTCAGTCGGTCAAATCACCGTTGCAAAGATCTTCGGATAGTTTCCGACAGACAAAACCACCACCGAGTTATCCAACATCTAACCGAACTTTTGGCAATGATTCACCGAAATCATTCAATTCGGATTCACAAAGGTCACAAAGCTACAGAGCCCCACCACCGAGCTATCAACAACGACCGACTAAACAGCAAGGGCTTTCAACAAGTTACCAATCGATTCCCCCTCCAAATTATCAATCTCCACCACCAAGTTATCAACCGCCTCAACAGAGTAGCCAGTCCTCTGTATCAAGATATCAACCCTCTCCTCCCACGTATCAATCCCCTGTTCTAAGTAATCCCCCATCAAACTATTACACACAACAAACATCAAATTATCGTCCTGAAATGAAACCAAGTTATGATTCACCAACAACAGAACCAACTGAATTTCCAGCATATCCATACACCTGTACCGACTATACTCAACCGGCCTGTGTTTCAACTTATATACCGAAAGTTACAGTTACGATGGATCCATCTGATTCTTTAACAAACCCTTCAGCCGAACCACTAGTGCTAAGTAACACTCGTCCAATATTTAGTCCAAAGAATAAGCCAGAACTATTGACAATTTTCGACTATCCGAGTTCATCAGAACACAGTCCGCATTCGTCAATGAGTCCACAAACGCCTCACGATACTTTGGACGAAATGGAGGATCTGGAATTGCAGGAATATACGGCAAAAACGCAAGTGATGCGTGGACCCGTAAGTCAAACGGCTGTGACTGTCGCCAATAAGGTGACATCTCGTAATGGACCCGATAATCACGGCAAAGGATCCGAAGCTGCAATGAGCCTGCAATCTGTTTTGAAGAACATAAAACCGAAAAGTCCAGAGGTGAGATCCGAAAAGTTAAAGCAATACGCAAAGAACGTAAACGATGTGTCGAGAAAACCTTATCAGTCGAAACCAGTCATCCAATCGAATATCGAGGCAATTAATTCGAAACAAAGTATACTTGGGGTCACGAAAACGGCGTCAGCTTTTAAACCACCAATGATAATTGAAACTCCTTCAACTCCTTTGACAACTACAAAGAAACCGGAATTTCCCAGTCACGTTTTATACAACAACGTTTCGTCCAATCAATCATACGCAACACAAAGCATTGAACGTGCCGCCAACGGAGAGACTGTCTTGTCGAGTAATTTCCATATTCCAGTGAATACAACAATGTATCAAAACGAAGCGTATCATCCGCCAGCACAAGGCCGAGCACCGGCACCTCTCAGCAAATCGGATTCATGGCATCAAATTTGCCAGACAAGTCAAAAGCCGCCATCTCCACATAGTTTACCAGACAGTCGTCCGTTACAACGAACTAAATCCGGTCACTCACTCACCATACCAAAACAATTCGAGGCCGGAATAAAAAAGACCGAAGTGACTGAGAAACAAAAAACTGTTGCCGCTTACTTTTCCGGTCAAAAATCGCCTCAATCTTTGTCAAGATCATCGTCCCAGCAGAATGTCAACGAGCCACAATCAATCGCAACAAATACAACACAAAAAGCAACAACCATACGCAAAAAATCACAAATTACTCGCATCAAAACCAGCGAAAAGGCGTCGATTAGCAAACAAAGGCCAAGTTCCGGCTTGGCAAGAAGTCAGACAATGCCACACGTTCACAATTTCAACTATTTGGATGAAACAAATGTCGAAGATGCGTTTGAAGATTTGTTCAATGAGTCGATGTCATGAAGTAAAAAATCGAGAGATAGAGAGAGAGTGAAAACTTCATGAACGATTGATCAAAATGTAAATGTGTGATATTCCCAACGAGCTATTTTAATCGAATAATCGATCATTCCATTTTAATATTATTATTCAACGAAAATGCTGCAAGTTATGTCTTCCGAAAAAGGAAATAATTTGAACATATACGTTCGGAAGACAAATTGATTAGAGATAAGACAAGATCAATATATATATATATACCATTGTATTGTAGAGAACTAATAGGTTAGCTGAATAGACTGTTTAGACGATGCCATTTATATGTTTTGTTGGTGTTGTAGCTTAGAAAATTGTAACTAAAAAAAAGTGCAGAATTTGAGGCATCAAAACTTCACGAGAACGTAACGACAAAAGAAAACCCCGGAAAATAATATTCCAAGCATTGAACTTGAGGTAAAGCTGCAAGCATGCTGAGAATACAATGAAAGAAGTACATGCTTCGTTGTAATCAACAAATGATTGAAACGCTATCGTAGTAACAAAAATAAAAAGTAAAAACGTAAAACAGCTGCCAAGTTATTCGTTGCGCAACTTCAAAACTACCAATCAAATTTCCTCTTCAATAAAAAGCGAAGTCGCAAATACATCGCAAATGCCAGAGAAGCGTACCAAATAGTAATAAACATTGATATAGTGAGTTGAAAATGCTGATTGGAGTTTTGATCGTTACATAAATGTTTAACCCCCTCTTTTGTTGTTGCCACCAATTTTTCATAAATGTGTGTGACTATTTTGAATTTTCCCATTTTTTACCAAGCATATAGTGTGTGCATACAGCAAACCACAATCACATCCACCACTTTTCTTATCAGATGTTTTGATTTATACATTTTTGTTGTTTTCTGTGCTACATATTGCTTCTAAGTCAGCCAGCATAGCGAATATTCGTTTAATTGTCTCTAAAAAACGTTTAATTGTTTTGTTTTGTTTTTTTTTTTTCGAATGCCGAAGCAGAAAAAAGCGCCTTCATTTGTGTACTAAATTTTACGAATTCATTAAGTCATCAAGAACAATAAGACCATCAATTGTCCCATTTTTAAGTTATTCACGTGAAACTCTCATCCGAAGGTACATTTCGTGTCCGATGTATTTTTGTTGAATGAATAGTACCTGTATATCAATTCGACGCTGATTTTGAAAGATATTAGTCGGAGATGACGACTGTGGTAATATTATCTTCTTACTTTGAGTTGAACTTTAGGAAGATACACACGATTCGCTTATGATACCAAAATTCAAAGATGAGACGGAGGGATATTTGAATGAAGATCAGCTAAGCCAGCCGTCTAGGCGCACATCAGCACAACAATTTTTCAAGAAATCTCTTGAAATTGACTCTTCTTTCGCACAAAATATTGTATTGATGCAAAAACCCCAAAATTTTTTTTTAATTTTTTGAGAAAAACTTCTTCTGGAAAAATCGAGAAAGTCGTTTTACCGACATTTTAGGGGGTTTAGGGGTCGTACACATATTGCGTCATACTTTTTTCTCGATTTTTTTACTCCCCCCCCATGTCACGTTGCATCACGTTTGGCTTACACCTCCCAAAATATGACGTCACATTTTCGACCCCCCCCCCTCTACTACCTGGAAATATATGTCCAGAAGCCGTTCGGCGAGGGTCATTTTAGTAATTTTGGGTTTCTTGTAAATAACTCCATCAAAATAACTCAGTAATTTAATAGAACGGGAATCCTTGCAACCAGAATCGATTGAACTGGTTTCCTACGGATCCGCGAAGTTTATGTTTTGAATGTCTAATAAAAATTTTTCCTTTATATTGGAACGAAAGCGTGACGTCACGTTCCATGCAGACACCCCCCCCCCCTCCGATTCCGTCACGTTTTCAGTGGGTTGTAGAACGGAATAATTAACGGCCTATTTGTTCATGCGAATTCCTGAATTTATGAACGTACACATGAAAGCACTTCCTAGCTTCATCCTTGTAATGTTGTAACAACATTGAATTCTTTGTGTCTTAGATACAGTTTTTTTTTCATGTAATTAAAATGAAAGCCGCAATTGTTTTATAATTTATCATTTCTCATTTTATTTGTTTTACGTCATTTTATCATAGTTTTATGTTTTGTTCGTAGAGAAAGTTATTTGGGCATGAGTTTTGTTCCAAATGTTTTTTTTTGTTAATCTAGTTTACATGTTCTTAGACACGGTTTTGTTATACTTTACATTACAACATCCATCCGATTACTTTCAGTCTTTGCTGTTTCCTTTACAATGTACAGTTCACAGACCCGGCAATGTCAATGATGACTGAACTGAAAACAATAGACGTTTTTACGACTCCTCTTAAAAATAGCGAAAAATAGGGCCGTGACAGTCTTTTGTCTTGATCTTTGCAAGATAGCTGCAGTTGCAAAAAAATCAGTTGATTTTTGAACTTTTCAATGAAGTCAGCTGATTGTGGTAAATTTATGAATGAAAACATAACCAAAGACCCGTACGTATCAGAATAGATGTGGCAAAGAGACTCGAACGTAGCTAAATATACAAGTAAGCAAACAATCCAACGTTTTCTGTTCTTTTCATACATTGAAATTATAATAATGTCAAAGGCCCTACGGAACTACGTCTCAGACCATTCAAATCTAGAAAAGCTTACATCCAAGGACTGGGTCATTTTCCATTAAAACCCTGAAACACGTTTTCTCTAAAATTTCATTCTCGACAACTTTGCCTTTGGAAGCAACTTTCTACCTCTTATAGTTCTAGAGATATGAATCATCCCTCCCAATTCGAGAAGTGGTCATATCCCAGGTTTGTGGCATTTTACCCAAAATCCTGAGACACTTGTTCTCTAGAATTTTCTTTTCTACAACTTTGCCTTTGGAAGCGACTTTCTAACTCTTATAGTTCCAGAGAAATGGGCCATCCCTCCCAATTCTAGAAATGGTCATATTCCAGGATTGGGACATTTTTACCCAAAACCCTGAACCACGTGGTCTCTAAAATTTTATTCTCTACAAATTTGCCTTTGGAAGCAACTTTCTACGTCACATAGTTCTGGAGAGACGGGTCATCCTGAATAATTATGGAAGTGAACATATACCAGAAATGAGCCATATTTTCCCAAACCCTGAAACACGTTTTCGCTTAAATTTAATTCTCCACAACTTTGCCTTCGACAGTAAATCTCCATATTGCATAGTTAAGGAAAACTGTTTTCTTATATGGCCAAGAAACTCAATTTCGTCCATTCAATTGGTCCCAGTGTCCAGACCCCTGATCCGATTCCCACAGTTTTGTGACATCAAATGCTTTCATTTGACACCAAAATGAGGAATTTCCGTGCTATACTTGCTGAGATATTTGCGAAAAAGTTTCATCGACCCTCAAAAATTTCATGTCCTTCCTCCACTTCTTCGACCATATCCCCGGAACTACTTTGGCGATTTTGTTCATCTTCAAACTTGAATCATAGGAGGCATGTACCTTTCAGTGAAAAAAAAAGTTTAGGGTGATCGGTTGAGCCGTTTGGGAAAAAAGTGGAGAGAGACAGTTTTTTTTCGTCATCTCTAGACGATAATAGATGCATCCCCCTAACTCCCACCTCGATCTACCCCATGTTAGAATAAAATTGTTTGTAGTAAACGTATAGGACCTTTGTATTTCGTACGGGTCCAATCAGCTGATTTTTTGCAATGAAGTTAGCTTCGACCGCAACTGTAGCTAAATTCATGTCGGGTATAACTTGCAAACATCAAAACGGCAACTCACCAAGCAGTACACATTTGGCAGAACTTTGCATAAAATTCAGCATGCTTTTTTTTAAGAAGGATCGTGAAAATGTCTAATGTGCATTTTTAGCGAATATCCGAGCCTGCGAAAAAATGAGAACCACTAACATAAGCCACTCACTTGAATTGTGTCGTTCAAGACTGGAATCTTCTTTTTATTTACTTTCTTGGCAATTTTATCCTCGCTTTCAGAGAGCAACTGATTGCCATGTTGTCATCCAAATATTTCGTAAGCATTTGGGAAGGGGGTTGCTAGCAGCTATCAATCGGATTTGAGCATTTTTTTTCGTACTTTTTGTCGCACAAAGCGGGAGGGGGAATGATTTGTCACTTCCCTTTCGTAAATAGTGTTCATGTTCAACGTTTACTTACAAACTTTACATTACAACCTCGAACACGTAGTTTTTACTGAGATTTAAATTTTACCTCATTTTTTCTACACTCACGGAAAAGTGAAAACCACTGACACATCTTTGCTCTTGTGTTTTACTTGAATTTGTGAATTTTTGCATGTATTTTGATATGGAGAAATCAACAAAGTCAGTAAAGCACAAAACATAAATTTCCGTGAAAATGAGGAGGGTGGGGAGAGTTTCGACGAAGAGAGTTGCACTCAATTTTTCTTGATCACAGGGGTTTGCTCAAACAAAAGTCATACACAGTGCCATATTTAGAAAACGCCCAGGACCCCTCTAGTGAAAGACTTTTATATTAGGCAGTTCCTAAAAAAAGTTTTCTCAAGTCGATTCGGTAGCCTCACAAAAAATATTGTTTCACCCTAGAAAAGTTAAAAATATTTTTTCTAATTTTTTGAAAGAAAGTTGTCGGTGGGAAAAATCAAAAACTTAATTTTTTCAATTTTTGTACTTTATTTTAGCCCGTAAGGACTGATCTATTACCTTTCCAACGATAGCCCACACGATGAAATAGATGGAGAAATGACTTTCATGTGAATTTTCTTCAGAATTTTTCATTTTGAAATTTCCCAAAAGAAAATTCATGCCTACATCCATATGGAAAATCAATCGAAAAAACTTATTTCTCCATCATATTCTTCGTTTGAAAGGTTACGAAAGGTTAGGAAAATTGAAAAAAAAAATGAAGTTTTTGAGCTATAATTTTCTTTCAAAAAATTAAAAAATTCTTTTTTTTCGTTTTTGAGACCAGGCAATATTTTTTGTGGGGTACTTAAGAATACTTTTTTTCCGAACTGGAAGTATGGTCTTTTTTACAAGCTCCAGACCGCATCCTCCTTCTAGCGTTCATTCTGTTATAAAGACAACATACAAATATTCCTAATTGCAAAGACTCAAAGTAATTTGTATTGTAACCACTATGAATGAAAACAAAAATAAAATAAACTTTTTCTCCTTTTCGTTTATCAACCGGATTTAACCGGAAAAATATATTTCAGAAAGCAAAATCCAAGTAAAATCGGATGAAGCATCTAAAACAGTGACAACAACGCAATCAAGTGAGTATTTCATGTTTATTTAGAATGACTTGACCGAAAAATGTCTTGTTTCAGTCACAAGCGCGAGAACTGTATCCACCACAAAAGCAGCTCCAGCCAAACCCATATCACCGTTCGCAAAATTCCGTCAACTTGATAAACAAGTTTCGACGCAATCATCACCGAAGTAAGTATAAAGAGAAAATTGTTTTAACGTTAACTTTACGGCGATGATAAAAGTACTTGCAATATTTACGTTAGAGGTAACTCAGTGTCTAACCCATTCAAAAAATGTTTAATTAATAAAATGAGGTACATTGGTTTCGTTTATCTGCAATAATAGTTTCCATCATTTTCAAAAAAAACCAATTGTGTTTTAACCGAGCGAATTGAAAAAAATAAGAAATTAATGCAAAAAAAAACCAACAAACACCGTCATTAGTTATTGGTGATAAAGCCATTGATGATTTATCGTTTAAAATACGCAGTTCCCCAAATAGTCCTTCAACTCCTAAGTCACCTGCGGGAGCTCCATTATTTAAATTTACCGATCCGGTACTGAGCGCTCGGGCTGCCACTGTCAAGGATATTTTGCTTCAGTGGTGTCAGTCAAAAACCAAGGAGTATGAGGTATAAAATGCCATTGTGTTTGTTTCCTCGATTTGTTTTTATTTTTATTTATTTTTTTATTTATTTTTGAATGAACTTTTATGTTGTACAGTACATTTTATTACCTCACTCACTCACAATAAACAACAACAAGGATTTACATTTTGCAACCGTTCCTTTTTTGTACATTTTAAATATCTCACTAGAATTTTAGCTTTCGACACATAATTTACATAGTCGAACTTTTTATTTTGTGAATTGCTCCCCCACATTGTCGTCTACTTAAAAGTGTGACGTTTGTCAATTAATTCGTTTGTTCACAAGCTTTGTGTTGAGCTTTCATTGCGCTTTTTTTTGTTCACCTGCTTTTCCAACCACAAAAAATTTGCACTCATTTGCACATTTTAACCCTTAACTTACTTACTTCATTCATTCATTCGTTCACTTGCAATGTTTTTTGTTAGTCTTTTGTCACTTTCGGGCATGTTGTTTTTGGAATAGTTTTATATCTAATTCATTTTCATGGTAAAGGTGTGTCCTAGTAATTGGTGTGTCCTGCTGAATTCAATCAAAAATAGTACGCAGATCACGTTGAAACTATGAATGTCTCAAACTCAAAAATGACCGACTCGTCTAATGCTTTAACATTTCCACAATTCACAATTCGTTTTTTTATTTTTTAAGTGTTGTACGAACTACAACAACTTACTAATCTTTGAATCCAGAAAGGTTACTCAAATTAATGATCCCTCCGAACTAAATTTCAATTTAAACATTTTGTGGTGAACTGTCAAATGGTTCTCTATCTCTGTAGGCGAAAATCTAAAAGAAGTGAAACTGAAAAACAGCAACTTTTTAAGCGATTTTCGAAGGTCATAAGGGAGCGCTTATAGATGACGTCTGCGTTAGGGGGACAAGAAAATATGCAAGGGACCCGTCCGCATCGAAATAGATATGGCAAAGAGAATAAATGTTGCGAAAAGACTCGTACGTATCTAAGTAAATATTGAATGTATGCAATTAAGTCCTCACGAAAAAGGAGTAGAAGTTGCCGAAAGGGCAATATTAAAAAACCCGTGAAAACCTCTCCATATCCATAAAAGGGCCCAAAGTTTGGAATAAAAATATAAAAAATTTTTTTTTTGTACTAAACTTACGTCAACATTTTTACGAACTTTTAATGAAATTTTACTTATTCTACAAATGTTCGTCCTACAGCACTTTCTATTAATGTATGTCTATTCTGTTGTCTCACTTTAACGCGTGCGCGTAGAAGCATTAACTCCAAATAGACACTATCTATACGTGCACACCATCATGAACGGTGTGGGACCAACAATCTTTGAATATTCAAAAAAGTTCGTAAAAATATTGACGTAAGTCTAGGGCCGATCTTGCAATCGACCTAGAGCACTTAGGAAAGGAATGTTTGCTTCTTTTTTCTCTAAAACACTGAACAAAAAACCTAATCATCAAAGAAATATTCACGAAAAACCACCAAATATCGTTTAGGGTCGCGTAGCGTCAGATGGATTCTAGAGCCCGAACCACTGAACAGATTTTGACTAATATAATTTCCGTGATTTTCTGATGTTCATATCTTCTGTTTTAAACTTCAAGAACGATTTCCGTTCGAATTTCGCAGAGAGTCGAAATGTTTCACACCAACCTTCAAAAAACCACGTTTTTGACCACTTTTTCGACCATACTACGAAAGTTCTCAACGGATTTTGCCTTAATTCAAATTCGTTATTGTTTATTCAATTATTTTTCAGAAAAAAATGATTTTAAAAATCGGATAAGATTTACCCGATTATGTAGAAAAAAACCTTTGGCCCTAGTAGAAAATCGGTTCAGCTGAGTCCAACGACTCGACATCAAAAAATGTTCTTCCATAAAATGTCGGGCATGCCCAGACCTTTCAAACAAAAAAAGAATTACGAAAATCTGAAAAGACTTACCCTAATTATGTCCAAAAGACCGAAAACTTCTAGGTGACCCTAGCTCAGCTGTCCAAAAATGCTCATCTGCAACACCAAACCCACTCTTATTGGTACTATTTTTCAGGGAAAACAAAGATTTTGAAAATCTCTTGATCTTTACTTGAGTTATCGTGTTTACGGACGTACGGACAACATTTTTTTACTAAATTAGCATCTAAGGACCATGATCGTATCTGGGGATGGAGAGGGGGGGGGGGCTGCGCCTCCTCTGAGATATTCTCCGCCCTCCCTGAGGTTTGTTCCTTTCCTTCTGATATATATTAATGTTGGGAAGAAAATCTGCCCGTAAGGAGAGGACGCTTTTATACCTTTTTCTCAAATATTGTTGACCTTCGACTACCTCTGAATCACAGCAAAATTTCTTTATATTTATTGAAATTCATGAGAAAGATTTTGGCACGCTCTATGGACCCTACTTCCTGAACCAGTGAATCCATTTTCATCAGCTCTTTTAGACCCGTACGAAGTACGAAGGTCCTATACGTTTATTACAAACAATTTTAATGTAACATGGGGTAGATCGAGGTGGCAGTTAGGGGGATGCATTTATTATCGTCTAAATATGACGAATCAACAATAAAAAATGTCCGTCCATCCGTCCATCTCCACAGCTCAACCCATCACCCTAAACCTTTTTTTTTTCCTGGAAGATACATGCCTCCCATGATTCAAGTCCAAAGATGAGCAAAATCGATCAAGTGGTTCCGGAGATATGGTAGAGGAAATGACCAAAAACATGGTTTTTCGAGGGTCGGGCAAATATCTGAAAATGAAAGGGTTTGATGTCAGAAAATTGGGAAAAATTTTTTGTGGGAGTCGGGTCAGGAGTCGGGGCACCGGGACCAATGGAATGAACGAAATTGAGTTTCTTGGCCATATACGAAAACAGTTTCTCGTGTTTATTTCCTTAACTATGCAATGTGGAGATTCACTGTTGTAGAGAATGAAATTTTAGGGTACGCGTGTTTCAGGGTTTTGGGTAAAAATGCCCCAATCCTGGGATATGACCACTTCTAGAATTGGGAGGGATGATCCATATCTCTAGAACTATAAGAGATACAAAATTGTTTCCAAAGGCAAAGCTGTAGAGCATAACATTTTAGCGAACACGTGTCTCAGGGTTTTGGGTAAAAAGGCCACAATCCTGGGATATGACCACTTCTAGAATTGGGAGGGATGACCCATACCTCTAGAACTGTAAGAGGTAGAAGGTTGCTTCCAAAGGCAAAGTTGTATAGAACAAAATTTTAGAGGACGCGTGTTTCAGGGTTTTAGGGGAAAATGGCCCAATCCTTGGATATAATCATTAATAGATTTGAATGGTCTGAGATGTACTTCGGTAGGGCCTTCGACATTACCTTGGGTAATTTCTATGGATCTTTGAAATTCTTATAGTTATAAAAGAACATAAAACGTTGGATTGTTTGCTTATTACTATATTAAGATCTGCTCGAGTCGTTTTGCAAGATTTGTTCTATTTGCCACATCTATTCTGTTTGTCACATCTATTCTGATACGTACGGGTCTTTGGTTATGTTTTGTCCAGGTCGAATTCAGACTCAGTTATCAACTTAAACACTTTTCAGAACACTATAATATACATTGATACTTCATTAAATTGCAAAAAAAAAATCTGTGCATAGGACTCGTACTTCGTACGGGTCCAAAAATCTTAATTTGTGTGGAACATTGCAGACAATGGGGAGTAGGGGGTGTCCAAAAACTCTTATGCAGACGTCATATATGAACGCTCCCCAACTGGAATTAGCTGTTAGAACGTTTTTTAACTAGTAGGATACTTGGATATTATATCCAATTTCGGTACGACGAACCAAAGATTAGGCAACTAACAAAACATGATAATGATAAGTTTCCTCTCGATGGATAGTTTTACTTTGTGGAATGAAACGTACTCACCATTTGCGAGGTAAACAATTCGTTGAAAAGAGGATGCGGAGAAACGATTATCTGTTTCTTTACACTTAATGTTGAATGGTTATCTGACCAACTCCTTACAAATCAAGTGTTTATATGTATGAAATTAAGTTCTGATATTTGTCATCACATGTATACTTTTGATCAGCAGGTCTAAGAACATGGCCTGCTTCATCTACACATTAATCCATGAGTAACGAAATAACAGAACTTTTACCAATAAATTTGCAGAACAAACAATAACTTCTAATGTTTTCTCCGTTCACCGTTTTTAGAACGTTCAAATAACCAACTTCTCTACAGCCTGGTCAGATGGTCTCGCATTTTGTGCCTTATGTCACCATTTTCTGCCAGATTCTTTCGATTACAGTGTCCTGACACCAAAGCAAAGACGACACAATTTCACACTCGCATTCCGCATTATGGAGTAAGTACAAAACCACTATGAATAAAATGTTAATTTCAAACTTGATTTCCGTTTCGATTTTAGTGAAAAAGCCGGTATTGCGCCCTTGCTTGACGTCGAGGATATGGTAATCATGAAAAAACCTGATTGGAAGTGCGTCTTCACATATGTTCAATCAATTCATCGACGTTTTAGAAACGTGGAATAGAAAAACTTCGTTTATCATTTTTTTATCAAAATTTTTATAAAATTTTTTAGCTAAAGTCTCTGTTAATCAAATTGTGTGCCGGTTGTTTTGTTTCAAAAAAAAAAAAAGAAATTATCGTTCATTGTTAAAAATAATGTAAACGTTTGCAATGTTCTCTTTTTCAATTTAAAAAAATGTCATTATGTTACGTGGCAACATTTCGGCAATGTTTTTGATTTAGCGATCATTTTTTTTAAGTTATGAAACGAAAATGCTTTCTTCCATGCTGTCATTTTTGTATTATTTAAAAAACGATCGACAAATGGAAAATAAAAACTTTTACTGACAAGAACTTTCCGAGTTCATAGTCACAAGTTGCGTCCAACGTGTACCTGTAACGAATAATGTTGATAATGCTGATGGATATTTCTTTAAAACTTGAAAAAGATTGATGTTGTGAATGTTATTTGTTTGCTCTAAGATTAATTCCATTCTGTGTAGATATATCTGACTGTGCTTCGTAGAGTTGTAGTGACACGTTTTTATGAAAGAAACTAGATTTTACGATAAAAATCAGCTCGCTTGATTTCATTATTCTTTTCCTTTTCTCTTGAATAAAATTTAATTTATTACAAAAACTGCTTTTATATTACAATTATATTATAAAAAACTAAGGTGCAGGATACATTAAAATACAAAAATTTATTTACTTATGAAATTAAACAAATCTTTTGTAAAATAACAACTGACGACGTTAATCTAATATTAAATTGTTAAGACATTTTCACTTTAATATAAGATCATTTATAACCAATTTGTTAATTAATTCTGTCTGACAAATGTTATCTCATGTATTTTAATGGTAAATAAATGCTTTACAAGTAAAATGCAGACTTTCCCTACAAGTTGAATCATTCACAGAACTGGTTCTGACCGATCCTGAAATCACAACCCGTAACTAGAAGATTTTTCATTTGAAAATCCAGAGTTTATTGTGTTACAGGAAGAGAATCATAAGCTTGTGCATCTTTCTTATTTCTCTTTTATCTCTTTTTTCACGTATTTGCTTGCATTTTGTGCATGTAAAGCTCGGTTTTTCGGTGGAACGAGTTAAAACGAAACGTTGCACAATCTTACGATTCTTCTCCTGTAGATGAAAGAAGACGAAAAAGTCGAAAGTTTGCTGTAGTTTACATATGAAAAAACTTTGAAAACCCTTTTACTTCGTTAAAAGCTTTTAAAACGACATCTACATGAAAAGCTTGGCAATGCTTTTTAAAGATTAAAGTTAAAGTCTACCCGTGCATCTAATTTTGCAGATAATGTTGTTGCTAAATTTTGTTGATTGTTGTACTGCATCGATCGGTTCGTTTCATTAACCTTTATTGTTAATAAACCATTGACATGAGTATAGAAATTTAGAGATAGTGTATTGTTGAAGAATTTAAGAAAACAATATCTATGACGTCACGTCACGTTTTGCTTAAATTTGTGACGTCGAATTTTTGACGTCATTTTTGTGACGTCATTTTTGTAACGTCATTTTTGTAACTTCATAATTGCGACGGTGCACACGCGGACGGAATGACTGACGGACTGACGCTACTTAGATAGATAGAGTGAAGATAGAGTGAAGTCAAAGAGGTTGATTCGTCAGGTGCAGCTAGGTGCAGAGAGATGCAGTGAGGTACCTTTCTGCACGACATGCGAGAGTTAGGAAGAGGCTGCGGAACCCGTGTTGTTTGTCTCCCCTCGCTTCAAATGAAAGCGAGGTGAGCTGATGACGGTTAGTAGGTCAGAGGTAAACGCCGAAAACATAGTATCGGAGATGTGCCGCGATAAGGAGGTGTGGAAAGTAGCGGATAATCGAGAGACGATCAAAAAAGCATGCTAGTTGATCTGAGAGAGTAGAGCAAGTGCGAAAGCACAGCTCCTCCCCGAAGTAATGCTGTGAGGCGGTTTCGGGGAGAAGAGAGCATCGAGAGTAAGGAAGGGGGTTTTAGTTGGTCATTGAAGAATGGAATCCAACACGACATTGTTCCAGGAGGATCGGGTGTCTATGAAGATTTCCTCACACTTAAAAAAAAGGGACGCAGTGAGATGTAGCTAGGTGCAGTGTAGTACAGCTAGGTGCAGTGAAGTGCAACTAGGTGCAGTGAAGTGCAACTAGGTGCAGTGAAGTGCAGCTAGGTGAAGTGAAGTGCAGCTAGGTGCAGTGAAGTGCAGCTAGGTGAAGTGAAGTGCAGCTAGGTGCAGTGAAGTGCAGCTAGATGCAGTGAAGTACAGTGCACAAACGGAAAGACGGACAAGAAAGGGAATAAACATAAAGTAGCTATCGCTTTAATTAATTTTACTTGAAATATTAAGTGACTTTCACAAGCACAGAATGTTGAAAGCCCTGTGAAAGATGAATGATTCCATGGTCCCTAAATCTTGAATACCTCAAATTAATCCTAATCGATGCATCCGCCTTGTTGCTGTGCTGCTTTTATACATGTTACAAATCGCGTAATGTCGCTCCCTGGTACATTAAGTAAGTGATTTGTACATTCGACTTTAGTTGTGGTCGTATGAAGCGAAAACCAAATTCTACACTGTAGTCGACGTGCCTGTGCCACACCATTTTCTTTACAAACACCAATACCCTTAGATAACCAATGAACATTAGCCGATATTACGCTACACATTCAATTAACACAGACACTCTGATAGCGTCAACGTTCAATTACATGTTGTTACGGTAATCACGAATCATTAGCTATACGATGAAACATGTTATCACAATCATTCGATGGTCTTACTTTTCACGAAAGTACAAAAGTTTATCTGTATTCCGATGTATGTACATAACTTTTTAATGAGCTGTATAAACCAGTACAAATATTACGAAATCATAGCACGTTTTTCGGCAGAAAAAAAACATTCTCACTTTTTATGCAAATGTAAATGCGATGATAAAGTTCCCAAAATTTCGTAAATATGTGCCACCACACAGATGTTGAGTTCATAAAGCTGTGTAGTGAAAAGGGATCAACTTTAATATCAGCGGAGTTTATATGCAGGAAAGCGTAACACTTTCGGGTGTAAAAATTACGAGAATTATTGTGAGGTTTGGTAAAAATGGTGTTTTGCTGGCGGAGATTCAGAAGACGTATCGGTACCGAAAATCTGACTTTGCCTTTGAGACAGTCAGTGGCTAGTAGTTTAGAACGAATTCCTTTTGGGACCAAATAATGTAAATCAGGGCCTCTTTTCGGGAATTTTATTCCCGAAAATTCGTGAAAATTTCCGAAAGTCATTTTTTAGAATTTTTGGTAATTTTAATTCAATAAAATTCTTTATCACATTCGAGCCTATTATAGTCGACTTTCTTGTTAAAAGTTGGGTTGTAATGGGCTCACGCCCCTCGAACTTTTACCAACCTCGACTGTAATTACTTGATTATACCCTTTGCATTATAATATACTATTAAAACACAAAAAAAATCCAAAAAATTAATTTCGGAAATTTTTGTGAATTTTTGGGTGTTAAAATTCCTGAAAATAAGCCCTGACGTAAATTCTAAAATTGGAAATATAGAAGGAATTTCGGTGCAGGGCGAAAACACCGGTTACGACCCCTTTTAGAAATTGCGTTAGTTACGAGCTATTGTCTTTTCCTTTGTTTTCAAAAAAGAACAAAAGAAAGGCTCGTAACTAGCACGGGGCTCGTAACTGCTGCAATTACCCCAGTAACTACATTGGACGCAATAAAAATCTCTTGCGTAAGGTTTGTATGAAAATTCAACGGCTTACGCGAATGATTTTTATCGCGTATATTATAATTGCTGTCTTATAGAGCCGTTTTTAGGCAATTTGACAGATTTTTGACATGTGCCGCGAATGCAGACCTTTACTCGAAGGTCCAAACGACAAGAACGCAACGAAAGTAGTTGAAGCTCCTCGAAAGATCCATCTATCCTTTGATTTTCTCACTCGTTTACTAGTCTTCTGGCATCAACAGTGAAACAAAATGTTACAAAAAAAAAACAGAATTCGCTACAACAGTCATCTGTTCAGTCCTCGGTTTAGTCACACGAACTAGTTGTAAAAACTGTTCCATTACAATAAGATTGGAATAAATTGTGATTAAGATGTTTATAGAGAAATTGATTGAGCTTTGCGGTTTCAATAAATCGATTCATCATCATCAATCGGCTTTTGTATCGTCATATATGTGAGCTATTAATAATAATTTCACGAAATTTTATTTTTATCGAATTGCCTTATTTTACGAATAAATTATAATTTATTCGATCGGCGTGGGCTTTCTGCTGTATTACACAGCATAAAACAGTAAATATCGTCGTAATTAATTTCAATTAGACTCTGAATGTGATATTTGATTATGAGTCGATTTGTCCCTTTATTTGGTCAGTTGATCTTCCTTGCATTATTTGATACATACAAATTATTCCAGGTGACATTTTTCTCATATAAACACGCCTGAGTTCCATAGCCGAATAGTAAATAGCATCGTAAGAGCTGTTATTCGTCTTACATTCCACAAAATTATTACTTTAAATCATCGCTGTCAGAATTTCATGACTCCAAAATTCTTCTTGGAATCAACAGTTTGATTTCTTGAGAAAAAGTACGCGAACTGTTGCCATGTTTGGTGATTAAATAAGAGAACATATTCTAAATAGCAATTTCTTACATATTACTTTATATATGAACGTTTTTCAGATAAGCTCTTTGTTTGAATTATTTTTGTCATTGTCATGACACTCAGAACACATCTGGAACACTTGCGTAATGGAGATAATTAGAAGAGATCAACATTTCCGAATCCAGTGCTAATCGTCACTCAAGTCTTGTAACTTGATGGACGTGATGAACAAATAGATAGTGATGGGTCTGCTGCCTTAATTTGCGCAAGAAACTTAGTGTGAAAGAAACAAAAAATTTTGTACAGACTTTTGCATAGATTTTTTTTCTCTCTTTCGCACTAAGTTTCTTATCCAAATTACGGCAGTTTAGCGAATCGTAACAGCAACGATTACTGCTGTTATCCTTTAAAATTCGTACTAAAGTGGCAGTTTGTGCGAATTCATCGCGTTCTACCAAGAGTCGCCTTCGGCTAGTGGTGTAAACTTCTTGGGAAGTAGAAGGAAAATTTGGAAGGAGTTATGTTTTATACTATTATATCATTCGGGCCTGAAAGTTGGGTGGAATGACCATATTATAGTCGAGCTTCATACAAACTGGGAGGTATATAATAGGCATATTATGGTCGACTCGACTATAATTTTCATTATAATCCGACTAAAACTTTCGATTCGACTATAATTTTCATTATAGTCCGACTATGATATCATGACGTCAACTCTCAAAGGAAATAAAAAAAAAGCCACGAGTCAAATGTCGAATTATATGCCCAAACTATCGTATTAACCAAGGGATAAATAGCTTAATTATAGTCTCGGGCATAGCCCCTCGGACATTCACTTCAGCTCGACTATAATCGCGCCATTATATCCCTTGGTTAATAATATACTATTATAGTATTACAAAGTGTACGGTGTACACTAGAGTATTACTTGATGTGCGGGAAAATCAGAAAAGTATGAAATGTTTTTTTTGAAATATCTGAACATTCGTTGCAACTATTTTTAGATGAGAAGCTTAAAAAATCAATAAAAATACGTTGTAATCTCTCTGAATAAAAAAATTTAATGAAAATAATTTGCTTATTTTGGAAGATTGTAAGTGAATTTTGTTAAGAAAAACATTTGATCTTGCGATTTTTTACGTAAATCAAGATTATGAGCTTGTCATCAACTTAATCTTTATCTTTCACAATATTGACACAACAATCCGGATAAGGTTGGGTGTAGTCAATTTCATTGTGATATCCAGGTTGGGCAATAACTACCCCGCAACTGAATTTCATGAAAAGGGAAAAGACATTGATGTTAATAGTTTGAATGAAAAGAATATTGAATTGACTAACGTGTTCACTGTATATGAGTAATCGTTATGGCAAAGTATTTCATAGCATTTCCCTTCCGGATGATGTTCACCTGGTGGATAGGCCTTCTTTTCCATTTCAACATAGCACTTATTTGGATAATCTGTAATAAAATATGAAGCAATTTCCTATTGAATAGACGCAATTGACTTTCAAATACCCTTATGCTCTGAATGCAAAACTTGCATAGTAGCCGCCCACACCTCAGTATACACAAGAGCAGAAAGCACACACAAAACAAAACAAGTTTTCATTTTAAGTATATTTTTGATCTTGACTACTTAACATGTGAAATAGAACTGGACTTCGACTGCCAAGACGCATATCAAACATGTATATTTTTCATATTTTGTTTCGAATCTAATTAACTTAGTTCTATAAATAATCATCGACAGCCAATAGATTTAAACGTTTCAGTGTAAGTAATAGCTTATGCAATGACACAAACATCAGCTGAAGAGTGTCAGAGAGGGGGAAGAGGGCTAAACGGAAAAGCATAAGCAAGGGACTCGTACGCATCAGAGGAGATGTAGCTAACGGAACAGATAATGCAAATTGTATTGAGTGGTAAATATTAAAAAACCCGCCCGGTGTAAAAAAACAAACCTGCAAATACTCACAAAAAACCTCAAAATTAAAAAAAATATTTTAAAAATATTTAAGGCCCATAACTTGTGTGCTAAAATATAGTCTACATTTAGGGGCTCAAATATTATATTTTTGCTGATATCCGTGGACGAAGATGCAGTTTCAAAAAAGTAAGTCAGTTCTCACAGTAGGGAGGATCCCAAAAAATAAGTTTAATTGCTATTAAAAGGCAACATATTTAGGAAAGGAAATTCTGACTTACTTTTTTGAAACTGCGTCTTTGTCCACTGATATCAGCGTCAAGACGTAAATGTCTGGGTAACTTTGTTCTGAAGCCCGGCAGTATCAAAACGTTACACCCAAAGGATATCCTAGCCTGCATTCGTACTACAGGAAGATTCCAAGGAAAATACGGTGAGTAACAAAAAAAAAATCATGGGTGGCACAATGGGCCCAAAAGCGGCCTGTGTGCAAGCCTTGTCTCAAGAATTTGTGAAGGCGCCATATTTAATAATAATTATAATAGGAGAGGCCCCTAATCCACACTTCCAAACAAAAAAGTTGGCCATTTTTTTTCTCTGCAACATTGCACAAATCATTAAGAAAATAGTCACGAAAAACGACCAAATATCGTGTAGGGTCTCGTCAGAGAGACAGATGGACGGACGGACATTTGTTTTATTGCTGATTCGTCATCCAAGGACCATGACCGGTGCTGCCCCCTACTCCCAGGCCGAAATTCGACTGGCTACGAACGTCGTGGTAAACGCAGAAGACCCCTTTTCGTAGAACTTCGTTCTTCGTACGGGTCTAAAAATTAGTGAAAATTGGTTGAGCGAGTCTCGGGCTGTAGCGTCCAACTCACGCCACGCGACCCTGTGCTTCCTATAGTAGGTGGTTTTGGTGGTCATGAATATACCTCTAATCAGGTAGTCAACCTCTAATGAGGTTTTTAATGCAGTTTCGTAGAGGCGAGCAATTTTATCCATAGAACTATGGTTCCTATGCCTCTACTTAGAACCCTAGGTAGGTCCTAAGTCGAACCCAGCCCAAAAAATTTCTTTTGTGGAGTAAATTGAGCGGAACTTTCTTGTCCGTGGAAGCCTCCACTTAGTGCTCTATATCGGTTCTATGATCGACACCGTATTATAAAGAAAATTTTTCTTAACATTTTTTTTTTGAAAATATTTAATTTAAGGCCCATAACTTGTATGCTAAGATATAGTCTACCTTTAGGCTGAGTCAGTGTCCGCTTCACAAAGATCACAACCTGAGCTTTGTCGTTTTCCGATTGTCATGAGGTGCTTATTGAAATCAAAGTGTTCTGTCATCACACCCGTATACACTTTCAACCTGACTCTACTCAAGTTTATTAGGAATTTAGAGTGATTTTTCCTCAACGGGACATTGTTTTTCGACTGTCTACAGCCTTCTTGAATGTTATTATTATTATTATTTCATATGGTATTTACATCTTAGGTATTACATTTCATTTTCTCATACTAACTTCATGTATTACATCTAGTAATTATATTCTATGTAGCATGTTGAGAAGGTGTTGTATTATCGTACAGTTCGATGCTTAATCGGCCGGGAGGAATGTTGTGATACCAACAGTTTGGCCACCAGGCGATGACTTTTTTCGTGAAGATGAGATAGGCTTGTGAACCACAGATGTCGCTTTTTTCTGGGTGTCATCATTCACAATTTATTGTTCTGTCATTGGCTCTATATATGATGCAGCAGCAGCAGGAGTACAGAAATGCCAACCACGTATTTTACTGCTAATTGTTCTTTGCATGTCCCTTGCATAGGTTTTTCTTTGTAATTTCCTGAAGTCCATATCTTTCATTCAAAACCAAGAAGAGCGATTTCTGTGCTAATTTCGCGGAGACATATGTCTAAAAGTTTCAACAACCTTCGAAAAACCATGTTTTTGACCACTTTTTCAAAATTTCTTGACCAAATTCAATTACTTTATCAGTTTAGTCTCTCAGGAAATGAGGATTTATGAAACCTGATTTAAATAGAAAAAACACGTTGGGTAGAGACTCAGTCTTAGAGTCCTGGCTGAGTCCAACGGCTGTTGCTAATACGTAGAGAGAGACATCTAAAATTGTTAAAGAGAGAACGAGACAACTATAACTACTTCTGTCAAAAATTTTATGAAGAAGTTTTATTCCCGTTCCAAATTTTCTTCCATTGTTGGGTATTCCTAGACCTTTCGATTAAATTTTTTTTTTGAAAATCGTATAAGGTTTGCTATAGTTACGTACCACTTATAAGGTCGTAGATCAGCGACAATCTCTAATATATCCCATAAAAGCTTTTATAATTACCTTTCAGAAAAAAAAAGATTTTGATTTTTTTCAGACTAGGCATCTAAGGACCATGATCGATGCTGCCCCCTACTTCCCCTGGTTACAAACGTCGTGGTAAACGCAATATGCCCCTTTTCAAAGAACTTCGTTCTTCGTACGGGTCTGAAAACTTCGAGAGAGTAGTGCAAGGTTTGTTAAACAATCAGGCCGTGAGTTCTCTCAAAACACCGTTACACCACTAGTTTATACAGTAATATAATAGAAAGAGCTTTCGGAGTTTTCAATTTCAAAAAATAGTTTTATAAATTCATGCCATAAACATAGGAGCGATGATGAGTTCTTTCCCATTGAAAACGTATGAAGAATTAGGCTCGGTATACTTTTTCGATCTCACAATATGCGTTCAATGAACTCACTGTTTAGCGCCGATGGCATATTCCAAAATTATCGTCTAAACTAATTTAGATAGACCGGCACCAACGCATAGGACCATTAATTTAACTTTAAAGGAAAACGATGTCAGTTTTTAAATTATTTGAGAGGCAAGCGTGTGATATATGTATCAATAACAATTCCACCACAATGGATCATAGAGAAGCAAAATTGTGTAATAAAAACCAAAACGTGTTCGTCTCATCTCTTCCAAGCCAATATAAAGTTATGGTCGCATTTCTGAAGAACATAAAAGCCAACCACATAAAAGGCATTTCATATAAAATTCGATTCAATTTGTTGAAACGCGTAAAAAAGCCATTGACCGGAAATTTATTAGCCACGATTGACAAAAAAACTCGTAATTTATAAAAGCTCTTCCTATAAACAAAACTTGAAATAACATCAATTGAAATAAATTGATAATTTACAGAATATTGTTTTAATGATTTGCATACCGAAATTAGATTCGTTCAGTTTATGTGCATCTGCATCCCGTTTATTTAATTTTATTTTATATTTTTCATGTGTTGAAATTAACTGATGTCCACTGGGATGAACAAAGTTCATTAAGGATGCAAAACGAGACGCTTTTCTATGCAAATAATGACAAAATTCAAAGCGATTTTAATTTAAAACATTTTATATTCTGTTTACTTCGAAATTCGATTTTATTTCGTGATATTTGTGCGAGATTCCGATTCCGTCCTGGAAACGTATATGAGCAAAAAGTTTGTGAAAATTGTCTGTCCATCCGGTGCAAGATTTTCGCTAAGTCGCCAAGGTTTTTTATTAATATAGTAATAATAATCCACCGTTACAACCCGTCCGGGTCAGAGGCTAGGTCATTTATTTACTAATCTCGCAGTTTTTTATGAGCTTTTGCTCAGATGGATTCTTCTTACAGATCCTTTCGTTACCGAAGTTCTTACTTTGTCATTGGTAAATTGCGCACAGACCTTGGAATGCCCGTTCGCCCCCATCAGTATGTTTTACCAACAGGCCTTTTTTGCACCACATGCTTCACGTGAATTCCGAACAACGCCTAACGGTAGCTAACATTTTACCATTAGGATTTTTTCTGGTGCTAATTATATCTTCGCCTAAAGTTAGACTCAGATATTTGCACACAATATTCATCGAATACGGGTAACGTCATATTTGTCATTCTTCTATGTACGATTCGTTGCGGCACCAAATTCACAACCACCCAAATTGGTGTGAAGTTTTAAAATATTCTAGAGACATCAGGCTTTAAGTGTAAGAAAAGATAAAGTGAAAAAACTTTTTTTTTTGATCACGATATTTCATCAAAGTCTCGCGATGTCGACTAAACGCTTTTTCGCTCAACCAGAAACATACTGAAGATGAAAAAAAATGTTTTTTTATTGCTTAGATATTGCTTAGTATACCTTGTTATACTGCCTAGTCAAAGACAGCTTATTAAGGCTATTAAACGTTTCAGGTTACTACGCTCAAGCCTTCGCCGACGACCTAACCATCTTGATTATAGGGAAGTTCTTAAGCACGGTAAACGAACTCATGCAGTCAGCTATGACATTGATTAAGAAATGGTGCAAAAGCCACAAAGAAACAGAACCAAAGTTCTTCAATGAATTAATTGTACTATCGAGCCTGATCAAGTACTTTGGCGTATGGCTAGATCCTAAATTAAACTGGAGCACTCATGTAAGACTAGCGATCCAGAAGACCACCGCGATCCAGAAGGGCAATAGGTATCAATTGGGGGCTTAGTCCAAAGGTTCTTTACTGGATTTACACTGCCATAGTGAGACCAAAGTTGAGCTATGCAGCGGCAATCTGGTGGTCCAGGTGTAGACTTTCAACTGTTCAGACTCAGTTGTTAGCAGTGCAACGCCTAGACTATCTTCGGTTACGGGAGCAATGTCTACTGCTCCCACTTCAGCACTAGAAGTTCTGCTAAACACTGAACCTCTCCATATTTTTATTGAAGCAAAAGCGCGATCAACCATGCTTCGATGGTATCTCACCAACCATCTCATCAACGCCAACGTCGGTCACGCTCGACTGTAGCATCAGATGATGAAGCGCTCACCGCAATTGAAGATGCCGTGCGATTCAATAATGCCAACTTACAGATTCAACAAATTCTTCAAAATATCCATCCCCAGCCGCGAAGAATGGCAATTATCGACTCCACTGCATACGGATAACTCCGTCAATTGGTACACTGACGGCTCGCTCAACAACGGGTCCGCCGGTGCAGGCCTCCACTGTATTCGGTTCAGAAGTGCTGGTGCCACTAGGTAAATTCTCAACCGTCTATCAATCAGAAATCGCTGGAATCATCGGCTGCTGTCACGAGTTAGAAAAGGATGTAGACTCACAGCTGCCAACGTACATCCTAATGGATAGCCAAGCAGTTTTGAAATCGCTTAGAAGATGCGTCTTCACCTCATCTCTCATGCTCCGGTGTCATGACAAACTTCAGTCAATCGCTAATAAACGGCAAATCTCGCTGGTATGGATCCCGAGCCACAATGGCCATAAGGGTAATGAAAAAGCCGACTTATTGGCCAAGAAAGCATCTGCAACGCCGTTCTGCGGTTCAGAGTCTGCTTTACCAGTGTCACTCTCGACTCTGCAGACCATCATTGATATGTAGAAAGACGAATTGTTTGCGAATCACTGGCGACTGTTCGGCTCGACAAGCCAAAAACTACTTATCGATAAACGAGAAGCATAAGAAATACTTCTTGTCTAAAACTAGGAGAAATATTAAGAGGCTAACCGATATACTAACAGGCCATTGCTCACTGAACAAACATTTGTTCACCTTGAAGCTGGTGGACAATCCTTACTGTAGTAAATGCGGAGAGATCGAAACAGCTGAACACTTTCTTTGCCAGTGTCCAACCTTGGCGAAATCAAGAGCAAAATATCTAGGTGCCTATCGACTGGGCTCAGGCTCTATTTGGAGCATTCATCCCAAGCACATCCTCAATTTTTTGAACAGCTGCTCATCGATCACTTAATACTTAAAAATACAGCCTCCAGAGGTCTTAACTGTGGGTGCGCACAACAGACCCAATTGAGACCTAGGTGCTAGATTCTCGCAAGGAATCTGCCCACTTATCCTATCCTATCCTATATAATAATAGTAAATAATCACTTGAATGAAGTGGTATTTGCATACAAGTGTTTGTTTGCCTTACAGCATTAACAAAAGAAATACAAATGCAATGGCTCTCTGAACATGCCTTATTGAATATCGATATTTATATCTATATATTATATCTATGTAACTTTGTAGAGTTTCATAAAAGTATTGATAAAGCCTGAAGTGAAATTTATTGGTTGCAAAAATTAATATGAAATAAATGGAATTTCGGTATAAACTCACAATAATGGGAAAAAATTTTAAGTTTGCTGGCTTTTTCAAAATTTTCAGATATTCAAGGCTTATTATCACATGAACGATTGCTGTGAATGACTATGGGGTTTTCTCATCACCATTTGCTGTTTAAAAATAATTTTAATGTTACGGCATTCCATATTGATGGATTACATGCATAAAAAACTTTTGTCACTGGTTCATTGAAGAGAATTTATACGGTTTTCAACGATAGAGTTAAATGATAAATAGAGGATAAGTTAAAGCTCCAACTTTAAGCGGTATTGTGCATCAATAGGTGAATAAGAAAACCAATTCTATTTAGAAAATCCTTGAGGTCTTCGTTGATTTCTAATTTAATTCCGATCGATTGTTTTGACAGGCTCTTAGCACAAATGATATGAAACACGTTTTTTTTTCTGATAATAACTATTGTAAACCAATAAATTCATTCAACCTCGTTTCTACACGAATTGATCTATTTCGAGCCAACTGCATCTGAACTGTTCTATACTAGTAGATGGAGAAAGAGGTAGGAATTTCGATCGTCCCAAATTCATTTATGGGTAAGCAGTCTAGCTATTGCTAACAGCCGTTTAAATAACTAAAAACTCAACTAACTGAAAAATGGGATCATAAATTAGGTGAGCTAAATAAATTACAAACATTTAATACGCTAAAGCTAATTAACACAACATGGCGCTTTCTTGATAGACTCTTCGCCGCAACTCCACATAAAAAACACTTGCTTCGCGGACCCGTACGATTATCATTTAAAACCTAATTCCGTCGAAAGGAATGAAGATAAATGTGAAGGAATTTTGCTAAATTAGTGATTACGTTGCCAAAAGGCAATATTGACAAACTCGTCTGAAGCAATGGAATACTGTTAGGCATTTGATTACCTATCATATAGAAAAACAATCAAGAAAATCAAATATCCTTTGCCCGATTTATATAGAAAAAGCGAGTAGGCCTCAGGAAAAAGATTTACAACTTAAATACCAAAAATATCTACAAGCGACGCGACGTCGGAATCGTGTTTATAATATACGCCGCCGACGATGTGTTATCAACATTATTTAAGTGTAGTATGACATACTTAACTAACGTGCTATGGTCACATAATACGTGCACGGTGGATAAAATACGTCGGTGGCGTATATTATAAACACAATTCCTACGTCGCCGTCGCTTGTAGATATTTTACTCAGTGCTTGACATGAAATTGCTCAAATTCAATCGCTACATTCGTTTTTCGACTAACTTTCAGGGGAAAAAAATGTCTTGAAAATCGTCACGACGACGGACGAAAAAATAGGTTTTGAGTTTTCTCTCCAAAACGAGAAAAACTTATTAACTCCCGAGTCGTTAACGCTTAAGAAATTTGAAAATAGAAATTTGGACCGCTGTTTTCTTACAAAAACTGTGCTTTGTTCTTTTTGTGCATATTATTTCATTTACAGTCATTACTGTATGCATTTTTCTCCACTCGAAATAAAGTTCAACATAATAGCACTTGAGTGCTACATAACGAGCCATGATGAAACGAGTATATTTTTCGCAATTTTACGAAAGAAATTTCATCAACATGAATATACATGAATAATGAAGTTATGTAAAGAAATGCAACATTTTCGGAGAGTTTTCCTAGAATAAATTTATGTTACATTTTACATTATCTTGAATCCACTTACTCGATTCTTGCCATATTCGTTATTAAATGTATGAAATTTTCTTGTGAATATTACACACACAAACTTGTATTTCATGTCATGTAAGAGATCCTTGCATTTCGTCTATATTTTGTAGGTAAAACATTTTCTTAGATATGTGTAGAACAAGATTATATTTGGCAATGAATTAAAATGATTTAGGTTGTGATAATACGTTGTGGCATTTGGAGTGTTGTTTCTCAAATCGTTTTGGAGATTATTTTTTATTATTTTTTATTATTTTTTATTAGATTGAAAAAGTTTAGTAAATTGAATACTTTCAGTCAATCTTTTAAAAATCTCTAATTACATTTCTTTTGAAAATGATTACAGATCAAAGAATTTCAAAGAAGTCATTTACATTCATTTGTACTTGACTGTACTGGTACTTGAGCCGTGTACGTGGGTCTCTTGATTTCTATTCTACATATGACCACATCCGCGCCCGGACGCATTATCTTATCAACCGGAATAACTTCAGGCGTGTGGTGATTTGTTTGCCTATGGATTTGCCCGACTTCAAGTTGGTTCTCCAACATTTTTTCCCCCTCAAGCCAACCCAACTCTGCCCTCTACTATCGACTTTGCAGTTACAAGTGGAAGGCTTCTTACCAAAAATGTACGAACAGTGAATTGAAATTGAAGTATCGGCTAGGCAACAACTTACAAATAACACTATTCAAGCATTTGCAAACGCTGATTGCAAGCCATTTAAAGAAATCGTCAAAGACGGTAGTGACTTGATAAAATGCGACTTTAGGACGAGAAAGGACATTGACAATGCTATTCAAGACCTCGTAACGTTTCTTCGAAAAGCAGAGAACATTGCCATTCCCTTAAAAATAGTGAAACCTATCACCTGTAAGATTGACCCGAAGATTCTATCAGTGATCTCCCTACGGAATTGCCTCCGTAGACGAGCGCAGAGAAGTAACTGCCAGTTTACCAAAAAAATGGTAAACTCATTGAACCGCCTAATCCGAAGCATGATCTTGATTAGAAAGAACGAAGCATGGAATCGCAAACTGTCTGATATTTAAAGAAATTCAAAACACTTATGGAGAGTGACGAAAACAGTTTTAAAGAGCGTAAATAAAATCCCTCTTCTCAAAGATAACGGAGGTCCCTTGATTCTGACTGATTCTGGTAAAGCAGATTCGATAAGTACAGCATTTAATTTGGCCCATTTTAACAACAATCTAAGCGACCCAAAAACTGAATTCAGTGCCAGTGGTGCATCATTGTTTCTGAACTACTTGAATCCAAAAATTGACGAAATAAACCTTCCTACTCCAAATGAAGTGAAGCATTTTATTCGAAAGTTTAGGAAGAAAGCCAACGCCCATAGTCCGAAGCTATTTTTTAAAGAAGACCTCATTGGAAGATCAATACTTTTTGACTAGCATTTGTAGACCCAGACTATTGACTCTTAGTAGACTTAGTAGACAAAGATTGGTGATCAGAGGGATGTTGAACATTTGCACGACCATAACCAGGTTGTCTCTATTGCCACGCGATAAATTATGACAGTTTCAATTTACCACGAATATTGATTTACACCGTGGAATTGTTTTTGTGTGAAAAAAATGCTTTTCTGTTCGTCACTCATTCTTATTAGCTCTTAAAAAGTTAATCAGACGAATACTGTTAAACCATTTTCGCCCCTAAAACAATTAAAGTTACTTTCCCTCATGTGATCAGTTAAATTTTATACACAATATCTTTAATGTGGGTTAAAGGAACGCATAATTCATTTTTCCAGATAATATTTCACATTCATCAATATTTTTTTAATTAACTCTCGTTGTTCTAGCGAAAATATTACCCAAAATCTCATTATTTTTGTATGAGAAACATTAATACTCGGAAAACCGTCAACCGAATATGATCAATCATAATTATCACAATTTGAAAAGGAAATTTTTCAGACAGAATGTCGTCCTGTCATTGCATGTTGTTGTAACGTATACATGCGGAAAAGAAAACAAATCTTGGAACTCAGTCGGATCGCCTTTTTGTAGGAACAAAAGTTCATCAACCGATTTTGGATAACTGTGAGAATATTTATGTTTACATTTGAGTTGGGAATATAACAACTTTAAATCTCACTTTAACTCTTGAACTTTATTGTTCACGTCCAGAATGAGTATGAGTATTATGGTACCTATGAGAGGCTTACGTGCGCAAAAATGAAAATAAATTACACATCAATTTATTCTGTTGCCGAGATTTCAGTTTTAATACCGAACTATGCTGGCTTGAATATAATAATGACTTCTAAAGTTGTAGTGATCAAAATAAAAAAAGTTGACATCCTCAGGGGAACTGAGACAGTGCTGTATTAAGGTTTCTAGCGCCCCTGGCCAAGTCTACTTCCAGCGCGCTTTTTGTTCGAACTGAGCGCCCCTCGCAAACGAGATGTTTATTAGTTTGCTCTCGGGGCACTCTTATATCCAGGATTAGACTTGCTAGTTGGCTAATTGCCACATTTGTGGTCGCCAACGGACTTTGCTTGCATAGTCCCGTCGGTTCACTGGTTGGCAGCGACACCATGATTTCCTGAGCTGCTCCAGCGGTACCAGGAATGAGTGCATATTCCTACCAAAGTAGTTTGGTAAAGAGCCTTACCATCAAAGTCCTCACTGAGGGTAAATTCGGTAAATTCGGGCTGGGGGTAGTGTGTCATACGCAACTTCTCCTTCCTAGCCAACCAGGTTGGGGAAACTGTAGTAGAGAGATGATAATATCTTGGGTCTTACCTAGGTCTCGACGGTTTGCACTAACCATCCGTTTTAAGGGAGAGTCTCCGATGGGGACTAGTTCTAATTGGGCGTGTCCAATTTTTCGCCCATGGGGACCGCGCGGTAGAGAGATTCTGAGATACACGCGTTGTAAATGTATATTTTCCGTTCCTAGTTGGCTGTTGATTATTCAACATTTGTTATTAAAAATTTGAAATTCGCGACTGTAGAAGGAGCCATTTAGAAAGTGCTCACGCTCCTAAGGGGCAAGAGCGTGCTGACATACATCCTAATGAATGAGGCGCGCAGGCCTCTTAGATTCAGTAAGTTTTAAAACTTTCTGAAAATTTGTATTAAGCAAAAAAAAAGGTTACTCACAATGGCGCAGCCAATAAAAAAACGATCTTTTCAACTACCAATTACAATAACTAAAATTCATCTACTCTACTTTTCCCTAATGTTGCCACGATGCATGCCGCATTGCCTCTTTGAATTGCAAGGGATCGTTCATAAAGTATGTCACGCGTGCGAAAGAGATGCAAGATATGCATAAAAATGTTATAGAAAGAGACGCAAATAGTTGTCACGCGTGACATACTTTATGAATAACCCCCAACTGAAATCTTCTGTAATAGGAAATCTTTCGAGTGTGATTCCCCAGAAGCTGTACTTATCAATGACCCTAATTTGCCTATAAATTTCTTCGTTTCTGGACCCATGCAACCTAGGATTTCAAAAGCAGCAGGAGTAAATAAGTAGTTTTCTTTTAAAGATATATAATTATTAAGCCTAAATCTTTCCGCATTATCGGCTATTGAACGCGCTTTCTTAGAAGATTCATTGACATAAGAAGGGGCTAACGTATCTCGAACTGTCACGTCCCAGAGAAGAGACTTTAACTATAAAGCGTAAACTTCTTGTGTAGTTCTGAAGGTACACGCATCATCAAAATATGTTCATTTAAATTTTATGGCAAATCACGAGCAGAACGAGCTATTTTTTTCCTTTTGGAATGTACATCAACAAAGAAAGAATGAAAGAAAGTACTCAGCTTGAATTGACACGACAGTTTCATAATATTCGTTTCTTGATATTTTTTTCGTTCACTTTTTCCAGCGCACTGGGCAGCTGCCCACTTTGCCTAGCTTAATACGGCACTGGGCTGAGATCACCCTAAACCCCATGGCTGCGTTTCCGCGTTAAAGCAATCATTGTAACATTCAAAACAAGAACAAATAAATAAAAAACTGGTCGACAAAAGCAAGGTTATAGACAGTGGAGAGTTAGCGCCATCCTCTATTTTATAGGGTAAAAAAAAATCCATCCACTATGAACACGTCAAAACATAAAAGTCGTCTGTTATGAAGACGAGGATGTCAGTTAGACTTAGTAAAATCGCGTCAAGAGTGTTTAGGGATTATTGAAAAAGTTATTTTATCGCAAATCTCAAAAACCAAACAACTAAAGTTCTAAACACTCAAGGTATCGACGAGGTCCACTATTTTTGAGGCAGTTTGCGTCAAATATTTCATTTTTGTATTTATGAATTACTTAAGTTTTCCATATTTCTTATTCGGTATCACAACCGTGGTTAGGTATTTCAGTAGCATCGGTAATACCGGTTTCCTTTAAGAGCACGTCGCTTGAAGGCATTCTTTATTTAAAACTCAGACAAATCCAAAATATATAAAAATTGTCCAAAAATAAAATGAGGTGTAAACAAAAGAAGATTTCATATAAAACGATACGCCAGCGCCATATTCTCCTAGGAGAAAATTGCTGATAAGTGGTGAATTTGTCAACTAAACTCGCAACCAATTGCTGCTCAAAAATATGGTATAGATGAACGGGTTGCCCGAAACTTCGAAAAACCCGACCCGAACGTTCGGGTTCGAATCGTTTTTTTCGGGTTCAAGGGTTTCGGGTTTCAAAAATTTTAATCGGGTCGGGTTCGGTCCAGGTCGGGTTGTTGTATCATTTTATTCGGGTCCCGCTCCTTTATTGACTTTTTATTTTTTACAAAACTCGTCTAAATTTTATCATCTTTTACACGAATTTTGTTTTAGTCTAAGGTCCGTGAAGAATGCTGACATCGGGCCTTGAAATAATTTTTGTTTCGAATTAATTTGGGTTGGGAGTTTCGAAAAACTTGAGTGTCTGGTTCGGTCCGGGTTAGGTTTTGAGACAGTTCGGGTTTCGAAAAATTTTATCGGGTCGGATTCGGCCCGGGTGGGGTTTTGAAACAGTTCGGATTTCGGGTTTCGAAAATTTTAATCGGGTCGGGTTTAGTCCGGGTCGGGTTTCGAAAAATGGTCGACCCGCTCATCTCTAGTATACATACTCCAAATTCTTATTTTTCGCCCGGACACTATTGCGGGCGCAACTTCTACAGACAGTCCAATTTTACGTGCATTTTGTTAGAGTTTGGAATCGTGCTGAAAGTAATAAACGTATTTATCTCAGGCTATGGTCAATTATACAAAATGTTTGGTAAGTCCTTGGATCATTAAACCACTTATTCACATTCCGGAATGAATTTATTCGCTTATAAACTCTATTTGCTCTAATGCTAAATATTTGCACCAATTAATAAAGCAAACATTTGAAATTTGCATATGCCATAGAACACAATATATTTTATAATTTCATATATTATTCAGTTTCATTGTTCAATGGCAAAATTAAAGTAAAAGAGTTGTATATGCAGATCGTGAACGTTCATAAATGAATAAGAGAACAGGATAATTTCTAAACATACATGACGAAAATGTGAATAGCCGCTTTTGGGAATATATTGTTATGATGAATTATTTTGTTGCTGCTGAAATTAACTGGAGATTTCATTCAAATTTGACATTCACCAGGATTTTACTCATGCGACATATTTTGCGCTTAAGTTTGAGATTAATTTGTACAATTTATCCAGTTGCTTTGTCTTCAAACAAAAATTTCAAGTACACAAATTTTTTGTTAATTTTATGAATTTAGCCCATGTCTGTTTTCGTTTATAAAAATGGAAATATGGACAAAAACAAACAAAAAGTTGTTTCATATTTTCGCCACATCACTCTTAACAGAACGTTACCACTCTACGTGAGTAAATGGCTTATTAAGTGCACGACTTTAGGTTGTTGTCACAGCAATCGTTCTTTAGTCCTTCAAATATGAAGGGTTGTGTGGGTGGAACATCTCCGAAGATGAACGCAACCGTCACATTACCACAACCTTTCAACGTGACCGGTTATTGACCAATTATGACGGTAGGCTCCAGTAAGAATGTACAAATTCCTCCTATTCGTTGCAAGAGTAGACTGCAATTCAGTCAGCCTCTGCTGCCTCGATGCTTCACGCACTCGTGAGAACAATATGGTAATTCAGTTACTTCAACCTTGATCTGATTTTTTCGATAAAACGCAGTGTCGTATGAGTGAAGTCGAGAACAGAGTTCCATACTTTTGTTTACAACGCAAACTCAACTTATCGACCACTGATAATACCACACACTGAACGGATGACTTTATGCCAACCAAAATTATTTAAAATAACGTAAAATGAATAATTTGAACTCTTGCTAAATTCTAAGTTACATGTTCGTTAGTCGCTTTCTGTATTTTTCGGTGACTCATTTTCATTTTCATCAAATTTTAGCTACAAGGATTAAAGTTAAATTTATGTCGCTACTCGTAGTTTGCTAGCACCAAAATTAGGGCCTTATGACCGAGGAAGATAAGGCGACTTTTGTTGCGGGAAGTGTGGCACCGCATTTCAACGCCTTTATGCACTAACCAACTTTTGGAAAATGGTTATTGCTGCATAAGGTCATCGATTTTTTGGGATTATTACAAAATTATTCTAATATTTCACCGTGCGCGCTTACTTGTTTTCGGTTCCTTCTCTAAAGGTTAGCCTTAGCGTCACTCTAATCAGAAGCTGATTAGTCAAGTCGGGTCTCACGACTCTAAAATGTAACTCTAGGTCACGTCCACTTGCGCAAAAACCTAGTCTAGACGACTAGTTTCTACTCATCGGTTTTGTTTCAGGTGTGCCATGTCAGTTAATTCCTGTTTTAAATGAATTTATAATTTAAACTTTTAAAAATGTATAACTATAATAATATAAATCTATAATATTAAACCCAAAATCACTGCCCTTCACTGCACTTCACTACAGTTTACTACACTTCGCTACACTTCACTGCTACTCCTCACTACAGTTTTCTACACTTTAGTGCAGTTCGCTACAGTTCACTACATTTCGTTACACTACACCTTACCACACTTCACTACAGTTCGCTACACTTTGCTACACTACACTTCACTGCAGTTCACTACACTACAATTCACTACAGCTCGCTACACTTCAGTACACTTCATTACACTGCACTTCACAACAGTTTGCTTCACTTCGCTAGAGTTTGCTACACTTCACTACAGTTCGCTACACGTCACTGCATTTCGCTACACTTCACTGCAGTTCTCTACTCTTCAGTACAGTTTCAGTACAGTACACTTTGATGCAGTTCTCTACATTTCACTGCGATTTGCTACACCTCAGTACTGTCCGTTACACTTCGTTTCACCGCAGACTGCTACACATCGTCATAATCTCATCCTTCCTACAATTCCTACAACGACAATCTACTACACTCGATACATCTAAAATTTTTGTTCCTTTTTTAATCTTCTTATATCCGTTTCACTATTGCAAAATTTGTCGACTTGCAATAGCGATTTTTGTATGTTTCTGTTTGATGCGGAGAATCCGAGTTCGAAAAAACTGTAAAAAAAAGTTTATATACAGAGATGCTTAATATTTCAAGCACCTACTCCGATAAGATAGAAACAAATATAGGAGGGAGTAATTACTTCAGAAATACACTGACTCAAATTTCACACGGGAAACGGTCGGGTTCGGGGACATTTCGGAGAACACATTTCTTTCAAATTTTGCCCATAGAGTGGGAAGGCTCACCAACAAATTTAATGGGCACGGTTCGTGACGAACATTCTTCTCTGATTTCGAACAGTGACAGGACAGGCTGGGGCATTAAAAAGTGGTGTCTGCTCACCTCTGCTTAAGGCTCAAATCGTTACAAAGGGTTTTAATGACCTGGAACATCGTTTTGTGAAATACTTTTGAAGGAAGTTATTGAGGAAAGTCCATTGAAAGAATATGAAGGAAGCCTTTGTGAATATTGCCCCAAAATTTTGTTCAAATGGATGTGTATCTGTTTTGATTACAAACCTTTTCAATTGTACCAAACAAAGTTTACAGTCCATTTCAGGTGATTAAGGTGGTGTTGTAGAGATAATATCAAAGATTTACGCAGGAAATTTGTTTAAGAACTATCCCGCTTATTACATATTGAAATTATTGTCTCAGATATTTTTTTACTGTTTTGGCCCTACCCGCCCTGACTATACATTCATGTACTCAGTAAGGAACTGGTTAGCTCAATTGTAGCGAATTGGCCTTCTACCAAGACCCGGTCAAACACTGCATTGGATTTTTCTTTATAGTAGAAAAGTAACTTTCCTAAGCGTACCCAACCTTGATAATGTGGGCAAATCATTTCATGAAAGAATAAATTCCCTAGGCAAGGTACTCAAGCTAAGCCGTCCTTGCGACCTATGAAGCCCTGAGTCCTCACAACTACAAGAATTGCTCAAAATGCCTTTCGTTTCATTTCGTAAAAGGATAAATTCGCTTGGATTGACCAAAATGTGTGATCGATGCTTTTCGTAAAAGAATAAATTCGACTCTAGGTCAAAATAATTCTGAACAAGTTAACCGCGGACGTAATAGCCCTAAATTCCCGAACAAAAACCCTAATTTTAAAATGAAGTAGAGGGAGGAAGTATAATTTTCTTCGTAAAAGCTATAAAACAATTTTTATAAATTTTTAAAACTATACCCCGGGCGAAGGCCGGTAATCATGTTAGTATATTATAAATATGAATATAAATATATAAAGAATGACGATGAGCAGGAGTACTATCGACTCCGACCGACGGGTCGGTAGCTCACTTCTGGATCTGCTCATAATTTTTTTTCTTTTTTTTTTGTTACTTACTACTTTTGTAACTACAGTGGGTTTCGGCCATTGATGAAATAAATAAATAATTTATACTCAGCTTTATTATGTGAAGAAATTTATTTCACAGAAAATATTTATTAAGATCAAAGAAAACTCAGATGGTCGAGAAAAACTTTGTGAATTCTTCAGGATCGTGCATTTAGTTTTTTATTAATTTCCTGAACCACCACCGAAAATATTGAAAATAGCTTGTAACAACGAGGGATCTGTTTCTGATGACGGTCATTGTGATGGATTTTTCTGTTCACCACAGTGGCATTTTGTTTTGCAACCACAGTTAGAAGATGGCCGAGCAGCACTACAGGTACAACTACGTCCACATCCACATGAGACGCCTGGTACTGGTAAAGCGGGTTTTGGTGGAATCCCAGTCACATTGGAAGGGACCGACGGCTCTTCTTCGGGAGAATAACCATAAGGGGCTGCAGCGTAAAGGCTCACCTTAAACGTATTGGAACTGTTATACAAAGGAGTTAAATATAAGAACATAATATTTGTCATACTTGAGCGAGAAAACACAACACTAATGCAAACTTCATTTAATTTTTTCAGTTACTAATTCGACAAATGCTTTGAATTTTTCCTTTTGGTTGCTATTCAACAACTGCTTTGATTAAAATGAATTGTTTTGCAGAAACATTTTTTTCAACAGCATATGCAGGCAGGTTGCTTTAAGAGTCTGTGTGACTGTTTTCCATGGAATCCGTTACAAATATTTCCATTTTGTTTGAACAATTTGCTTCAGTAAAGAATTGAGTTTTAGAAAAAATGTCGCTGTTTACGTGGAAAATTTCAAGGCCATAATTTGTGTGGTAAACATATGAAAACATATGGTCATTAGAATGTATGATTCAGGCAATACAATCTTGATTTAAAAGACTGACGTTGAAAAGCTGTCATTCAATGTTAATTTGACATCGAACTCGCCGCGGTGGGTATCATCAGATAAAAGAGTTGATTCGAGACGACGAAATTGTCGTTCAGTTCGATCCTGAGCTATCTTACAGTGTGTGTACGACACAAACTAATTAGTAACCTAAACTACAGATGGTTATTTAGCATAAGCAAATTATTTATTTACTGTAATGTACTCATGATAGTTGCCCTGAAAGAATCGTTGAAAAAAGTGAATTACTGTAATGAACACCGCCTTAATCTTCCAGGCGTTCGTAAAATCGAGAAAGGTGATTTGCTTCATGTGTTTGGAGAATTCAATTAATGTTACGTATTTCAGCAATGTCAGTGATAAAAAAACCTACGTGCTGGACGTTAACTTACGTGCCTGAAGTACAAAATCGACAACGGTAAGTTTTTTTCGGAAAATACTTCGGGCATGTATACTAACGTCCGGCATGTATGTCACACCATGATGTGTGATAAAAATATTTTACTTTCATTTCGTTCAAGAGTATACGCAGTAAATATTGCAAAATTTAATTGTGTGTACTATAGCACACTCACAATTCAAAAGAAAAAAATTACAACGATTTTTTTCCCAATTTCTTATTTCGATTTTTTCTAACTCAAGCGGTCACCTATCCAAGTACTAACTGCGACCTCTGATGCTTAACTTCAACGCATGACACTCTTCGACGTTACCAATCCTGCTATCGGGCATGAACTATTTCTGAAGCGTTGTTACTATAAGTACATTTCCGATGTTAGTATACTTGTCACATGTATACAAACGTCCTATATGTAAGCAATAACAATACATGCGGGACGTTTGGTCAAATTGAAAATTTTAAACATGTGGCAAGTACATAAGAGGCGGAAGTTCATCTAATAGTCTAATAATAACTAACATATGAGCCGGAAACTATACATACCGTGTGACTAACTTACATGCCTGAAGTATACTAAACTTTTCGTTTTTTCAGTGTTTCTTAATTCGAGGGGTTATTCACTGGTCAAAAATTTGTACCAAAAATTGCAATTCCATAAGAAAATTCCCAAAATATCCACAAAAATTCCACAAAATTTCTAAAATTCCACAGAAGTTTAATCGAAATTCCAAAAATTTCATCGAAATTCCGGAGTTCAGAATTTCCGGAAATACCAAAAACTCAAAAAATTCCATCGAAATTTCAATAATTCCAGAAATTCCATTTTAATTCCAAAAATTCCATCAGCCTGTACCAAAAAAAATGAAGCGGATAACCTCTCGTCTTAATGTATATTTTGACGACACACCACTAAGTAGCCTTTGGACCTTAACTTTCCCATTCTGGAAAATAAACAATTTGGAAGCACGTACGTAATGTATGAGGTATAAATCATATATCCATTGTGTCACATTTCTTGTATCCAACTTCATTCCGCGTTCAGAACATAGCTTCAGTCGAATTTTTAAGATTTCATTCTTGATCTTGATTTGGAATGATTTGAAAATGGAACGACATGGGTCTCCATGCAAAGCGTTCCAAATCCAAAATACAGGCAAATTTTGATTTGGAACTAGACGACATAGTTTAAAAACTTGCGTTACCAAATAACGCACAACATAAATACTTTTGAACTCGGCTATGAGCTATTCTAGAGCTAAGAATGGTGAGAGCCTAAAGCGAGCTTCAAAATTATGAGGTTGTGAAGCACACAGTTTATCAGAAAGATATTTACGGCGGGCGTCAGAACTTCTTTCCTAACAAACTACTTATAAAAAATTCCGTATAAATTGTGTTCACGAGACTCCACTGATCGAGTTTAAAATATAGGCATTCTTGTACGGGCGTGTTGAACAAGATTTTCTTCTCTTCCATTTAACAAAATCGTAAATTTATCTGATAACAGATACTCCACTCAGAGACAACAACAAAAACGTATTGAATTATGACTAACACGCCTCTTAGCACCCTTTCATTTATCTAAGTTTTCTACATTTAACAAGCTTCTCACCTACTTGTCATTCATGAAATATTTTCGCATTCATATGTTAAAAAAATGGTGAAAGAAAACCCCAGAAAAATATTTTCAATTGAGAATGTGCGTTAAAACGTTAATGACACCTTTTCACGCAACAAACACATTTTTCACACATGAAAACAACTCTCAAACCAAATAAACAAACACACGATAAGGAAACGTAAATAAATTCGAGCTTTTCTTCCTTCTTTTTACATGAATTGCAAAAGACCCACACACCCATTGGAGGAAGGGGAAAAAGAAATATCCAAAAAATATTACCGCGATGCGGCATAAATACAGCGTAACTACGACGTCGCAGATCTCTATAAAGCAATTTAACTTTACGTTTGTTTCACTAATAAAAATTTACTAATTTTTTCCCTTTTTTGAAAAAACTTTTCCCATCAAATTATTGTTTTTTCAATGAGAAACATGAACCATTTTTGCAAGCAACCTCCAAAGTTCTCCCTCTTCAGCCAACGATATTTAAAGAAATGGTTTGACTTTCCGAAAATTAGCCTGTTTCGAAGGAAATCAAACAAATACGTACGATTTATACGGTAGAACATTGTAACCACAGTAATAATGCGATAAGCTGACTTTGGGACACTAAAAGTCTTTCAACTGATTCATACCTTTTTATCAAACGAATTTTAGTTGTGTTTTGTTTCATGACGAACCGAAAGTCCTCTTTAACACATACACACTGTTACGTGCTGAAAAGGAGAAAATTCTTCTATACGCTTTGCTCAATTATGTCAGTGTATTGAACGACATTTTTCTCCTTAGTGAAAATATGAAAGGTGACTTCTCCACAATTAGTTCATATACATCATGGTATTCCATCGGTAACTTTTTGGATCTGCGTATCCTTGATTCGCTCTTCGTTTGATTCTATAAAAATACGGAGATGCCTTTCGCTTTGATTAGGCGAAAATTGCTCTATTTTTATAAGGATCAATTTGACAACTTTTAGAAGAGGATTAATATTTCTATCTTTTGCATTAAACCAGGGCATATTTAACAGACAGTATTTTCTTGACTTTTCTATTCTATTTCAACGCTTTAATGTTTTAACCTACTTTTTCAGTACTTTAGAGTTCTAGAGCTAATAAAGTAGTCGAAAACCCCTAAAACCAACTTTTTTCACTTTATACAAATTGCAGAAAGATCAGAAATTAGCAGAAAATTGAAGAAAGTACTTTTTGTAAGGGGACCCGTACGTATCAGAATAGAAGTGGATGTGGCAAACAGAATAGATGTTGCAAAAAGATTCGAACGTATCCAAAGTAAATGTTACCTTAACTCCAAACCTAATAAACCTAAAATTGAAAAAAATGGAAAAAATTTGGTTTTTATCAGCACCATCGTTCCTTCATTTTCATTGTCTTCTGAAGGTTCAGTAGTCGAAGCCTTGCTGTTATGGTCTCTCAATTAGACGCAATTCGGGAAATAGACCAAAAATCTCAACATGAATGGGATATGGAACTTTGTAAAAAACAACAACTGCGCATATTTTAAGAATGTAACCTCAAAAGCACGAATTTTGGCATGGTCTTTTCCTTTCCCTCTTTCCCTCTTTTCTTTTCCTTTTACATCACTCGGAACCAATATTTTAGTATAGCTGTGTCGCTTCGTCTGGGTGTATGGTGCGAGTTCCACATTCATGCATTTGTAGTGAATTAGTAGACGAAATGGATCTTCACGGATTAACATGCACAAAAGGGGTCGCTCGTTACGGAAGACACGCAGTGGCTAACGATTTAATTAGGCAAGCACTCGTTACATGCAAAATACCGGCATTGCTTGAACCCACCGGCTGTAATCAAAAATACGGCAAAAAACCGGACGGCCTAACCCTCATCAATTGGTATGACGAAAAACCCTTGGTATGGGATTTCACCTGCGCAGATACTCTAGCCAAGTCATACGTAAAAGGGAATGCAAGAAACGCAGGTTTCACCGCGCAAAAGCGAGAAAATTACAAGAGAAAACACTGAAAAAAAACACTGAAAACCTTGAGGCCAACTTCTACCTCGTTCCAGTCTGTGTCGATACATTAGGCGCTAGGAGTGAAAAAGGATTAAAGGTAGTCGAACGCATCCGCAACCTCATGAAAAACATAACAGGTGAAAAACCTTCAACGAGTTTTCAGATACAAAATATCAGCGTAGCGGTTCGGAAAGGAAACGCTGCAGCAATTCTGGGAACAATTCCTTCAGACGCCAGACTTGAGGAAATTTACTATCTTTAGTTAGGTTCAATACAAAAATTTGTTCGATTCATTCATTTATTAGCAGTAATAAAAAAGGTAATTTCTTCATTGACGATAACTTAAAAAAAAAGATTTTCAAGACAAATAGTCACCTCAACTGTTAGTTTGTAAGAAAACAGATTAATGTGCCGTGTATCGAGCAACTCTTAAATAAATGTTTTCTCTCTCTAGCGACAGCTACTTTATGTTTTCACCCTTCCTGTCCGTCCGTCTGAGCACCCTTCACCGGGGAATCACAGATGATTGGCGGTGGAGTCACAGATGCTTCACCGGGGAATCACCGATTATTTACCGGTGAATTATCGCTGATTCCACGGTGAGTCATCGTTGATTACCCGGTGAAACATCGTTGATTCCCCGGTGAAACATCGTTGATTCACCGGTGAATCATCGTTGATTCCCCGGTGAATCATCGTTGATTCCCCGGTGAATCATTGTTGATGATTCCCCTGTGAATCATCGTTGATGATTCCCCTGTGAATCATCGTTGATTCCCCTGTGAATAATCGTTGATTCCCCGGTGAATCATCGTTGATTGCCCGGTGAAACATCTTTGATTCCTCAGTGAATCATCTTTGATTTCCCAGTGAGCCATCGTTGATTTACCAATGAGTCGCCGATAATTTAGGTCAAAAATTAACTTCTTCGCTACTTTCCTATACCCATGACAATAGCATTCTCAAATTTCAATTACAATAAATCGCTAAACAATCTGACATGTGACATCGTCTAAAAATTCTTTTTTTTTTTGTTCAACAATTCCCGCACCGCCCAATTTTTGAATTCTTACACTTTTATAACAAAATGAAAGAAATAAAACAAAAACAGCTGAGAAATCGACCTCTGACAGTTGAAATTTATTTCGCATATTATTTGCAAACAAAATAATGTTATGGCTCTCGAACCAAATGAGATTAAGAGTCTACTGCTGAACACGGACAAGCCCTGCATTATCAAAAATTTGGATTTGAATTGGGAGTGTCTGAAATCACTTGATTTGAACGAATGGCTTACGTGTCTGGACAAATCGTTCAGTGATGGCATACCATTCGAAGTAGCAAACATTCAGCACAACAAGTATCCACAGTGGGAACGACATAGACAACTATATCGTATGACAAAAGATGAATATATGAATAAATTCCACTCCAATGACGACCCCAAACAATGGGCTACGTTTAGCTACAAAAGCTTAAATACGTTACCAAAGGAGTGCCGTAATGGAGTAGATTTTAAGCGATTCGGGTTCCCAGACGTTGACTTTGTGCACTTTTGGTTCGGTTCAAAAGGTGCACACACTTCAGCTCATTTTGACACCTACGGATGTAATATAGTAGTTCAAGTGTATGGCAAGAAGTCCTGGTTGCTATTCCCTCCAAACGAACTCTTATCACCAACCCGGATTCCTTACGAAGAATCAAGTGTGTATTGTAACGAAAATTTTTACAGTCCGCAGAGTTTGGAACAATTCGAAAGTAATGCAATCAATTGAAACGCTCCGAAAAAATATCGAATTTGGATTTAATGTTTACAGAAATTCGAGAACCACATCATTTAGTCTTGCAAGCAGGTGACGTTCTGCTCATACCTCATCACTGGTGGCACTATGCAGAAAACT
>CM055406.1:13489658-13505499 GCA_029228625.1 Pseudolycoriella hygida | reverse complement strand
TTGGTAGAGGTGAGAGATCTATCAAACAAAATAATTTACGATAGAGGTGAGAGATCTATCAACAAAACGAATAAATCTTAGAATACGGTGTATAAAAGCTAGACGCACCACAGATGTTTGTTCAATGCATTCTCTGTTCTTGTCGTTAACAGATGTTTGCTAACACCACTCTCTGTTTTTGCTGATATACACATGGTCTTGCGCCAAAGGTGTACTGAAGAGGCGTAAACGTCCCAATCAGCCAACTTTGTTCGTCGAATAAAATCATTACTCACGTAATGCATTTCCCTTCGTTGCCTCGTCAACGAATTTGGCCGCTTCCAAGCAATACAACAATTTTGATAAAAATAGTACATTGGTTCGCTACTTATTTATAATTGGGGTCTCCATTTCAATGTACTTTCATCTGAAGTTCCTCAGAGATCGATTCTGGGACCTCCGCTTTTCATTCTTTTCATAAACGACTTTTTCTGTCATCGGGTTTCCTCTCGCTTCGTTTTCGCAGGACATCACTTTCGGTTTGTAGAACTGCGGCAAGTCTCCACCAAGAGCTAATTAGATAGCTCGGGGTTGGGGCGCTGAAACACGGGGGCTGTGGTATTTGGAAAACCTCTGCCTCTCCTCCAAATAGAAGAAGCAGTAGAAGTGATGACAAATCTCAACAGCTACCCAAGGTAAAAGACTGCATTTGTTTACATGATCTTAATGGGCTTATACCAAATGAGCACTGCAGCTAATGGTATCCATGTAAATTCCTCATAACTACTTATTCTCCTCATTGGCCACCTATAAGTTTTGTTTAAAAACGCAGGTTAATAGCACTGCTATGCCTTGACAGCTTTTGATATTTTCGTGTTGTAATTTTTCTTTAACTAATTGGTCCGGTGCAATTACGTCGTCAAAGTCGACATTTAACATTTCAAGTGAATTAGGTCACTGATTTGTGTTTTATTTGAGATAGATTTGAAAGCTAAATACTTCATTGTAATTGCAACTATTGCACGATGAAGATTACAAAAAATTACAACTTTTTCGTACATCTAGTCGTCAACCTTTCCTGCGTATTAGCTGGTGTCGACTATCAAAGGTCTTTCAACATTTCCCAAACAAGTATAGGTAACCGAATACGGCGACGATCTTAGCTCAAATTCGTAACATTTCACAAATCATCCAGGATTGACGGAGATCAGCAAAGCACAAAATGCTAATTCATTAAACATTTTTGCCTCGGAAAATTCAAATATAACGGACATTGATGACATCATAAAATACGTTCATAAATCGTCCGAACTGAAGACTTGCATTTTCTACGATTTCGAGCAATACTTGCAGAATGTTGAAGAAAATCAGAAAGCTTTCATCGAAACAACGAGTTTGATATTCGCTGAACCTTTCGATATTTTGAACGAGGTAAGTGCGGCATTCCAAAATTTTTTCTCAATAAGTATAAAAGAATCCACCAAATCAAATCAGCTAAAAAATCGAAATCTGGCTCATCGACTAAGTTTGTTCATATTCTTCTGGAACGCAACTCATTTGCCGAAAAGCCGTCATCGTTTTGCAGAACCGTTTCGTTTGGTGTTTGTAATACGGCCTAGACTGGACGTACTTCGAGTTTATTACAATCAAGCGACACCCAATAACCGGGGAGAACTAAAATTAGTCAATTGGTACGACGCGAACAGTTTGGGTTTATTCAAAGTGCCGTTGCTACCTAGTCCGAAAGATGTATATCGCAATTTTGAAGGGAGAGTCTTATCTATTCCTATCATTCACGTAAGTGTTCGGTACCCGCGTAGTGTCATTTCTCCAGCAGCCTGGGTGTATAATATCCGACTAAATAGTGTTATTATCGGCGTGTGATTATTGTCCCTCCCTAGAGCAAAACATCACACGGTTAGAGGAAGATAATTGTCCCAGAGAAAGAGGCCCCTAGCCAGGATGAATTGACCGGGGGAGGTAGTTTTATAAACAATCCAAAAAAAATCTAAAACGTCTAAAATCTTTCTCGTCTGGCAAGAATATGATTTATATAGCGAAGGAAATTTTGAATCGCAAACGAAGCGAGCGAAATTTTTTTAATATTTATCATTTTCCTTGGGCCTGACGCCTTTAAGTTAATTTCATTTCCTGCCAGAATTACAAAAGCTTTGTTTGTAAATTCGTTGTGCCGCCGTTTACCAAACTTCACAGAATTAAATGACACTTTTCATATTATCATCTAAACTGAGGAATTTCTGTTGATTCTTTTAAAGAAGTTATTAAAAAAGTGATAACATCGAGTCTAAAACACTGAGAAAAATATCTACAAGCGACGAATGAATTGTGTTTATAATATACGCCGCCGACGTATCATACACGCGGTGAATGTATTATCAACCTTATATAAGTATTGTGTAGCATACGATAACTCGAGTAAAACTCAACCGATTTTCAAAAACTCTTGTAATCGAAAAATCTTTTATGGGATTAAATCTGGGCATTGTCGGACCAAGGGCCGCCGAGCTAGGGCTGTATAAGTGGTTTTTGGTCTTTTGTACATAACTAAAGTAATCTTTTCCGCTCTTCATAATTTTTTTTTTTTTTGAAAGATCTGGGAATGGCCGACAACTTATATAAGAAACGTTTTTTGATTAGCTAGGGCACTAAAAACGAGTCTCTGCTAGGGCCCAAAGTGTTTGTCTACATAATTCGTGTAAATAAATCCTAACTGATTTTGTTGATTCTTTTCCTATTTGAGAGGTAAAAGAGTACCAAATTATATTCAAAAACAAATTTGGGCTCAAGTGGGGCTTAGGTCGGTCCTAAGGTCGGTCGGCCCTAACCAAAGAGAATATTTTTTCTATGTTGCAGAGCAAATTGAGGGAAACATTTCTGTCTATGGAATTATGTGTCCGAGGCCTCTACTTAGTGCCCTAGGTCGATACTAAGGTCGGTCCTAGCCAAAAAAATTGTTTTTTGCTGTGTTGTAGAGAAAATTGAGGAGAAAATTTTTCAATTTTGTGCTTTCGGAAAGGTTTTTTTACACCGTTTCTTCGGACGGGTTTTTCAATACTGCCCTATCGGCTATTTTTTAATTCAATTTAATGAGGACATAACTGCACATACTTAAGAGTTAAGGCAATATTTACTTAGATAAGTTCGAGTCTTCTCGTAACATCAACTTTGTTTACCGCATCTATTCTGATACGTACGGGTCCCTTCATATGTTTTTTATTGCTGATTCGTCATCTAAGGACCATGATCGGTGCTCCCCCCCCCCCCATTCCCGGGTCGAAATTCTACTGGTTACAAACGTCGTGGTAAAAGCAATAGACCACTTTTCGAAGAACTTCGTTCTTCGTATGGGCCTAAAAACGATAAGAGTATGAAATGTACGACCTTTTTGACTGCAGAGGAATGACCCATTTACTGAGTGGGCGAAATTGCCGGACGACAATTTCTAGGATTTTTTCCTAAAAAAAGAAAGAAAGTATAGTCTAATGTTTCAGTCGCCGCCTTGGCATTTCGTGAAATACAACAGCTATTCGGAATCGAATAGCTCAAGCAATGACAATAATTCGTGGAATAAGAAGCTAACTACGTTTGATGTAACCGGTGGCAGAGACTACCATTTGTTGAAGTTGATTGCCAAAAAAATGAACTTTAATATTAACTACGTGGATCCATTAGAGCGAACACAAGGATCTACCGTCAGTGAAGCCGACACAGACAATTTAACATTTTCGGGAGCATTGGGCAAAATTCAAAGACGAGTAATTGAAAAGTAGCACTCACTGTTTCAACTTTACCAATGCCGAATTTTGTTTTAAGGAAGCCGATTTGCTTCTGGGTGACGTAGGAATAACGTTTGAACGAAAGAAAGCCGTTGAATTTTCTTTCTTCACATTAGTCGATTCTGGTGCATTCGTAACGCATTCACCTCGAAAACTAAGCGAAGCTTTTGCACTAATTCGCCCCTTCCGAAAAGAAGTTTGGCCATTTCTCATCTTGACTGTTGCAATATCGGGACCAGCCTTCTACTACATCATCGCATTGCCGTATTGGTGGCAAGATTCCACGTTTAAAATCCGAAATTGTTTGTTACGGAAAAATAATAAAAAAACGAAGAAAAAGAAGCGTCCGACTTTGCAAAAGGACTTATTTTTCGATGAAGCTTACTTAAAGGAAATGAGATACGGAATTCCGAATGTCCATCAAATGAATAGGAAGCTGATCCATCGAAAGGCAATCCCAAAGCATTTATTTGAGAAGTGCTTTTGGTTTACCGTCACTCTTTTCCTCAAACAAAGTATCTACTTCTTATTAGCATAGGACTTTATTTGTCAATCTCTAGGTGTCATTTTTAGGTTGCAATGTTCCATGTGAGGGTATGCGAGCGAAGTTCCTTTCAACCATTCTTTGGTTGGCTGCAACGTATGTATTAGCCGACGTCTATTCTGCACAACTGACATCTCAATTGGCTAGTCCAGCACGTGAACCGCCTATAAGTACAACGTACATCGATCTGAGTTACTTGATCTAAAAGGAATGAATTTATTCAAATTTTAGATACGCTGCAAAGACTGGAAACAGCAATGTTGCGTAAAGGATACCAACTCTACGTGGAACGTCAAAGCTCGTCTTTGAGTATACTTGAGGTAGCTTCCGTGCAACATTTTTCATCACTCCTAAGGTTGTCGTTGATTTTAGAACAGCACTGCAATATTTAACCGACTGTACAAGCTCATGAAACATCAAACGAATGGCTTAGAGAATACGAGAGGCTATTTGGTATCGACAGTTGAGGAAGGAATTCGCCTGATAAAGCAAGAATCTACTAAAGCTATGCTGGGAGGAAGGGAAACATTGTATTTCAACATGAAACGTTACGGTAAGTGGCTTAGAACGTCAATCAAACGAATGTGGCGAATAAACCCACTTTTAGGAACACAAAATTTTCAATTGAGCGAAAAACTTTACACGAGATACTCAGCAGTTGCAGTACAAACCGGGTGTCCTTTTCTGGAGAGTTTAAATGTGGTGTAAGCTTTGAAATTTTTCTTAAAGTTTCGATGTAACATTTGGCGTAGGTTGATGTATTTATTTGAGGGAGGAATTTTGGAGAAAATGACCAACGCTGAATATGAACGAATGATTCAAATGAACCAGAATGAAGAGAGTTTGAGAACCAACCCAGTGGAAAATAATCATCAACAACAGAGACCGTATAGAAATATATCTCTTTTGTTTTCAAGCTTCTTGCATGTACTTTAATACTTACTTTAGAGTTGAGCCGAAACTGCAGCCGATAAATTTGCGACTACTTCAAGGAGCTTTTTTTGCATTAGCTTTTGGATATCTACTTGCAGGTACGCCAAATTCAAAAAAAGCTTTTACAACGATGACATTTTTTTGTTACAGGAATTTCCCTACTCGTAGAAAAACAATCAGAAGTGCGACTACTGACTGATGGCAAGATTAAAGTAAAGCGACTGGGAAAAATTGTGAAAAGCAAATTCGGACTCGCTTTTAAGAACGTCATAAATTTTTTAAAAAAAACATTTTAAAATAAATTGACATTTCACTGGGACACTTTTCCAAATGCAGGGCGTTTATAGTGTTCCTATCTCTTTCTTCCCCAATTGTTCTGATGTAGAGGTGAGAAGTCCACCCGAAACTCGACTAAAAACCCGACCCGAACTTGAACAAAAATCAGTTTGTCTGGTCGGGTCGGTCTCAAAATTGAGTTTAAAAAACATTTCAAATGAAATCTTTTCAAAAATAATTCGAGTTCGGGTCAGGGTTTCGAATTCGGTTCGGGTCATAGTTGGGGAAAAAAGGTCGACCTGCAAACTTCTATTCTGATGATATGCATGAAATGAAAGTTTATGTACTACTTGAGACGTAAATCCTTTGGAAATGTAACTTTTCACTATGACCGAATCAAACAAATAACTGAAACAATTTTTTTTATTTACAAATCTAAACATTTTTAATGCACCAAGCCTACAAAAGAAAGCTCATAAGCTCTAGGGAACATTCTCAGACTTTGAGTCGTAAAGCAAATTCTAACAACACTTTTTTATCTGACAAGTTCAGGCAAACGTTTGTTTTGAGGGAGGATGGACAATATCACTTTCGACACATACTTTTGGATGCTGTTAATTGGCCAGACTGGTGGTGGAATCCTTGGAAATTTGAATTTTTAGTCAAACGAAATGGCGACATAAGAAATTATTCACTTACTTTTCTGCCCATAATCCAGTTCTTGTCTTCTTTGCTCTGTTTTGCAGTTTTATCAAGTTATCGTAGTATTTTTGCAGGTTTTTGTTTTCGCCCAAATTGTTGTTCACATTCGCAAAGCCAAGAATCGTCAAACATTCAGCTAAATCGAGGATAGGCTACAGAAAAAATTTATTTTTAAAATATTTACGATTCAGAAACCAACAAAAGATGAAGGACAATGGATATCGGCTCCTAACCATGTCGTAGAGCCAATAAATCTTTCTTTGTCTGAGTTTCTTTTCAATTTTGATCGGATCCTAGCAAGAAGGGAATGGGCCAAGTGTATTAAATTACGGATTGGTATGTAGTTTTTGAAAAAATTGTGGAACTCCACAAGAACCTCAACAGTAAAAAGCGGAGCGAAAATCAGCTAAGTGCAGTCTGTAGCTAGATTCTTAAGGTTTCTGACAAGCATTTAGAATTGAAGTATAAGACATCGACTGGACTTCTTGTTACATTCATTAGACGTCAATAGACATCAACAACTTACTGAATTGCATGGAATAGTTGAAATTGTAAGCTTAAATAAAATATTTTATTGGTAAGTAGAGGTGAATATTTCCAGAAGAGAGGAACCCAAAAAAATAATTGATTTGAAATCTGGACACCAACTGGTAAATACTCACCTTTTGTGGGGAGGAATTGTGCAAGAATACTTGACACTCAACGTGATTGTTTTCTTTAGACAAGGGTAAAAATGTAACCTCGCGATTTACAGTTACAGTTTGCAGCCATGAATAACCATTTGAATTGATTTGGACACCTGCAATCTGAATGTTGGAAAAAAATCAAAATTAAATGAACAATGAACGTCTTAACAACGGTTACCTTAACGGGCAGACGTTTTTTCGACGAAAAAAATATATTAAGCGGTGGACGGTGGTTGATCTTGAGTAACGGTCCGGTAATGGCCGATTCAATCGATGATACATTTCCATATTGAAGGACCTGATCTTTGATAAATCGGTTTGGAATATCCGATGGTTTACTAAATTTTGTTATCTAAAGCAAAATTTTTTTTGTCAATTTGAGTAAACAGTTAGTTGATGACATACTTACCGGTCGAATTTTATAACATGCCACTGCAAACAGAACTCCAGACACGGTGTAAATTCCGATCTGATAAAATGAAAATCTCACTTTACATCAATTTTACATTTTGTTTTGCAATAGCAAATTTATGACCTTCGATTCGGATTGCGAAACATTTTTGTTATTGAAAAAAACACTAAAAATACTCACCTCGACACCTTTGGTGTCTCTTTCCATGTAATCGGAAAATTGTTCATACCAACTACTTAAACGATTTCCGATCATTTTCAACCATTAAATCAACAATTTCGTAATAAATGAATCTTAAAATTTATTTTTGGAAGATTACTTCACTACTCGTTTTAAAATAATTCAAATAAAACACATATGAATACAAAAATAATCAACAACACTCGGATGAGAATGTGCCGATGACATTTGATGACAGTTTTGAGTCACGTGTGTGCCTTATGGTCGCGAAGCCGTCGCGACGTATGACGCGTATGACACACGTAAAAGGCTTTTCATTGATGGTTTTGCTCGATGTTTTGTGTTATTGCTATGGCATTACATCATGAAAAAGAAAATTCTCTCGACAGAAACAAGAATGATTAAAAGGAAAACATTCATTTTGTTTGAATTGATCCTTCAGATAAATGGCGTCAAAACATTCATGACAGCCTTCTACCTGTCATTCCAAAATCAAAGAAAATAGAAATTCAAACAATATTCAATTATTTTCATTCATTATTGTTTGACAGCAGTGGATAGTATTTTAAATCTCCAGTTTATCTCCAGTTTTTGTAGTTTCCCTCCACTCTTTTTCACCTGGCTTGGGACAGGCTTTGGCGGTGTTAAAAACTAGACTGTGCTAACTCATCTCTGTTTCCAGCCAAAGAATGGACTGTCTGCTGACTGAATAGCCTTGATCTATCCAACTGCGCCAACACAACTGAGCTGTTTCTGAGAATCCCTACTCCTGAGCTGGTTCTTATGTCACACCTCAGGTTTCCCAAGCTGGTTCTTATGTCACACCTCAGGTTTCCCAAGCTGGTTCTTATGTCACACCTCAGGTTTCCCAAGCTGGTTCTTATGTCACACCTTGGGTTCCTACGAACCTAACCTAATTCCACCAGAAGTGCAATGGACTGTCCGCTAGCTGAGTAGCCTTGGACTACCCAACTGCGCTACCACCAGACCGTTTCTGGGGATCCCTAATTGACTTAATTCCACCAGAAGTGCAATAGACTGTCCGCTGGCTGAGTAGCTTTGGACTACCCAACTGTGTTAACACCAGCCCGCTTCTGGGAATCTCTAATTAATTTAATTCCACCGGAAGTGCAATGGACCGTCCGCTGGCTGGATAGACTTGAGCTATCCAAATGCGCTAACACCAGCCCGTTTCTGAGCTCCTGAGCTGGTTCTTATGTCACACCTTGGGTTCCTGCTAACTTTAACATTACACTTACGGAAATATATGTTTGCATCAAATAGAATTTTGTACTTCTGCACAAGTTTTTGCAGTGTTAAAAAGCTGCGCAGAAGTATGTACAAAATTCTATTTGATGCAAAAATATATTTCCGCAAGTGTATTAACACTAGTTCGTTTCTGGTTCACTAACCGCATAATAACACACGTTCGTCCTGCTTGAAGAGTTCCGACGAACTAAATCATCAAATGGGAACGAACATGGAATGGAAGAAACGTAAAAAATATTTATGAATGCGTGAATGTGTGCGTGAGTATAAAGAAAAAGATAAAATATTTACTCCCTGTCTCATATGGAAATATGTCAATACATGTATATTTCCCCCCATGCATGCGGTCTATTAGATGTAGGGTTCTTTCGATATTTGTGTCCATCCACGTGTAACAGCATTGGGTCCAAATGTGTCTTATCCGCAAAACATACTACATGCAACTAATCAGGGATCCCAAATAACCTTATTGAGAACGTTATTATTTTCGTTATTGGTGTTACGTTATGAAAATAATTTTGTTTTTCAAATAACGTTATTCTTGTAACGAAATAATTTAGTTATAAAAATAACGTTAAAAATATACCGATATCGTTTGCTTAACCGTCGAATGTTTGAATGATGAGAGCAGGAGTTCGAAAATATGACAGTTAACATGATGAAAACCTTTGAAGATGTTCACTTAGTGAACGAAACCGGTCGGTTAAAATTAAAAATAAATTTGGTACAATTTAAAAGAAATATAAGCGTATCATTTGACTCGTCCTCTTTTAAATAAAAAAAGTTAACATGTGTACTTTCGTTTTGATCTATTCTTCAAACAAATTCGATAAAAAATTAAATTTTAATTGTGTTGGTGGGGTTTTTTGTTCGATATACATGTATTGACAACATTTTTTCATATAGAAACGTTACATGCTGTGAAAATAATTCATTAATTCGAGATCAATTTTGTGAGTTCGGGAACTCACTCGTATGCAAACTCTACCCTTGTCAAAAACAGTTTCCAAAACTAGTTGCTCGAAAACACACTCGTGAGTTCCGCTCATACCACAAAATTGATCCCTTATGTCATGAATTATTTTCACTGCATAGAACGTAATCTATTATAACTATACACGCGCTATGTATGGTGTGTTGTATACGTATACAGAAATAGCATATTACGTTGGATGCGACGAAAAGTATTCATTACACGAGTTCGCGAGTTCAAAAAACTGATTCCGAGTAATTGCCTATTCCCTTGGAAAAGTTGGTGTTACAAGTACATTTGGCCTCCAACGAAAAACGTGACTTTAATTTATGCGTCTAGTGGACATTAGCTCATACCAATAACGTTATGCGACGATGTAGTTGAATCAGAAAATTGTACCCTTTTTTCAATATTGAGTTTGCCTTTTGAAAATCCTCGCTGAAAAATGCAAGCCAAGCAAAAACTTGCACTTCATCATTCAAAACAACAGACCGCACTTTGAATGTTAATTCCTTTAAAATTCAAATTTTTTGATTAAATGTTGGCTCACACTATATTGATCCCGATTCATCACAAAAAAAAAATGATCATATCAACGTCAGAGAGATATGTCAACGTCAATGATGTGGTGAAATATAAACATTGTTTTGAAATTATTTTTCGTTTTTTTAGTTTAGTTTTAGTTGCGATTAGGTGTTTGTGTTCATCGCTTTCATAAATCGTTCTAGAACAAGCATGGCTGACACTTTCGATTCTTTGTTTTAAAATTGTTTTTCAAAAGTTTTAATGCATTTGCCTACGTTAAAATACATTCATTGCAAAGTGCGTAGTGGACAACAATAAAACAACAAAATTTTGTTTGAACGTTACGGATTTTCGATACAATATTTCAGATGAATCTTTTCATTTTTTTCGCCGCTAGTGAGGGACACAAAATAAATACATATGCTCAATGAAATGTTCATTTTTCGTGGGAGTTAAATGTATGTGTATCACCAACTTTGTGCCATTTTGTGTGGTGAAATATTCATTTTACAATTTTAAAACGTAATAAAACGAGAAGTGAATTTATGTAAGGTTCAATTGGATGCCTCTTTTCTGTTAATTTGCGACATATTTTTTCCCTAATAAACATCAGTGTGGAAAGTTTGGCACAAATTATTGGGAAATGGTGAAAATTAATGAAATTCCCATATTTAACAAAACGCACAGATCGGCCATTTTGTTGTGTCGAATAAATGTTTTTGAGTGCATTGTTTCCATTTTGATTTTCAATATTATTCACTCTTTAGGGGTACTTTTCGGCCTTAAATAATTAGTTTGTATCATTGTGGGTGTCACTGATGTTTTAAAATTACAAAATGAATATTTCATCACACTTGTTTTAGACACAAAATGACACAAGCACTAATTTATATTAAAAAAATACTTTTGGTAGTAAACATTACTGCAATGAAAAAAAATTAACTGATTTCCCCAAATTTTGACGTTTTTCCATACATATTTTTGTCACCGACTCTGGGTGCGCCATCTGCTTTGTCATGAGAACTGATTCCTTCATCTATTTCGCATGCGCAAGCGAGTTACGAAACATTGCGAAATCGTTTATACACCTCACCTGTCGACGTTCTCTTTTTGTTCTTCTCAGTATTTCGCTTATTTTTGTACAGAACAGAACTATGGAGTTTAATCTACCAGAAGAAACATCAAAATTTCAAAAATTTAATGGAATGGTGTTAAAGTTTTTGGAAAAGCAGCGAAACACAGATGAAAATAAGTTGATTTATCGGCATCAAATCGACGCCGTATTTGCTGTGAAGGAATACTTTTCCTCTGCAGAAACTCCAGATAGACCGGCTTTAGTGGGTAAAATAATACGACTAAATTGAAATTTGGTGTCGGTGCCCATAATTTTTGTTGCTGTTTGTTAAACTTTTAGTGGCTCCAACTGGTGCTGGTAAAAGCGGCATTGTGGCTTTGCTACCATATGTATTGGCAGCATCCAAAGTCATGATATTGTCACCGTCACTGATAATCACCAAACAACTTGAAATGGAATTTGGTCTACGCAATGATGCTGCGACTGAAAGTTTTTACTTTAAGCGCGGAATGATACAGGAATCTCACTTGAATGCCTTTCTGGAAGCGGGAAAGAAAATCGATCACACTGAAGCAATCAAAAACATGCAAAAGTATAACTTAGTCATAGTCAATGCGCAAAAGTTCAGTAAAAATTCATCGGCATCGCTTGTGGAACCAGACGATACCGTAGACGAAATGGTAGGAATACAATTACTAAGGACCAGAGAAAACTTTGCGTCCTTCACCACACTCATCGTGGATGAAGCCCATCATTATCCTGCCGAGACATGGGATCTGATCTACAGGGAATTTCGGGGAAAACAAATTGTATTTTTGACGGCTACTCCCTTCCGTGGTTGTGACCGAAAAGAATTGTGGGATGGTCAGAGAATTACCTATAACATTTCAAAACAAGCTTTAATCGAAATGAAGATAATTCGGTCACTAAGATATGCTAATATTAATTGTGGAAATATGGGGGGAAATACGCGATCTCAATTGATTGAAGAATTTATTAACCAAACTTTGGATGAACATGACCAACTGGAACCATCGGTGCAGCACAAGGCTATGGTGTTGGTACAGGATAAAGAGCAGGCTGAGAAGGAAGCAACATCCTTTCAAAATGCAACATATTTCACATCCGACAAAAGGACGGGAAGAAACTTGAAGCAATTTGAAAATTCAACGCGTCGAATTTTATTCGTATGTGGATCGTTGTTGGAAGGTCTCAAACGTTTAACAGTTGTTTTGTTACCACCCATCTTCATTGGAAATTTATTTTTCAGGCTACGACAATCCAGACGTTAGCCTATGCGTCATATTACGGAAGGTGGGAGTTCTGGGACTGTTCACGCAATTTGTTGGAAGATGCATCAGAGTGTCGAAAAATTTACCGAATAATAGAACTGACCCCGTTGAGGCCGTCGTTGCATCCGTGTATGAGTTTGCACAGGAAACCAATTTCAACGACTACAGAGACTATTGATTTGTGGTTTTGTACTTCAAGTACTGACTTGGATGTTCTACAATCTTTCTGACATTTTTCTGAACGATAAATGTCGGTCATTGCTTTTTCCATGATTTTTTTTTCTTATTTTTTATAAATATTTTTATATCACCAAGACGAAATTAAATGAAATAAAACCAATTTCTTTTATTATCAACACAATTGCTGAACCCTTGAATGAAGCCATCCAAATGTCTGTGGTAATCCAAGAAGAGGTAAGATTGGCCATTCGAAAGTTAAGACATTCTTTGTCGTTAACCGATCAAATTGAATCTGGGCAATGATGGTTTGTTGGACATTCTAGGCAGTTAAAGTTTTAAACATGCCTTCAACTCCAAATCACTAGTTATAAATAATTCATGTTAAATTTGCAGTGATCGAAAAGCTGACAAACATATTTTATATAGAATCGAGCGCGCATAAAACTACGCTTTGAAAATTCCATAAGCTGATAGACTCCGACTTTTCCTATCCCGAGTTATTTTTAAGGCCTGATTGAAAATTAGCGAAATGAACCAACATGAGTGCTTCATGTCGGGTAAGCTCGAAACCCGAGAAATTGATTCCTGTTTACGATTTATAACACTACGCATAATATCTTTTCCAAGAAAAATATTTTCTGATCGATTTCCCTGGTGCATATATGAATGAGTTATTAAGCGAAAAAATATTGAAAAAAACCCAATGAAATTGAATTTTTGAAATCCAGATAACCAGTCAAGAGGCCTTGCCCACTCAAAAGGGGGGATCTAGTCTTAGATATTACCTTTATTAAGTAGCGACAGCTACTTCATGTTTTTATTCTTCCTGTCCGTCCGTCTGTGCACTACACCTCACTGTATCTAGCTGCACCTCACTTCGCTTAGCTGCACGTCACTGCACCTAGCTCATTGTCTCATTATGGGACGGGTGGTTCAGTGTTGAACGCACTGGACTTCCACCGAGAAGGAGCGGGTTTCAAGCCCCGGAACGGGGAATTTTTCCCTGAGAAATTATAGACCGTACAACGTCCCTAAGTTCATCCAAGCTTCATAAATTGGGTAGTTACTGTGGAGTAGAGAAAAAAGTATCAGGATAAAAGAAAATCATTTGTGACGTCACAAGCATTTGATGGTTCTGTGTACACAACAATGGCCAACGAAGACTTGTCAATATGTCAAGCAAAGAAATCGATGAAGAAAATCGTTGGTGCTACTCCCACTAGTCAACCATAGACGGCGGTGTACTGGAAACACATCACTTTCGAAAAATATGGTGGGCAATGATGATGGCCTTTAAATGGATCGCACAAAACCAACAACATCGTCACTTCGTGTTGGAAGAAACAAAGTACCTGGATTATGATATAATTCTTGTTTCGTTCTTAGTAACCTTAAGCCAAATTCTACATTTTTCTTTTGTCATTATTAAAATATATTTCTTCCGAACGAACATCTTTTAACATCCGCCCCAAAATTTTCCAACACTTCGGCTCTTCGGGCCTGCTACATGGCAACCTCCCGTTCAGAATGCATCGGACATATCAAAATAACGAAAAATACTGCAGTTCCTAAGAATGTATTGTAATATCAAGCGGTAGCGGAGAGCGTGACGCAGTACCCACACCCAAAAAAAAACGTACACAAACCCAAAAAACTCCATATAAAAACCTTTGGGACAAGACACGATGTATAGGCGAACTTTTGAGTTTTTTCCCCTCGCCTCCTCCCCCTCCAAATTACTTTAAAAAAAAACTACGTCGTAGCAGCTTTCCAACGAACCTACACTCATCAAAATCGGTTGAAAACGAGCCGAGATATCGCCAATCAAATATTACCAATTTCCATATAATGATGGTAAAAATCTTTGAAAATAATCAAAATTTTATTCCTGTGTTGTGTGTGATGTATCTATGTATCTATGTCTCTATGTATGTATCTATCTACTTTTTTTTTCTCGAGAACCGCCCGAGCGATTTCTTTGAAAGCCGAAGGTGACACGAAGTGTTCCGAAGGTAGCCGAAGTCGACACGAAGTGTTTCCAAGGTAGCCGAAGGTGACACGAAGTGTTCCGAAGGCAGGCGAAGGTGACACAAAGTATTCCGAAAGTAGCCGAAGGTTATACGAAGTAGCCTAAGGTGTTGGAGAACAATTTTTTTCGGAAAGAAAATTTTTTTCGGAGAAAATTTTTTTCGGAGAAAATTTTTTTTAAGGAAAAATTGCTTTGGAGAAAAATTTTTTTGGAGAAAAATTTTTTCGAAGAAAAATTATTTTGAAGAAAAAAAATTTTTTTTTCGGAGTCAATTTTTTGTCGAAGACAATATTTTTCGGAGAAAATTTTTTTCAAAAACGACTGATATCACAACAAAAACCTCTTTAAAGGTAGGGTGTGACGCACTCCGTAAGTCTGCTTCCAAAATTAATGATATCGCTTGAGGTGACGCTATCGTTGATAATACGCAGAAGTTTGTTTGAATGGAACCTTGTGTTCAAAGTTTTGATATCCTGAAAAAATTACAGCGCTTTCTTTAAAACAAACTAACGTTGTGTTAAAAAAAATTGCGTCACAAATGCCGGACCCAACCACGAAATAATTTTTCTTTACTTTCAGTTTTTGCGCTGCAAAAATTTGACTTTTATTTCTTATTGCGTAGATTGTTTACAGTAAATTTAAATTTTTGCGTGTAAAAACTGAAAGTATTGAAAAATTATTCCGCTGGAGGATCCGGCATTTGTGTCGCAATTTTTTTAACATATGATGTTAAAAAAATAACAATTATCATTAAAAATCGTCGTTTTGAGTTAAATTGAGTCATTTTTGATCGAGATATCAAAGTTTTCAATGTGTGTGGCAAATGCGTCTACAAAAGACTATAAACTTTGATATCTCGGTCAAAAATGACTCAATTTATCTCAAAACGACGATTTTTAATGATAATTGTTATTTTTTTTAAATAATTGTTATGACCAATTTTCGATCATATGATGATCTAAAAATTAGACCAAATTTCTGATCCTGAA
>CM055406.1:13437885-13489158 GCA_029228625.1 Pseudolycoriella hygida | reverse complement strand
ATCCCATAAAGTCAAATTTTTGCGTTGTGAAAGTTGAAAGAACAGAAAAACTATAACACTGGGGGTCCGGCATTTGTGACGCATTTTTTTAATCAAAAATGAAAACATTCCAAAAAAAATTTTTGCGTTTCAAAGCTGTAAGCGTCACTCCAATTGATATCAGTTCTTTTGGAAGAAGGGACGAGGACTTGCCTCAAGTTTCCCTTTTAAAAAGGGTTTTTGTTGTGATGTCAGTATTTTTGGAAGAAAAGAGGACACAAATTTTGGAGAAAAAATTTCAGGTGAAAAAAATTTCCGGCGAAAAAAGTTTTCGGCGTAAAAAAATTTCCTGCGAAAAAAATTTATCCCCTTAACTTCCTCTACAACATATCAAAAGTTGTTTTTGAGCTGCCGCCGCCGCCAAACCGAAGCGCATCGGTTACTACTTCCATGGGCGAAAATGATCCCATCAACTTCCTCTACAACATATCAAAAGTTTTTTTTGAGCCGCCGCCGCCGCCAAACCGAAGCGCGGCGGCTGCTACTTCCATGGGCGAAAATGATCCCCTCAACTTCCTCTACAACGTATCAAAAGCTTTTTTGAGTCCCCGCCTATTTTCCGCCATTTTGGCGGTCACCCTGAAACACTACACACCCAACCCAACCATTTGACACCAAACCTCTATCTCAAACACCCAACCTTGTCTCATACAAAATGTGCTACCATACACATTACACACACAAACACATACATATGGGCTTTCTATGGGCCTTCTAAGAGCCCTGGCGCCAAAACGAGGCCGGTACCCCCCTTTTTTTAAATCTCTTATGGCGTAGAATGCCCACCCGAAAGTCCCTGCAAAATTTCAAGAAAAGTTATCGATCCGTTTTCGAGCACGAGCCAAAAAGGACGGTTTCCATACAAATGGCCCTGGAACTAAATAACTAACTAAGGAACTAACTACGATGTTTGCATGAACTTTGGCTTCTATGAAATAGCACATTTCGTATGGAAAATGACGATTTTCTGAAGGTCATATCCTCATATCCACCAAACCGATTTTAATGAGTGAAAAGACACTTCGCCTTAAAATTTTCCGTAGAATATTTTCCGGGGGTACGTCGCAAGGGGGGGGGGGAATCAAAACTTAGCTGTATTTATGGTTCCGAAGTCTACGAAAAAAAAATTTTCTGAATTTTTTGATCGTATGGGGACTTGCGTCACGGGCGCATCGCTACCGCGCGCCCATGATGTCCGTCTGTCTGTCCATCCGTCTCCACTTTTTTTTACAAACAGCTCAACCGATCAGCCTAAACTTTTTTTCCCCTGAGGCTCATGCCTCCCATGATTCAAGTTCGAAGATGAGCAAAATCGGCCAAGTAGTTCCGGAGACATGGTCGAAGAAGTGGAGGTCGGACATGGAATGGAGGGTCGGTGAAGCTTTTTCGCAAATATCTCAGCAAGTGTAGCACGGAAATTCCTCATTTTGGTGTCAAATGAAAGCATTTGATGTCACGAAACTGGGAATCGGGTCAGGGGTCTGGGCACTGGGACCAATTGAATGGACGATATAAAGTTTCTTGGCTATATACGAAAACAGTTTTTCGTCTATATTTTCTTAACTATGCAATACGGAGATTTACTGTCAAAGGCAAAGTTGTAGAGAATTAAATTTAAGCGAATAAGTATTTCAGGTTTTTGGGGAAGTATGGCCCAATCGTGGTATATGGTCACTTTCGTAATTGGGCAGGATAACCCGAATCTCCAGAACTATGAGAGGTAGAAAGTTGCTTCCAAAGGCAAAGTTGTAGACAATAAAATTTTAGAGGCCACTTGTTTCAGGGTTTTAGGGGAAAATGGTCCAGTCCTTGGATATAAGCTTTTCTAGATTTGAATGGTCTGAGACGTATCCGGTAGAGCCTTTCACATTACCTTGGGTAATTTCTATGGATAAAAAGAACAGAAATCATTGGATTGTTTGCTTATTTGTATATTTAGATACGTTTGCCACATCTATTCTGTTTGCCACGCACTGATACGTACGGGTCTCTGGTTATGGTTATGTAAACGAAAGTCTTTGCTCGACTGCATAAGTAAGATAAAAATTCATAAACATTTGCCTTTCAATCTTCACTTTAGCACGTGTGTATAATACATACTCAGCTTTCCTGCAAAGCCAGCTGATGAAAATTACATAGTAAATTTATAAGCACACGACCGTACTTAACAATTTCTGTTAAATACAAAACCCGTCCCAGTGGTAATTTTTATAAACAAAAGACAAACCCTGCACCAATTATCCCTTTTTCGGGTGTTATTTGGTTTTATAGATTGATTTTATCTTCCGTCGTACCATTCAGATACAATTTAAGGGAAATTGAAATGGGGTTAGAAACTTACCTGATGCTGTCGACTAATTATTATTATGTCGTTTATATACAAAAAAAAGTGAAGAAATAAATAACAAGAATTAAATTTTTTTAAATACGAAAGGGTTTTGAAAAAAATTCGATGAAAGACTACAAATACGGAATTTACGATGGCACAGAATAGCTTTTCCTAGTACTGAAGAAGAGAGTGTAAAATAGAATTCAAAATGTAATTTTAATAGTTTACAGCAAACCAACAAGGGAGGTTATTGTTCTACTTAGGATTTTGTCTAAGCAATTGTCTTTATAAATATTGTTCTTAAGGTCATGGTAAATTAATTGCATTCATTTTACATTAGTAAAAGGCATTAAGGGGCGAAGTGAAAAGTAGAAGGTTGAAAATTAATTGCATTAATTTTACTTTAGTAGTAGGAATTTATGGAAAAACCCTAGAGAAAATTAAAGTCTCAAACTGTCGAAATACGAAGCCTAACGTCTCAGAGAACAATAGAATTCGAAACCATTCGGCAGTTTGAGACTTTTATTCGCACTCGGGAAGTAAAAAGTAGCACGAACGAGGCTTTTATGAAGCGGAGTCTAAGTAGCAAATACGTAATCATGTGAAGTTGCCAGTGGCGGAGCTAAATAGTTGTGAGAACTACGTCTCAGCGTTTAGATATATAGAACTTGTAATAACACAAGACACATGATTCAGGTGTTGGTCTGTATCATAGATATATTGCTGAAGAACAAAGAATACCTTCGCAATAAGGAAGATGAATTACCTCTTAAGCGTTAAAATTAGGAGATTAGGAGTTTGAGCCATCATCAGTGTAACAAAAAGAAGAGATTGTAGCGTTGCATGCTGATAAATTTTTTTATAAATATGACAGAATTTGAAAATATTGCCACAAGTAAAATGAATGCATGGCGCGAATATTTCTCTTTTCAACGAAATTTTTCCACACAAATCATCATCTGTGGAAGTAGCAACAAAGATAAATATTGTATGTTTAACAATTAGATGTAATAAAAAAGTGCTGACTGTAACGTTGCTTAGTTAGTTTTAAAGCACAAAAATTTTGTCTATTCGATTAAAAGAATTATATTTGAGAAGTATTTTTTGGTTGCACTTAAGTAAAAAAGGAAGACGTCAAGTAAGATTACGACAAGCATGGGACAAACGTAAAAAAGAAAAATCACAGTCAATCGCGACGTCCGATTGTTTTTCTTTCTTCCATTTTCCTTTCTTCTCCAACATAAAACCGTAAACACAACAAGAGAAACTAGATATTTTCAGAGCACGTCGGAAAAATGTGAACTGTCAGTTTTGCGAAGTTTTTTTAGAGTAGGATTCTGTGTAAATAACAAATTATTCCAATTTATAGCTCATGTAACGTGAAAGGATGACTCTTACACGAATAATAGATGAATAAGAATTCAAAAAGTTGTATGAAGGCTTGCTCTGAAAAATCGTCGCATTCGAAGTTCATTTGCGATGTTATTTCGGAGCAAATTTGTGACTTCATGCTTAAACTTTTTGAATTCTGATTCGTCTGTTATTTGCATAAGAATCCTCCTCTCACAGTACATGAGTTATAATTTTGAATAATTTGTTATAAATTTACGCAGGATTCTGTTCCTAAAAAAACATCGCAAATTTGACAGCTCTTTGCAGCAAGTTGCGACGTGCTATTTAGAATAAAGGATAGAAACGGCTGCCTTCTGGCTGGCTTAATTTTGTCGCATGCGCTAAAGAAAATACGCCATCTGCTGACAACGACCTGTCTCCTATAGTTATTTATAACAGTAGACTGTTAATACAGAGCTAATTTTTCCACCAATACGGAAATTGTCAAACTCTTAAGCAACAGGTTTTTACTCATTTTGACACTTCCTGCCAAATGGAGGCGATATTTTGGAATGGATAAAATCAGTCACATTCATAACAGTCTGACGATGCAACTCTTATGTACACAAACATTTGTATTTATGCAATTCAACAACAGAAATTTATGCGCAGATCCAAAAAAAAAACCAGTTCTTTATTATATACTAAATGTTGCATTAAACGCAAACTCAAATAACCATTTACTCCTCGCAACGAGACACAGTTTGTTACATATGCTGATGGAAAAAATCTTAATAACATCTCATTCATAGTTCCCTAAGCAACAACTTCAAATTGCTGGACCCTTACAGGGACTATTGGTTTTGTGTTAGTGTTGCAATATGCAACAATTCTCAAATCGCCTCAGTAGTGTAGGACTTCTTTTTAATATCGTCAATCCGCCAAAAAACCTCTTACAAAGGAGGTGTGACGCAAGTCTTCATTTCTGCTTACAAAAGCTGTAAAATCAGAAAAGGGTGAAGCACTGAGGATCTAAGTTAAAAAGATTTTCTTCCAGTTACAAAAGTTCTGAAATCGGAGAAAGGTGACGCATTCGGCTTCGATACACAAAAAAATTAAAACGAAGTTACGTTGTGTTTTTGAAAAATTGCGTCACAAATCCCAGACCCTACAACGAAATAATATTTCTATGCTTTCAGTTTTTACACTGCAAAAATTTGACTTTTACTTCTTTTCGCGAAGGTTGTACTGTTCAAATATAAATTTTTTAGTGTGAAAAGTTTGTTTGTTTTGTTTTTGTATTTTAGAGACTCTACTAACAGCTTTTTACAGCCAATAACAAGTGTTGTCTGGACCACCGGCTTAACGTGACTTCCGAACCACGTCTCAGAGTACTGCGAATGTAGCGTCTTTGTTATTATGCAATTACTCCAAGAATTGTTAGGCGCTTTATTATTATCTCGCCTAAATGTAGGCTTAGATATTCGTCGTATATGGGTTACGTCATACGTTTCATTCAGTGTGTACGTCGTTATGGGCACCAAACACACCACAACTACCCAACTTTTGAAGCTTGAGTGAACTTTAGGACGTTATTAATGCGCTACACTTGCTAGAAAAGTTCCATGTAGAATTTTTCCGACACGGGATTTGAACCCGGATCGTTTTGGTACGCTAACCACTGTGCCAACCCGTGAAAGTGTTGAAAAATTATTACGCTGGTGGGTCTGGCATATGTGACGCAATTTTTTAAAAACACAACGTAACTTCGTTTTAATTTTTTTGTGTATCGAAGCTGAATGCGTCACCTTTTTCCGATTTCAGAACTTTTGTAACTGGAAGAAAATCGTTTTAACTTAGATGCTCAATGCGTCGCCCTTTTCTGATTTTACAACTTTTGTAAGCATAAATGAAGACTTGCGTCACACCTCCTCTGTAAGAGGTTTTTTGGCGGATATCAGTATTTTTGTAAGGTTATCTCTCGTCAAAAATCCCTCAAAATGTTGGTCAATTTAAATACCTCACTCATGTCCAGAATAACCGAAAATATCAAAAAACTACAAGTTGAAAGGTGCTAGAGAAATCCACAAGAATCCCATTAAGTTTCATTAGATGACCTCACTCATGTCTTGAATAACCGAAAAATATCAAAAAACCTGATTGAAGCTGAAAAGTACTATAGAAACCCTCCCAATTCTAGAAGTGGCCATATTCCAGGGATTAGGCCATATTTCCCAAAACCCTGAGACACGTGTACGCTTAAATTTAATTCTCTACAACCTCGCCTTTGGAAACCAACTTTCTAACTCTCATATTTCTGGAGATCTGGGTCATCCTGCCAAAAATTGCCACAAACAAACAAACAAACAAAGAAAGGCTTACCAAATTGACTATTTAAAAATATTTGATTTGGGTCGTTTCCATACAAAATCGCAATATTGTTTGATTCATATCTTCGGATTGGCTGAACCGATTTCAATGAGTAAAAATGCGTTTCTGCCTAAAATTTTACGAAGAATCCGGGAAAAATATTTTGCAGGGGGGAAGGCGCACGGGGGGGAAGTCAAAAAGTTGCTGTATATATGTTCCCTAGTCTACGAAAAAATTTCTTGTGAATTTTTTGGCGTGTAAGACTTGCGTCACGGCTCCTTACTACCCTGGGGCCATGATATATGATGAATTAAAGAAAAAACGATGTGTGGGCTCAAAAACTAAAGTTCAAAGAGCTACATAGACACAATTTATTGTTCCGGAGGAGTGACCAAAATTGAAGCAAAATTGTACCGTTAAAGGTTAGTTTGTCTATTGACTTGTGAGTGGTGGAAAAGTAGATGTCGTTTTCTTCAAACAACAGCACATGCGATACGGGACCCGGCAAACTCTGTTTTGTTTAAAGCAAAGAACTGATTATTCAAGTTTGCTTTTGAATGCGAGTAAAAAATAAATTTTAAAAGAAGCTAAAGAATCGAGAAAACAACAAAAATAAATCACAAAGTTTATGGCATAGTTTTTACGGAATCAGCAGAAGGAAATCTAATATAAAGATAGTTTTTTAGCGATAAAGGTCAAAAGTGAGAGAGAAAGAGAGAGAGAAGAATTTGCATTTTTGTCCAATGTAGAATAATTATAAAATATCGACAATTTAAAATATAAAGCTAAAATATTATTCAAAATTTGGTGTGAAAAAAAATTGCAAACAAAAAAAAGAAATAATAAAAATTTACATAAAATTTACAACAATTAACAAAAATGTTGAACATAAAATAAATAAAGAATTATTTTAAATTGATTTTGTATTTAATTTGATTTTTTTTTTGTTTTAATTCATTTTCTTTTTGTGATTTTGTGTGGGTTTAAATAAATCCTACCGACTTATCGTAATCAATTTCGGCGAATTCGCAACAACATTGGTTTCGGAGGATTGCACGACCAGTTTTTCTGGAAAAATTTTGACAAAATCCCAATTTAAAATGCAAAACTAAATTATTGAATGATAAAAACAAAATAAATTCTGAGTAAAGTATTTTTTCATTTGTACTAAAAGCTAGAAAAATCAGAAATTTAATTGCAAAAAAAATGTGGTAGAGTAGTTTCAATGTCATTTGTCATTTTTATTCATTTTTAATGTCTAAATATATTATTGTGTCAACTTACCGTATAAGTCTTGTAATGTAATCTGGCCAGTTATTGGGAAACATAACTAGGAAAAATCCAATTGAGATAAGTACTACGCCAGCTAATTTCATACCAGCGAAATTTGCACCATAAAGCACCACATCCAAAGCTTTAGTTTTATCAATTTAAAAAATTTGAAAAATAATTTTAATAAAAATTGGATCTAGTGAAGACTTTGCAGTTTCAATTCCGTAAAAGTCATTCGACAAAGCATATACATACCAGCTGAAACTGGAACCGCAGTAATCAATCCTAACGTCACAAACAAATTGTATGTAACGGCAGCACTAAACTGAGTTAAAATATGAAAAACTGCAAAAAATTTCACACTTTTTAGCTGAAAATATGATGACAAAAATATGGCGATTGACTTACCTAACATTAGAACACTGGCAATAAGTAAAATGATCCAGGAAACTCGTTCCCAAGGCATACTTTCTGTGCCTGAAAAATATAGTGCCAAACACACCGGCCATATCAGTGAAGCATTTATAAATCCTAATATTGTAAATGTAAACGCAACTTGTCCTACAGGTGGCTCTCTCATCACCTTTCGAAACATCACCTGTGATCAACAAACGTATGGTAAACAATTTTTGTGTTTTTCTTTATCGAATTACATTACTTTAAATACGGCATATCCGGCAGCTGATAAAACAGCTAAAACTACTCCACCTAATGTAGGGCTCCCTGTTATACCGTCCATATAAGCGAGTAACGCAATTCCTGTATCACACATAATTACAGCTACAATCTGTCAATTAAGTGAATCAATTTATAATGCCAATTCAAGTCTTATACATTAGTTTTGTGATTTGCAAATAATTCACTTGTTCCCGGAATCACTTCAGATGAATTAATTGGAATCTGTTCTACCGAATGGTTAAGTACTTACACGAACTCCAACAAATTGTTCATGGAGTATTACCCACGATAAAAGATAAGCACACGCCACATTAGTAGCAAAAAGAGCCATAACGTCTGTGGCTAACAGTGCTCGTAAAGATAATGCATACAAATAAGTGGTAAGCTGCCATAGCACACAAAAGGTGATGCAACGGTTGAAGAATCGTCCTGTAACCACAATAGCAAAGTTTTTGCTTAGAGCTTTTGCTTTCAAAGTACGTTGAGAGTGTGAAAAGGATAAAACGATTACCTGGTGTAAATCCGCGGTCACGTAATCCACGTAAAACATCACCGAGCATTTCGCCAGGACTTTCACACTTTTTAACCGCAATCCTACCCAATAAATAAATGGGAAAGAATAAAATGGCAAAGTTCGTACAAAACCATGATGTAAAAAATGGAGCATTAAATTCGCGTATGGTCGTCGTTTTCGAAATGTAGAAAATTGATGAATTGCTATCGATGTCATCTGATATTATAGTTTGATGTGTCACACTACTCCGACGAATGTATAAAAATTTGATGCAGTGTGTAGCACCCACCCATGACGCTGTTACGAGTATGGTTACACAAACGCCGAAATACATCTGACTCAACAAAACGCCAAATTAATAGAAAGTCATTTAGAACCGAAAACAAAATCATCTTCCCCACCTTTTGTGCCAATTCCGAACAACATGAATCTTTGCACTTGTTGCTGGTCCTCGTCTGCGAAGCATTTGGTAAAGTTGGTGCTGTGTCGGCTGTGGGTGTTGACGCATTATTATTCTGAATGGAAACAATGCTCTCAACGGTGTCAGGATGGCCAGATGCTATAGAATCGGAGTGAATCAGCTGTGGAGTGCTGGTGTTTACAACATTCGCAAAGCCGCTGAACGGACCGTTCGGTGAATCGCCGGTAACAACTACAGATGGTGCCCGCACTCGGCGAGGGTTAAAAATGGCAGGTATTTCACCGTCTCTGGGCATTTTATTCTCGCAACTTCTGGAAAACCATCAATGAACCTGTTATTGCACGAATTTGTCAAATGCAAGTAAAGATTATTACTTGCGATCATCACACCCATTGCGTTACTCATTTAACTTAAGGTTTAAGAATTCTATTCTTGAAAACATTCACATTTTTGCCTTTAAATATTTTCCCTGGAGATAAGCGTTTTCCAGAGATGATACGATTCCGCGAGAATAAAGTTTCCTATAGTAAAACTTGGCCAGTTTCTACTGTTTGTTATGTCTGCTATAAATTATCACAGCAAAAACTTCTTTAAAGGTAGAGTGTGACGCAGTCCGTAAGTCTGCTTCCAAAATTAATGATATAGCTTGAGGTGACGCTATCGCTGATTATACCCACAAGTTTGTTTGAATGGAACATTGTGTTCAAAGTTTTATTTTCCTGAAAAGATTGCAGCGCTTTTTCGAAAACAAAATTACGTTGTGTTAAAAAAATTCCGTCACAAATGCCGGACCCAACGACAAAATAATTTTTCTGTACTTTCAGTTTGTGATATCAGTCGTTTTGGAAGTTTTCAGTTGTTGAAAAAATTTCTATTTTTTGAAATAAATTTTCTCCGAAAAAAAATTTTCTCAAAAAAGAAGGTTTTCTTAGAAAAAAAATTTCTCCGAAAAAAAATTGTCTCCAACACCTTCGGCTACCATCGGAACACTTCTTATCACCTTCGGTTACCTTCGGAATACTTTGTGTCACCTTCGCCTGCCTTCGGAACACTTCGTGTCACCTTCGGCTACCTTGTCAACCCTTCGTGACACCTTCGGCTGCCTTCGGAACACTACAATACACTTCCCACTTCCTTCCACACACTTCCCACATCATTACACATCATTTTCGGTCACTTCAAAAAAAAATTCTCAAAGTCGGCAGCGTAGCTCATTCCGGACCACTTTGACCGACTCCTGGCAACGAGCCCCCCAACCGATTTCCACAAGACCGGTTCCGTTGGCTTTGTGAGATGGATACTTTTCATTTGATACCACATTCACCACGATCTGACCACTACCGGCCGAGGTATAGCTCCCGTCGTCGGTGGATTTTCATATATGGGGGTTGTATGGAAATTTTGAAAGCCAATAACTCAGTTCCAAGATTTTTTTGGGGACCGAAACTGAACTTCCCTAAATCGCCCGGGCGGTTCTCGAGAAAAAAAAGTAGATAGATACATACAGACATATAAATACATACATCGTGGACACACAACACAGGAATAAAATTTTGATTATTTTCAAACATATTTTTACCATTATTATACGGAAATTGGTCATCTTTGATTGGCGATACCTCGGCTCGTTTTCAACCGATTTTGATGAGTGTGGGCTCGACGTGTTTTTTTTAAATAATTTGAAGGGGGAGGGGGGCGAGGGGAAAAATCCCAAAGGTTTTTGTATGGAGTTTTTTGGGTTTGTGGACGTTTTTTTTGGGGTTTGGGGACTACGTCACGCTCTCCGCTACCGCTCCGAGCATGATATGATGCAATAAATCTTCAAATTAAATACAACTTTGTCAGAGGGGAGAACATCTTGTCAGACATTGTAAACTCTAAAGCTTTCCCTACCTGGTAACCCGGTCTGTAAGTCTCCTATTCGTTGTTAAATCATAGAAATTTCGCTTCATGACCAATTTACTTGCATTCACATTCCTAATGTTGTCAAACCGCACCGTTACTTTCAAGCAAATAATTTTTTTCTTTAATTTTTGAGAATGCGAATATTAATTCTTTCAACCAATTTAATGGTCCAACTGAAGCAAGTAAAATAAAATTCCTTCCGCAGTCGGAATGTGTGTATAAATTTAATTTTTTTTATCATCGATCCGTGAATAACCAATTTCATCGCACAAGCCGGTGACATTCGGTTTTTAACACTAGAGTAGGCATGAGCGCCGTTCGAATAAGTTCAGCGGTTGTGTAGTCAGCAAAAAAAAAGATGTTATCGCTTCGAAAAACCACCCAATTACACCCTTCACACGCTTGGAATCTAGACTGCCGTTTTAAATGTACAAATGCATGCTGAAAGCCTCCGAGCTTTCAAATCAAATACAAAATCTGTAGAAAACTCTTGAGCTCGTAAAGTAAAGTGTCTCTAGTTTCCGGCTTTCAGCACATGATATGCAATCATTAAGTTGATAAAATATTTCATTTCACAGAGTGTACGGAGTCATAAAGGCAATGACAACTAAACGAATAGAAGAGCAAGCTGTTTGTCTAAGGGCGTGTACAGCAATTGTCCGATAAGTTTCACTGGTGAATCGTTATAAGATTAATGACAACTTTCACCATATCGTTCAGCAATCTGCTTTCGTTTTTGAAATTTTGACACGAAATTATAAAAAAAAATTCTTTTGGTTTCATGTGTTTTTCGACAGCTTTTCCTAAAATAAACCATTTTTTACTAATTTACAACATAAATGTTGATCACTGGAATAAATTATAAAACGGTTTTTATGCAATCATCAACAACTTTGATTAAGAATTAAAATTTCAACCATCATGAAGGCTCTCACAACTCTAGCCATATAACCAACATGGGTACAAATTTGACACTCTCAGTGAATGTTGACAGCTCTCACTAACGATTAACTAAACGAAGAATTAATTGCTGTACGTGCTCTAACTGATTGAACAATATCGCATTTTTCGAACTGGTCCTACAAAATTCAGCTTGTAGATACATACTGCCGTAATTTGCATAAGAAACCTTAGTGACGTCATTTTGAGAGAGAAAATATATGAAATTCTCTCTTAAAATGTCATCACTAAGTTTCTTATGCAAATTACGGCAGAATAGAATAAGTCTGTTGGGAGCAAAACTCGGTCTACTCCAACTGTCAAAGTGACGTTTTAAACGTCAAACAAATTTTTTTTTGGAAATATCCAAAACCTGTTTATTTTTTCTGAATTCTATAACCCTATACTGCCATAATTTGCATAAGAAACTTTGTGATGAAGAAGAATTTTCCCTCTCAAAATGGGGTCACTAAGTTTCTTATGCAAATTACGGCAGAATATTCAGCAGAGAAGTCACTTTAGATTGGAGTCTATGGCAATTTAGGTAATTTTTCATTTTTAATCGATCCAGATCCAGAGTCACCATTAAAGGACTTTTGTGTCAATCGGAAAAATAAACTATTTTTACGTCGATAAAATATGAAAGAAATGCTTTACAAACCCATTATTTGGCATTAAAGACAAGTTCAGACAAATTTCGTATGTAAAGATAAGAAAGAAAAGCTGACTGTTTCATGGACGGTCACCATGGATTCCTTTTACTTTTATCGCAGATACATGTGTACATTCTCGCTTTCATTTGACCAATATACATATGCAATAATACGTGTACACTGTACAATCAACGAAATGTGCTTCGAATTTCTAAAGCCTGTCTTCATCAGGTTAAAGTCGACTTTTGCTAGCCATACCAACTGCTACTTTGGGAAAATAGTCTGCTGCGGCTTAATAGGCAGCGCTCATGTCCACTATAGAACATTAAATTGTATGAATTTTAAAAAGAATATTCAAAAAGCACAGACGAATATCACGAGTGTTTGAGAGCAAACTTGTTTTTTGCATTTACCGTCATTGTAGTTTGACTTGACTTATCGCATTAAAAATATCGCTCTTGTAAGACCATTAACAGTTTTTCGAGTTAAAATCGAATTAATTTTTTGTATATTTAAAAGTCTTTGAAAAAAAAAAATCTTTATTATGACCATTACACAGCAAACGTGAATTTAATGTTTGTTGAAATTCGGTAGTTTTTTTCGCCAGTTTAATTCTAAAATTCTAATGAAGTAGATGTACTATACTTGACCAGCAGTACCTTTAACTCTCGTGAAGGACACCGGTGGATATAGTGAGAAATAATAACTTCAAATGCACGTGAAAATGTTTTTAGCACCAGTGGCTTATATTTTAATAACGGTATAATGATAGTGTTTCCTTAAAGTGTTTATCTATTTTGCTGCGAAAGTGGTCTCAATTTTCATATAAATAATTTGTGAGAAATATTCATAAAAGATATCCGAATTGATAGATTGCTTCTTCAGGTTCTTCTGGCTTTTTTAGGAAGATAAGATTGTACACAATCTTCAAAAGGACAGTAAAAAAATGTTCTCAAAGTGTTAGACTCTTACTACAGTTGTATCCGTTTTCTTCAGAAACATTTGATGGCGATATTTCAGGAGGTGTTTTCAACCATTTCGTATTTTCTATGTGCTCAAACTTCCATTTGAGCCATTGTTACATTGTTAAGCTCGATGTGACAGATCAGCTCGGCGCAATTTAAATAAACAAGTGCAATCTTCTTATAATGTCCTTTAGATTCATTTTTATTTTAATTTATGCGTACTTCGTGCAATATTTTTTATGTTTAGTGTATTAGAGAGCGAAGCTCTTTTATCCCAATCATTTAAACTGTGATATTTTTTAACAAGTTCTTTATTATGTCCAAGGTAAAACCGTTCACATTAAAAAAGCAAAGTTGTAATTGTAAACAAACGGATTTATTCCCGATTTTTTCAGCCTGATGAAGGGTACAACCAAACACCCGAAATATAGCAAATGTTTTAAATAAAAATTAATTTTTCTTTGATGCCGCATGAAACCAAAAAACAAAATCTACAATTGTTACCTACCCATCTATTTTGAGCCAATTATTGCCTCAAAGATCCTACATCCAGATACGCACTTTCTATTTTATCACCATTGCCGCTCAATGACCTCAGAAAATTTGAAGACGCATTTGAGAAACGAATCTTATGCGACTATTGGCAATATTAAAAAAAAAGTTGACCAAATTTAAATTCACCGTTCTTCGACATGTAAATTCAGTCTACAAGTGCTATGGAATTTTAAAATTTCATTAAGATGAAAGCCCGACATCATTCTAACGTCAATATTTTTTATTCAATTCGATTTTATCAGTCATGGTCATCTAATAGACATTATAGTTTTGCCTCTGTTTTATCTGTCATGGTCATCTAATGGACATTATAGTTTTGCCTCTGTGTAGAGTATGATGAAACTAAATTAAAATCTCAGATAAGCGACGTCAAACGGTAGCTCAAATCTAATTCTGTTCATAAACTAATTGAAAATCAAACAAAAACAAACACATAAGCCGTCGAAAAATTAATTTTTTGAATGAATAAGTCAATATCTTAATGCTTAGACTAACTTGCAAACAAATAAAATGAAAATTAATTTAATGAAAGGAGAGAAGAATCAATAAAGCTCTCGTGAATGTTTGAGTCATGGCTGTGTACAAGAGACTAGTGGAAAATTGCACATGAATTCCTTTTGATTTAGTTGCGTGGTACTATACTAAAATTTTTCTAAATTAAAAACATAAGTAAAATCAAGGAAAATGAGGGAAAATGTGCATGAGAGACATTGACACAGTTATTCGCTACTGACATTCGGATTCTACAAGAATTTTCAAGAAAACATTGGAAGTCAAGTAATATCAATTAATCAAAACGCTCAATCGTTCCGCATTATCTGCAGAAATAAATGAACCATGAAGCGTGTCAAGTAATTTTTTTTTTGTGAATATGTGATGGAATTTCATGAAATTTATTCGACTAGTCGTTTAATTAGTGAAACCCGAAAAACCCGCAAATCTGAGCTAATTTTTTTTCAAACGTTGAAAAGGGTATTCACATGTTACGTGTACTCGTTCGCTGTAGTAGGGTAAGTACACCGGTTACGAGGCTTTCTTTTCTTCTACAAAACAGGCTCCTAACCGGTGTTTTCACCCTATCCACTTTTTTGCAACAATTTAGTATTTAGTGCAACGACATCTTAGATAAGAGGAGGCAGGTTTTCGCTATACATTTATTATCAATTCAAAATCATTATAGCAACTCTGATCTCATTACGTAATAAACGAGTAGCTGGTAGTGAAAATTAATATATTTTGTCTCCCAGGTCGTGTTTGGTACAACATTCGGAATTGAGGAAGCTAAAGTAACAGTAACACATCTGAAGCCTGACAAAGGTGTCGAAGGATATGATTTATTGTGAGTGATGAATTATGTTCTTACGACGACTATAATATCAATTCGTTATAGGAGGTATTACGATGAAGATTCGTTGCGTGACGAGAAATGGAGATTCGATCCGAAAACAGGTTCAACTGTTGTTAGTCGACGAAGTGGTTTTCGAGAGATGGATAACATTCATTTAGTAGACGCTACGCTTGATGCACTCGGTAGCTTTACCAAATCATATTTAATGAAAAACGAAAAGGATTTAATTAAAGATCGAGTTAAAGAACCTCAGATGAGCAAACGAGCTGATGGTGTTATGGCCGATAAAGTAAAGTCATCAAGCACTTTCTCTGGAGTGAGCTTTAATACGCAGTACAGCAGTCAAAATGGATATCCCCGTAAGTTCAACAGATCTGAAAGTTTTTAAAAAATAGAAAGAAATGCATAACCAGATCAATTTTCCAGATGTGTCAAATGTTGTAGGAATTCAGCATCTGAACGCCCCAAATCTGTACAACGGTTTAAATTTCCAACAAGCGTTTGCCACACCTGGATTCGGTTTTCAACAACAAGGTTCATTATTCAACCATCAAAGCCACTTTCAGGCGAATCAGCCACATTTTCCGAATAATAATAATTTCCAAATCGCCAGTTTCTTAATGCCTTTTTTGAATCAACACAACCAAAATTTCAACCAAGTAGTAGGATCGTTCAGTTCACAATCCGTCGAAACTACAACATCAGCTCCAAGTCCTCAATCGCCGACAGTTGCTGAAATGCAACAATTTACCTCAACTTCTAATGGAACCACCGATACATCAAATCAATCTGCTCCTTCAGCACAATCCGAGATACCAGAACCTCCGTCAAGCACACAGGAACCGTCGATAGTAAATGTCGAAACAACCGAAGATCCAACTTTGAATTTCGATATAAGGCTAGAAAAGGACAAAACAGAAACCACAAATCAAACGGAAACCCAGAATATACAAACGACTACTCGGAGAACTATTGAAGGGTTACCTACTTCAGATGAAGACTACGACGAAGAGGGGATTTTAGACGATAAAATAAGCTCCACTGTACTGAAAACATTAGTTGGGTAAACCAATTTGCTGTTTAAAATAATAAAATTTGCAAAAATTGTTTTACACTTTTACAAGAAATTTGTTTTTTCTTTGTTTTTCACATTACCCTTACGATGCGTTAGTACCCTATGAGATTTAATGTGTGAAAGATAGTACAATGAAGCGATTTACAATTTGAATAATAGTACATTGCATTGGACCCTACATGAGGACCCAATTTTGTGATGCGAGCCAAACTCTCAAGTGTTTTTGAGCAACAAGCTTTGAAAACGTTATTTTGACGAGTGTAGAGGTACTTGAGTCAAAGTGACAGTTTCCAAAGCGACTTGCTCAAAATAAACGAACGAGTTTGCGAGTTCTCAAAATTTTGGTCGAAATAATGGATTATGTAGCAGGGACCAATGTATAATGTTTTATTGCCTACCATCCGAAAGTTGGCCATTACAAAAGTTTCACCTGACTAGTGAAAAAAGTTTTTACTTCATTAGTGGTGATAAGAGTTTTAATTCACTAGCGAAGACTAGACCCCACATGTAAGTCTGTTCGCAGCAAAACCCGGTCTATTGCAACTGTCAAAGTGACGTTTTAAACGTCAAACAAAAATTTTTTTTCGAAATATCCAAAACCTGTTTATAATAAAAAATAAACAGGTTTCTGTTATTTCGAAAAGTTAGGGTTATAGAATTGAGGAAAAATACACGGGTTTCTGATATTTCGAAAAAAAATTTCGTTTGACATTTAAAACTTCACTTTAACAGTTGGAATAGACCGGGTTTTGCTTCGAACTGACTCATGTAATGCATGGTTTTCGTAGAGGGTAAAAAAATCATATTTTCATTAATTTAAATTGCATGTCATGGGTAAAAAATTATTGACCACAAAGTTCACATTCGTCGTCACCACTTGGGTCAATATTTTTCGTTTTTCATCAAGCTTTTTTATTTTCGTGTTTATCACCAGAAAATATCTTGTACACAAAAACCGACCGCGTTTAGATGCCAGATTTTGAAAGAAGGTAAGTTTTTCTGACGTAAAACAGAAACTTTACATTTCGGTGCGTGCTTTATTGATTTTGTTCTTTTAGTTAAATGATAGAGTAACTCGATTTTAATAGTTTCAAATGAATTCTTACCATTATTCCGTCTCAAGTTTGATGACGATGCTCCTGTTGCTCCATGCCATTATTTCCCACAGTCCAATTGAATTGGTGTTATCGAGTCTTTTGTTCACTATTTTTTACAATATTTATATCCATCAAAATTAATGTTCAGCGTTTACTTCTACCTGTATTTCAATTTCATATATGACTGGCGTTTAATTCAACTGAGAAAATATAAATCATTCATTAAAATGGTATACACTAAACAACGCATTGTGTGTTATGACGTGAATCGCATGTCGAAAAATTGATTTGTCTTTTTTATACGTTCGTTATAACACTCCATTTATTTCACAACACTTTTCTTTCCCTCTAATTTTAATTCTTTTAAATACTACGAAAAACATTGAAGAGCCCTATGCGTATAGCACCCAAAGCTTTTCCACTCACTTGCCAACATTTAATTTAATTTAATTTATTTGCGGTATATGCCGCTATGCTACAGGGTTGTAAGTTAACATTATTTTAGCATTCACATGTGGTGGGTTTGATCTAATTTTAGATGACTGAAAAATCATCTTTATGTTCTAAATGACTAAGGACAGATCTGTACGTTCCATATCCTCTGCTTACATTATTCCTATAGCATTACAGTAAAATTTGGGACCTACGCTCCTCATAATTTATTATAAAGAAACAACGTTTTAAACGAAAAGTAAAGTATCTGAAAAAGTGAAGTTTTTTATCTGTGAACTAAAATTCACATCATTCACATCAGTCATAAATTATTCAAACAAACAAACAAATTATACAACAAAACTGATCGTATCATTTTTTAATTTATAAAATTTGCTACACCCGTGCGGTACGCCTGAATCGGACAGGCAATTCATTTATTTTATACGAACAATTGATTAATCGTCATTTTCGTTCTAAAAATATGGTCAAAGAACGATATTCTTGTTCAAACATTTGGGACATTGCCACATTACGTAACGATGTCCATTTAATTCTAACAAATTGATTGAAGCCATCAACTGGATCCAACTGTAGAGCAAAATCAAGGCTCGAACGGGAATTCAATCGGAACTGACGATTTTTCCTACTTTGCAAACAAAAAAAAATATTCGTCCCAGATTGTTAGTGAATTTATCTCGGAAAATAATGTTATACCTCCTCGTAAGGTTTTCGTTTTGTTTTGTTAAGCAATTGGAATATGCACATGATGTCAAGTAGAGCGAGGGATGGTATGAGAAATATTCAACGTACAAAGTAAGATTAAAATTCATGAGAATTATGAAGTAGAACAATGAGAATGTATGTATGTGCACCTGTGATCTATTTAATGAAGAATGAATGAAACGTCTTATGTAGATTACACCACACTGTATAGAGTTCTTAATATTTGATGACAAAATTTACATGATAAATAGTTTGCTGAGGTTAGAGAAATTGAAATATTGCTCGGCTTTGCTTGATTTTGTAGACTACAGCATTTTTAATTTAAAAAAAAAGCTCTGAAGTTGGATGCCACTATTGAAGGTTGTTTTTTCTAAATGCTTAATCCAACACCAAAATTTGTCAAATACGGTCTTCACAGACACAGAAAGGAAAAAAATCAAACAAAAAAGTAAATACATTTTTCTACATCGAACGCCCTTTCCCTATGTTAAAAGAAACAAAACATTCTACACAAATTGCACTCCGATTAAAACATCTTTCATTTTTCAATGAAAGTAAGGACATAATATTTTCACTATTGAATACCATTAAGACAAGTATTTTATGTTTGGGAACTTTTATTGAGTTAATTAATTTACTTCTTTCATTCACAAACGGTAAAATAAAACCCTTAACTTGAGTTCATTGAAAAATAACTCGGAAAACTAAATTTTACCCACCAATTGATTGATGAACCTACGATAAAAATCATGTAGACGCAAGCGCATGGTTTGTTTTTACACACTCACACACACATACGAATTTTGATATTCACACTTTCGTCCAGATACAAGCAGAGTTCGACCACGTCACAAATTCATTAGAAGGGAATCCAATTACATCTTTTACTTAAAACCTGCATCCAAAGTTGTTTAACGGACGCCGAAACAAATATCCGGCGATAATTTACATTCTTTTTCGGTTTTCGTTAGATTATACAAAAAATTACATTTCAAAGATACTGGACAACAAAATTTTTCATTGCTAATGTGAAAATAGAGTTAGAGTTAGAGTTCCATTAGAAGCGGCAAAACTTTCCGTGGAGGATTCCTGATATTCAATAGTGAAGTTTCGCTTCTTCCTTTGTGAAGGGATACAACGGAACAACTGACGATGGATGGAAATCATTAATATTAATAATGGGAGGGAAGAACATTATTGAAATTTCTGTTTCTTTTTTAATATATTGCGCTACATTATATTCTCACGCAATAATGGATTTTATTATCCTTCAGTGGATATTAGTTTTTGATATCGTCTCACAAAGAATTAACAGTCCCTTGAGAAGTTAAGTATTGGACAAATATTTTTATGCGATAATAACTTTGAAGGACTGTACACAACACACTAGCCAAATTCTTGTCAGACCAACTTGTCTTTTTTATCTTGGGGAGTAGTTTCTTTGGCAGAAAATTTGACGTAGTTGAACGTTTGTGAAGAACGTTTTCCGAAAAAATTGAGTCTTGATGCCCGGCATGCGACTTTTGCTCTTGGAGTTAGACATAAATTGTTTGTCTCTTTCTAACTAACGCTTTAGAATACAAGAACAAATGTAGAAATTATTTGCCAGAAAAACTACACTTTAACAGACGCCCCTTTTTCTCGTATGAAAATTTAAAGACTTTAAGCAAGCAATTTTTGACAAAATTAAACAAATCTTTTGGCGTTAATTGATTTTAGTTTTAGTTAAAACGTATAATCTTCGGATTTTGAGATCTTTTATGTTCACCTGAATTACATTTTTTCATCATCTTCACCTTCGCGATTGGGTTTGAAACTCATATTACAATTAGGTCCACAACAGTTTTCTTTCTGTAGCATTGCTCCAACTTTTGCAAAAACTTTTTCACATAATTCGTTGATAAAACTCTCGTTTTCGAGTATTTCGTTCCGCGCATTAGGATCCTTGGCTATTGATGTTAAATCCGAAAAGTGTGTTGAAAGCTCGTTTACTTCGCCTGTTTGCAATTTCGATGTCGACTCATCCATTTCGACTAGCTCTTCTCTGTTACTACCGTTGCTACTGCCTACAACGAATGGTCATTTTTCATGGAATACGATAATTTGACAATATATTTACAAAAAACAACAGCCTACCAGCCAACAATTATGTTTATTGCCGATTGCTTAATAAATCAGAATAATCTGAGAAGAGGTTGTGGAAATAGGGCACGAGCCTGGTTTATGATTTTATTTGGAAAAAATATTACTAGATGTGGGATAAGTTAAACACAACACAAGCAAATGTTTTTTTATATCAGATCTTATCACAACGCTTTTCTTCACGCTACCCGAAGGAAAATTTTAGTCTCATGAGTATTTTAGGTCTCAAAATCATGCCCGCAGCGCTATCGGAGCGCGTGACGCAGTCCCCCCACCCCAAAAAAGAGGTCCACAAACCCACAAAACCCATACAAAACCTTTGGGGACCAGTTTTTTTTTTAAATAAGAAATATGACGAATGAACTCGATGCTGGCTTGGCCTCACTGAGAGCCTCATTTTGAATAAGTTATTAATGTAAAATGAACAGTTTGTTTCAAGGATCATTATGGGACCATGAGATGATCTCAAATCTCGAAACAGATTTTCATAACTTCCTGACAAGCTAATGTTTTTTGAGATCTACTGAGAGTCTCAAAATAAATTTTTATATTTTTGCTTAATGTGTATCTATTGTAGTTGATTGGATATATTTTCAAATAATTTATGATACTTATCGAGAGCCTCAAATATTTTTTTGAGACCTCAAAATCAATTTTTTTTTATTTCATAATTTGGATTGTTCTTGATAGAAAATATTTTCAAATTTTGAGACGCTGATGTCTCTGTCTCACAAACCATTCAAAATTATTGAAAAGAAGTCCAATTGTAAAAAAGTCTTTAATTTTGAGATCCTCCTTTTGAGTTCTCGAGAAATCATTCGATTGAACAATCTTTAAAAAACGTTTTATGAGGTCTAGAGAAATCATTCAAAAAAAGTTTTTGAGACCCTCGGAAATTCAATTGAAAATATTTTAAAACATATGCAGGGGACGCGTACGCATTAGAATAGATGTGGCAAACAGAATAAATGTTGCAAAAAGATTCGAATGTATCAAAGTAAATGTTGCCTTAATTCTTAAGTGTATGAAATTACGTCGACATTAAATTGGATTGAAAATTGCCGAAAGGGCAATATTTAAAAACCCAGAGGCCTCTGATCCATTCTTCCATGAACAAACAAGTTCGCCTCTTTCTTCTCTGCAACACTGCACAAAAAACCTCACCATTAAAGAAATATTCACAAAAAACCACCAAATATTAGAGATGAGCGGGTCGACTATTTTTCGAAACCCGACCCAGACCAAACCCGACCCGATAAAATTTTTCGAAACCCGAAATCCGATAAAATTTTTCGAAACCCGAAACCCTAACTGTTTCCAAACCCTGCCCGGACCGAACCCGACCCGATTAAAATTTTCGAAACCCGAAAAAAACAATTTGGGTTCGGGTCGGGTTTTTCGAAGTTTCGGGCAGCCCGCTCATCTCTACCAAATATTGTGTAGGTCCGCGAAGCGTGAGTTGGGCCCACACTGAGGAATCTACAGCCCGAATCAATCAACAGATTTTGAATAATTTAATTTTCGTAGTTTTCTGATGTTTACATCTTTCATTCACAACCTTGAAGAGCGTTTTCCGTTCTAAGTTCGCGGAGTCAAAAGGTTCCACCAACCTTCAAAAAACCACCTTTTTGACCACTTTTTCGACCGTAACTTCGAAAGTTTTCGACCGATTTTGCTCAACATCATGCCTGTAATCAATTTTCTGATAATCTTTCAGGAAAAAAAAAGTTTTTGAAAATCGAATATGATTTACCCGATTTATGTAGAAAAACAAGTTACGCCCTAGCGGAGATTCAAATTTACGGCCCTGGTTGATCCCAAAAGTGAAAAAAATTTCTTTCATAAAATTTCAAAGATTTACTCGAAAAGATTTACTCGAGTTCTGTACAAAAGACCAAAAACAACTTAAACGACCCTAGCTCAGCTTCAATCCCATAAATGACTTTTCGGTTTTTTTTTCGGGGATTTTTTTTTTAAATCGGTTGAGATTTACTCAAGTTCTCGCGGTGCAGGACGGACATTTTTTATTGTTGAATGGTCATCTAAGGACCATGATCGACTACTCCCGGGTCGAAATTGGGGTGGTTACTAACGTCGTGGTCTCGTGGTAAACTCATAAGACCCCTTTTCGAAGAACCTCGTTCTTCGTACAAGTCTAAAAAGGCTTTCAGGATCTCAGAGGACCTCACACTGTTTGACGAAATTCATAGCGGAGAATAAAATGAGCCTCTTAGGCACATGGTACAATAATAAATGAGGCTTTCACTGGTGTGCGATGAACTTCGATGAATTTCATGGATGAATAGTGAGTATAATCGGGCCTAAAAGGTTACCTACATAGTAAAAAGGGGAAAAATTTTAGGATCTTATTTTCACTTTTATTTCACACGGATGTGGGATAGAGCAACACTATTCTAACAACTGTTGTGGTATAGGAATTGAGATTGGTGAATATAAAATTTGAGAAAGGTGAGTATAGATGAGTTGTGATATCCCAACAGAGTTTTTCGATTATTTTGTAGTGCGAAATTTTTTGGTGACCGAATATCTTTAGATGCTACTTTTATATGCCTTGTCTATTGGACGATATACCCTCAGGAAAATATCTACAAGCGACGCGTCGTAGGAATTGTGTTTATAATATACGCCGCCGACGTACGATGTGAGCTCATAAAACGATCGTTACGTATGGCTGTACACACACAATACTTAAATAAGGTTGATAATAGATTCATCGCGTATATGATACGTCGGCGGCGTATATTTTAAACACAATTCCTACGTCGCTTGTAGATATTTTCATCAGTGTAGACCGATTCAGTTGAGAGAATTCGGAAATGTATGTACGAACGAAGCACCATTGTGTTTTTATTGTTCTGTCTCCGAACGGCAAGACGATCGAAAATTTCAGAAGCTGTTCGAAATTCTCTTTTTGAATCAGTCTGTTGAACTGGAAAATTTTAATTATCTTACGTGTAGTGTCCAATGTTTTGATGGTCTTTATTTTACATTCCATGAATTTTGAGGCACTACTCAGGAACGATGAACGTTGATCGAGGACAGCGTTTGAGTTAGAAAATAAAATCCTCGTAGCATTCTCGTTAAATCTTGTACCATCCTTTGAGGAAGATGCGACAAGTTTCCCGTTATCGTTGCCTTCTTTTTTCATAATTTTCTTTTCAGCGAACTCTTGCCGAATGTGTGTTTGGGTCTGTGAAAATGTCGTCGTAAGTATAATTATCAATTTTCTTTTGCAATTTATGTTTGTTTATTTGCACCTACCCTATTGGGATTTTTACGACAAAATTGCATTGTGCGGATTTGGTTACTAAAATCAACTGAAGATGTCAATACTTTGTTCGGCAAAGACTTTCTGTATTTTAGAAATAATTTTCGGATGAATTGAAGGTCAGCCTTCATCTTGGTATTAGCTGTTTTCCGCAAACGCTAAAATTTTAATGTTAGGCCCAATTATTTCCATAATATTATCAACGCACTTTCATATGACCTTCGACAATTTGTAGTAAATTAATTGTATTTCCAATCTCGATAGCAATGTCGTTGCGGAGGAAGACACGCAAGCAATGACATAAATTTACCTTCACATATTCGTTTTGTATGTTTAGACATCTCACTAAAAGAAGGGAAATTAATTTACATTTTAGTTTACAGGGACCGAATCCTTAGATTGTGCAATTTTCCATTTTACATGTATGTTTACCCCATACGAAAACCATGCATTACATGTGGGGTCTTTTTGGGATATTTTTTGTGAAGCAAAACTCTGGTGTTCACTTTTGTCGTCACTGGTGAAGTAAAATTTTTGGTTTTCACTGGTGAGGTAAAACTTTTGTAATGCTCAACTTTCGGATTGATACATTGGAGCCTGCTCATAATTCATTACTTCAGATACAATTTTGAGAACTCACTCGTTTTACTTTGAGCAACACGCTTTGGCAACTGATATTTTGACTCGTGAAGTTGCGTAGCGTGCCTTCGGCTCGGATACTCAAACTCTACACTCACCAAAACAACAGTTTCCAGAGCGAGTTGCTCAAAATAAACGAGCGAGTTTGCGAGTTCACAGAATTGTTTCCGTGGTAATGAATTACACTAGCTGAAAGAGGTTTTGTGATGAAGAAAAGAATGATGTAGTCTGAAGTATTTTGATCAGAAAAACACGAATCTGGAACCAGTTTTTTTCAGTCACCCTCCATTTCTTCCCTATGATTCTCAAAATTTCCCATGGGAACCAGGCCTTCCTGAGCATCTGCTTGAGCACAGCAAAAGCGTGTGTTTATACTTTCGAAGCATGTGAGTATAAGTAAAAGCTGGAGTAAAAGCTTTTGCTTGGAAAGTCTTTCCTCATGCTTGAGCATTTACTTATGCTTGAGTGGGTCGCATTTAATCTCAATAGATAACAATTTTTACATAATGGTGTTAAACTTCTTCAATCACCCGCTCAAGCATTAGCAAAAGATTCGGCATCAAATGCACAAGCATGAGCAAAGACTTCAGGAAGGCCTGGTCTGGTCGAGTGCTTGTGATAGAATGAACTTTATGATGTATGCTAATGATGATGCGACGATGTGTGTGACTATAGGGGTTTCGCATCGGTTACGGGTCACTACAGTTCCCATAGAAACTTTTAGGGATCATAGGGAAGAAATGGAGGGTCACTGAAAAAAACTGGTTCCGGATTCGTGTTTTTCAGATCAAAATACCTCAGACTACATCATTCTTTTTTTCATCACAAAACCTCTGTCGGCTAGTGTTATGTAGCAGGGTCCAATGTATAATAATTTATTGCATGCCAATGCGAGAGTTGAATTTTACATGTAAATTTATGAAAAATGTACCGAAAATGTAATGAATCATTTTCGCCGGGGGCAGCAATAGAAGATTTTTTATGCTTATGACGACGCTGCTCATTTTGAATGTATTTGTATAGATCAGCTGGTAAAATTAAAAGTTATTAAAAGTTGCACTGTCTTAGGAGTCGGTCGCTGTAGAAAACCAGATTTAATGTACATAAAACGATGTAATTGTCAATATTCTCTGAAGTGAACGATAGCATTCTTGTATGTACATTGAAAACGAATCGAGTAAATGAATTCTCACCTAAGACAACAATTACATGACAGACGTTTACATAAGAACATTCAGTTGCAGTCTCTATATCCATCAAAATTCTCAATAAATCTGACGCACACTCCATGTGAAAAGCAGTCGCTGTAAAGGCAAATCTCTCCATGTGATTGATTAGCCATTGAATCAATCCATTCTTCAACATGTCAACAAGCTGGTATCGATCAAGACTTAATTTCCTCATGGCAGCTAGTAAATTTGAAGCCATTGAATCGGTTATGGCTTCGGTAGCGTTCCAAGTGAGCAGCTTTATAATCGATAGCTTGTTGAAGTAGTTTCGTCCGATTCGGTGCGAAACTATAACATTAAGCAATTTGGCTGCACTCGTCTACGTAGAAATTTTATCAATTTTGTGTAAGTCTTATTCGTTCAGTTAACCTGCAATGGATGAGGAGTTCTGGTATTTACAGGCCATAGAAGATCTTTAAGAGTCGTAGCTGTTCCGCCTTTGAGGTTAAATAAATCAATGTCAACAATGGCCTGCACAGTTGCTCGACGCTCAGTAGGTTCTTGATTTGAAAGTTTCTAAAAAAAACAAATATTTTCATCGAAAAAGAGAAAGTACAGGGGAAGAATCGAAAGATTGTGCAACGTTTTGTTTTAACTCGTTTCACCAAAAAACCGAGTTTTACATGCACAAAATGTAAGCGAATACTTCTTCTTCAGAGATAAAAGAGAAATAAGAAAGATGCACAAGCTTGTGATTCTCTTCCTACAGAAAAGTTTCTTAGAAAGAATTAGGAGAAGAGTTGCAATTGTCACACACAACACACGAGTATGGGTCGTTTCGGTTCTCAAAGAAATATCATGAAACAAATTTCTCTGCTAGAGTCTCACACTTAATGCTTCTCCCTGAGTTTTTTAGCATAAATACATATTTTTTCCTGAGAATAACATGAAATAAAGCTGTTTACCTACCCGTTTGAGGCACTTGTAGCCCAAACGGAGCGAAAATGCCTAAAATCAACAGGTACGTAAATCGCCATTTCCACAACCTAGGAATAAATCTTACTCGAAGTAGGAAGCGATCTTCCCTTCGCAGAAAAAGAGCATTTTTCGTGGATTGTACGTGCTCGACGCATCACTACGCAGACTATTCTTTGTTAAACTCGAGTTTGCGATCATTCCTCCGCTTAAGTACTCACCAAAACAAGTGCTTGCAATTGATCAAATTTCTTTATGGCAGATGGAGAATTTTCCAGACATTTTTTTATTGTTTGCAAATCAAAGTTCGAATCGTTCAGGTCGATTTTACTGCTATGTGTCCGTGCTGAAAATGTTCAAATGTTAAAAGACCATCACAGCTTTTGGATGATGTTTACCATGTAATTTAGTTGGCAGGTCGTTTATTTGCAACACTTTTTCTTTATTTTTGGTTATTTTGGCGCTCAAAAGGGTCTTTGATTCTAAGAATATTTCTGAAATTCACTATGTTATATATATATATTCTTTATTCAATAAATCAATTGTTACAAATATTGTACTGTGGATCAAGTGGTTAGTGTTCAGCTTATTTACTCTAGCTTTTCAAACTATAATATTATCATCATTATTAAAATCTTATTCTTGTTTGAAATGTTTTTTGTTTTATGGGCAGAAGAAAATTTTCAAAAAACTTCAAATGAGTTTATTTTTTAATTAAGAACTAAGGACTAATATCACAGTTAAAGGTTGTTCAGTTCAGTCTCCTGATGATGGGATTAACTGAGCTTAAAATTTTTGACTTGAAGTTCAAGTTGATCTTCGAAATTTGGTGGTGGACCATTGGTATAGAGGCGAGATCATGCAAGTCAGCGGTTTTGTAGTACGGCGGCAAGCGGTAGATGATCTTCAGGCACTTGTTCTGTAATAGTTGGAGCTTCGCAATGTGGATTTTAGCACATTCGCCCCAAACTGGGCAAGCACTAAGCAAGACACTTTGAATGATTGCCTTGTAGACACATAACTTGTTTTCAGTGCTCAGCTTTGAGTTTCTGTTTAATAGTGGGTAGAGCGCGCCAAGTAGCTTTAAAGCTTTACAGTATATAAGATCCACATGTGACTTAAAGGTCAGAGTCTTGTCTAGAGTGACCCCGAGGTACTTTATGATGTACCTCCAGTCTATTTCGGAGCCACGGACTGCAATCCCTTGAGGAGGAAGCCATTTTTGTGACCTCCTCTTGGTGAACAGGGTGGCATTGGTCTTTGAATCGTTCAGCTTTATTTTCCACTTCGTGGTATATTCGGTGAGCTGTCTGGTGGCTGCGTTAAGCTTACTCAGAATTTTGAGGGGTGACTTTGCTGCTTGATAAAGGCAGGAGTCATCAGCGAAAAACGCTTTTTCACTCTTGGTTATATGTAAATCGGAAGTGAAGATATTGTAGAGGGTGGGACTCAGGACACTGCCTTGGGGGACACCAGCTAAAATTGTGAAAGCATTTGATTTTTTCCCGTTAATTTCAACATAGAAGGATCTTCTAAGAAGAAAGGATTGGATAATTTTCGTCAAGTATAGTGGGAACTTTAGGATGAACATCTTATGTAGGAGGCCTTTGTGCCATACACTATCGAATGCTTTTTCGATATCGAAGGTAACTATGCCAGTTGAGTGTTTTTTCCTCAGCGATTCGAGTATGTAGTTGCGTACCCTGACTAATTGGTGATTGGACGAGTGGCCCTCACGGAAGCCGAATTGTTCGTTCATGATAATATTGTTGGAAGAGATGTGGGCTTTTAGTCTCCTTAATATGAGTTTTTCCAGGAGCTTGCTTAATGAATTTAACAGGCTAATTGGTCTGTAATTGCACGCCAAAGTTAGGTCCTTTCCGGGTTTTGGGATAGGGACGACTTTCGCAAATTTCCAGGCTTCTGGAAAATATGTTAGTTTCAGGCATGCTCTGAATATGTACATCAATAGAATTACGGCCTTTTTTGGAAGCTGTTTCAGCAGGGCGTTATTTATGGAATCATCTCCAGGGCTTTTGCCAATCTTTAGGCCGCGGATAAGACGAGAGATTTCGCGGGGGGTGGGCAACGCAGATTCAGTGATGGTAGAGTTGAAATAATTAATGTTTACTATGGAACTATTGATGGAACTTTCAGTGGCTGGATCGCTCTTAACATGGAATGTTGTCGCGTGTGCTTTGCAGAAAGAACTTCCGATTTCGTTTGCCTTTTCACTATGTTTGATTTAACTAAGAAGAACATTTAGATTTTGTTTCACTGATAATGGTCAAGGAAATAATAACGTTGAAGGTACGCGCCATACGTGCGTTTCAGTCGATCATGCTTAGAAAGCGAGGTATGTGGAGAGGTTGCAATTATATGCACATTCGCCTGGAGAATATTTTTCAAGACGCGGCTTAAGAATATTTTTCAAAATGTCGACATGACGGTGGCTCGAGCCCATGCAGACAAAGCGCAGCAACAATGACACAATTTCGTCTTTTTTTTCGAATAAGCTGATGAAAAACTCGATCGAAAATTTTGGTGTTAAAGAAAATATTTCAGTCTTTAAGGCGGTCTAAAATATGCAAGCTAGCTTGAGTCAAAGGCGGGACTAGGCCCAGGAAAAATAGTACGAAATATTCATATGCCATGAATTGAGCAGTTTGATGTAATTAAGCGGCATTTTGTAAATGAATGTTTTCTCCTCTATCTCTTCTGGCGTTTTGGTTATGAATCTCACCTCTCATCATAATTTCACGAGCAAAATCTCATAAAGAATTGAACGTAATCCTTGAAGTGGATGGGTAACAGAACAAGGGAAAAGGCAAATAGAATGTAATGAGCCATCCAACGCAAGAAATATAGTGAAATTTTACTGTAACACATTCTCGGCAAGATTTCCGCCTCCTTACCTCTAAATGAGGATTAAATGGTTATATGTAAAGTGTATCCGACCTGAAGAAAAGACAACGATACCTAAAATGATATGATAAAGAACGGTCTACCTAATTTTTCACTTAAAGAATGGTTCAAAATCGATCTTCTCCTAAGTCGAAGTTGCATAAAATTCGCCTTTTTATGTTCAGCATCTTTGTATATTTCGGATGGTTCAGGACACACAGTAGACATATTTCGGTTCGAGTACAGTTCTCCGAAGTTATGACAGCATCGAGATTTTGAACTTGTAATAATTTTGTTTTGTTGTCCGGGAAGAGATGCACCAAATGGAACTCCTCGTGTGTTCATCACTTTAATTTGTTTTCTAAGCTTTTTGATCAAGATTTAAATGACAAAGGCGAATCGAAAAGCATTTGAAAAATTGTTATTAGCATTGTGACCTTAATAACACTGTGGCTACTGTGGTAAGGCTATCTCGAACATTTGATTTCTAAAAAAAGCATAAACGACTAATAAAAGGACGTTCATAATAATTGGCGATAAGGAGAGAGCGGGAGTTCCCTTTGTGCAGAGAAATGACAATTCAAATCACCACGTTGTTTCCTCACTTCTCTACAGATACACTTACGGAAATATATTTTTGCATCAAATAGAATTTTGTACTTCTGCGCAAGTTTTCGCAATGTTAAAAAGCTGCGCAGAAGTACAAAATTCTATTTGATGCAAAAATATACTTCCGTAAGTGTATAGACGATTTCATATTTTCAGTTTCTTTTGCGTTGAAGTACAAAATATCATTCAAAATTCAAAATTGTTTTTATTTACAGGTAAAAGAGATCATTTTCAATAACCATATCGTTTATTTAAATCTGTACTTCCATCACCGCTTTGACCTTGAGGTGGAAGCCAAGTTGAATACTTTTCCGTGTCCACAATTTCTTCGTCGAAATCCACATTTTCACGGACCTTATCCGTGCGAATTCTGATACGATGTCGCCTTTTTTTTGTCGTGTTGCTACTACTGCTAGTATTTACATTAATACTATTACTACTATTTGCGGTAGAGTGTATTTCCTTCTGTTCCTCCTTACACACTTCCAAAGTTTCAGCTCGTTCTTTGACAACGGATCTTTCCGTTTTTCGTCGTTGCTCTGGAGATGAATTATCAACTAATCGAACTGACGTTGATGGTTCATTTTCTATCACTTTTTGTGTATTGGGAGCCACGATTTCTTTTTCGGTTTCTTTCAGTTCCATTTCGTCATCTTCTTCCACTTCTTCTTCATCCGAATTCTTCGCCGGAACCGAAGGAGTTGCCAACGTAGGCGGCACTGCCGACTTAATGTATTTGAACGTACCTCGTTTACCGAACAATGGGAGGGTATGTTTTTTCTTTGCGCTGTCTACAGTTTTCGGCTCTGCGTGAAGTGGCATAAGATCGACAGGACGTGCAATCTTAATCAACCGTTTTAAATTGTTGTGTTCATTTTTGATACGCTGTTCTTCAAGCTGAAAAAAAAGATTAGTTAGCTACTTCAAAATTCTTCAATAAACCTCAAAGTATTTACCCGCAGTTTACGAATTTCAGTTTTATCCATCAGTTTCTCGTTAGTCAAATTCGACATAAAGTCATCCAAATCATCTTCTTTGTACGACCGTTTTTTTATTCTTTTCTCCAGTTTCTTGTAATTATCAATTTTTGCGTTTACTTCTTCTAAACTTTGCAAAAGTTGTTTCTCTTGTTCCATCTAAAATTTGATCCGAAAATTAATCCAAAAATTCAGTTCAGGTAAAACCATTTTAATATAAAATGCCGCCAAATATTTAGAATTTTTTCTCAAGTTTTCTTTTTGCGCATTATTAAGTAGCGATAGCTACTTCATGTTTTCATCCTTCCTGTCCGTCCGTCCGTCTGTGCACCCTTCACCGGGGAATCATTGATGATTAAACGAGGAATTACCGATTATTCTCCGAGAGATCAGAGTTTATTCACTGAGGAATCACCGATGATTCCGCTGTGAATTATCTGTGGTTATTCGGTGAATCATCGGTGATTTCCCTGGTGATTCATCGGTGAATTATAAGTTATTACCTGGTGAATCATCGGTGATTCCCCAGTGAATCATCGGTGATTCCCCAGTGAATCATCGGTGATTCCCCAGTGAATCATCGGTGATTCCCTGGTGAATCATCAGTGATTCCCTGATGAATCATCAGTGATTTCCTGATGATCGGTGATTCTCCGTCGAATTATTGGTGATTCCCCGGTGAATTATTGGTAATTCCCCGATGAATCCGAATCATTTGTTACAATCAACGGGTTACGTCAACACAAAGGAATAAACCATTGTCGTGTATATATGAAAGTAGCGATAGAGTGTATTCCCCGGTGAATCACCGGTAATTCACCAGTAAATCACTGATGATTTAGGTCCAAAATAAAGTTCGTTGAATACGCTCTATCGCTAGTTTCCTGCGTCATTCATGACTCAGGACTAATATAATGCAGTACGTACACAAAAAATTTGATTTTTAGACAACCCCGTCCCCTTGCACACAAGCTTACGACTTCAACATCCCGTCTTCCCTTTTCGTACGTACTTTCTCTGTTCTTAAATTTTACAAGAAACCTGATTTATTGGATGTGTGCGAATTATGTGTAGCGTTTCTTTCAAAACGGTGACACGGTGCTCTTATCATGCACCCTCTATAGCAATTTGCAGAATAGACCTGTGAGAGGGCGCTCAGCCTCGCCGATCGCCGCCGAGAAAAGAAAGATTTTGAAAATCGGACAAGTTTTACTCGAGTTATCGCGGTGACGAGCGGACAAAAATTTTTTTCCTTCTTCTCTTGTTTAGACCCCGAAACGACTTCGTTCTTCGTGCGGGTCTAAAAACGATTCGTGCAGCCACCGATGAATATTTACCGGCGCACAGGTCTAGTGCAGAAGTCTACTACGAGGAAAAAAATTGTTTTCGTAGACGGACGAAGTTTTTTTTAACTTTTACCCTTGCGTCGTACCACCTTTTTTCCCCTTCTAAGAATGAACGACACTCTTTACAGCTGCCCGACAATGTGAATCTTAGGAAAAATGCGAAAAAATTTCTAAAACATTGTGCGGTGAAGTACTTGCTAAAACCTAAAACTTACCAATTCATCGTAACTGAACGCTTTATTTTGGTTTGCAGCTTCTCGTTCTTGTTTCTTTCTTTCTACATCACCAGTTCTGTCGTAAAACTCGTCATCTCCGTCCGAATCTGAATGTTCGATTTTTCGTTTGCGTGATTCATGATTCGCTTGTCGTAAAACTCCATGTCTGTCTAATATTCGGCAGGCTTCTAGAGCACACTGATGAACACATTCTTTCTTTTTGCCCTTGTGACACAATTCGGCAATAACCGGACGTCCATTTGCATCACTCACTGGAAGTTCGATACGACACAAAAACGTTCCGGGTGACATTTCATCGACTTTATATTCCAAATCATGGCCTTCACGTTCAAAGTATCCTCGTAAAGTTTTCTTTGGGTCCTGCAGAAAGAGCTCTTCATTGTTCGTTGCAGCGAATGGATTCACCGTCAGATCTGTTTCTTCTTCAGCGTCTTCTACCATTCCCCAGCTAATGCCCTCAGACTCTTTACGTTTTTCTTCAGCCTTCAAATTTTCCAAATATTCTGCTTCTTTTTTGCGGCGAAGCTCTTTGATTTCAGTCACAGACAACTCGGACTCAGCTTCTTCGTCAAAATCAGGCCCCTGCAATGACAATTTGAAATTAAACGACTTCTACAATTAACAAAAACAAACAAACCTGTAAAATGAAATTTCTTGTGCTGCCACCGAATTTCAGCATGTATCCAACTCTTACTCTGACGTAAGTCTTTGGAGGAATTCGCATTTTATTTACATAGCTACCATGGGTGCTGTTCAAGTCGTACAAATACCACCCTTTTTCGATACTAACTTTTTTCGCTTCCGTTTCATTATTGCCGTCGTTTTCAGTTAAATCCAGTTCTTCCTTAACATCGGACCTATATTGAAACACAGCGTGATATCGAGATATCGTTGGATGTGCCATTGAGATGTGATTGTCCGGCAGCTTTCCGATTAGCCAATACGCTCTGCTCTGCAGATCTGAAAACGTTTCCGCAATGGTGCCACTTTTAAGAACTTCAAACCCATAGATGTGTTCTGGTATAGGTTTTTCAGACCATTTTGGTTCAATGTATGGACACTTGAGCGCACATGATTTCGTTTGCGGTAAATCTTTGTTTCTTTCTGCACTTGACGGTTTATCGTTTACGTCTGTTGATGGTTTTGCAGGTTTGCGCGAAACGAATTTTATTCGATTGTCTAAAGTGGGCACTTTGAAATCTTTATCGATTTGTTCACACATTGTTTTGTTTGTTTCGTGGCTAAATATTTCAACAAAAGTAAAATCAATCTCAATCGTTTGCTATAATAAATGTTTGATATGTGACACACATGACAGCCAAACTTGAAAGTGTCAAAAATTTGATTGCGTTCTTGTGCGTTATACCGCAAACGCACACCATAATTTTAACAGATGGCACTACAGTCTTAGCTTGAGACAAATTTTTACACCCGTACGAAGAACGAAGTACTTCGAAGAGACGTCAGTGAGTTTATCACAATGTTTGTAACCAGCTGGATGGGGACCTGAGAGTTGGTGGGTTTTTGTTTTAGGCTCTAAATAAGAGAAATAATCGAGTAAAACTTGATCTATTTTCAAAATCTTTTTTCAGTAAAAGGTAATCAAAAAAGCTCTCATGTGATGGAATTTGAGCATTGTCGGGCTAAGGGGGCTGAGATGGGGCCGTTTAAGCGGTTTTTGGTCTTTGGTACATAATTTGAATTATGTTTTTCGGTTAACAGTGACTGAAGTGAACGAAAATTCTAGAATTTTAGAAGCGAAATTATGAGAAATTATATAATTGAAAAATTAGTAGCACGACTGAGGCCCGAACTCAGAACCTTTCCGGGGTGCTGCTCTACGGGTCCCAGTCGTGGTACTAACTTTTCAATTATATAATTTCTTATAATTTCGCTTTCAAAATTCTCCTATTTTCGTTCACTTCAGTCAATGTCAACTAAAAAACATTATTCAAATTACTTGATCGTTTGAGATATTTCTCATTGTCCTATGCTATCAATACATTCATGTGTTGATAGCGGTATCCCTGAACATTTAGATGGCATCGAAATGATGTCGACATTCAGTTCACGTACGAATTAATGGACATGGGGTTATGAGAAGAAAACAGACACAGGTATTTGTAAGTGGCAAAAAGGCGCACGTAGTTCGTTGAACGATTACGCTAGCTTTCGCTACAGATACATATGTTAGCATATGCAACGGTTTGAAATTTGATCTGAAATGAAAATGTCCACAGTAGCTCAATTGGTAGCGCTGCACCCCGGAAAGGTGAGGATTCTGCGTTCGGATCCCAGTTGAGGTACTAATTTTTCATCCAGTTTTGTACATAACTCGAGTAAATCTTCTCAGATTTTCATAAATATTTTTTTGTTTGAAAGGTCTAGGAATACCAAACAATTTATGGAAGCAAATCTTTTGACTTTGGGCCATTGGACTTAGTTAGGGCACTTAAAACGAGGCTTTGCAAGTGCCCTACTTGTTTTTTCTGTATAAATCGAGAAATTCTATTCGCTTTTTCTTGATCATTTTTCTATTTGAGGGGAAATCGAGAGCCTGACACTACTCAAGGAAAATTTGTCTGTCCTTAGGGCCCTAGGTGGTGTCACAGAGGGAGTCTAAGCCATAGGCTAAAAAAAAAGAAATTGAGGGAAACATTTTTGTCTGTGGAAGTGTGTATTCGATGCCTTAGATCGGTCCCAGCCCAGAAATTATTTTTTGCTTTATTGTAGATAAATTTGATGGAACTATGCGTCAGAGGCTTCTACTTAGAGGCCCTTTGTCGGGCCCATGCATTTCTTTTGCTATTGAGAGACCATTTTTGTTCTGAGGAGTTCGAAAATATTTTATGAAAAATGTATGCAAATTTTTTTATGAACTTTTTTTTAAGCTTTTTTACAAATTTTTTGACTTTTTTTTTCTGAAAAGTTTTTTTTAGAAAATTTTGAGGGTTTGAAAGGGATTTTTTACACCGTTTCTTCGGAAAGGTTTTCCTGGTAATTTCCAAACCAATATACCTTTTTAGTGCGGTTCAATTTTGAATATTTTCCCGCGTTGCAATCGTGTTTCGTACGATAAATGCGTAATTATTTACAGTATATGCGTAATTACGTACGGTATATGCGTAATTACGTACGATATATGCGTAATTACGTACGATATATGCGTAATTACGTACGGTGTATGCGTAATTACGTACGGTATATGCGTAAGCTCACCGCACAAACAAGAGATTTTCATAGTGCCATCTTAAGTTAAAAATTCAAATGTTGCGCGGTCTTCTCAATGTGGACTATTCAGTTCGGTAATGGAAATAATGCACGAACCTGCGAACCTCGTTACTGGAAAATGTTTGGGGAAAAAATTGGTTCGCAGGGAAAAGTCGAAAGGAAAATTAGGGAAGTCATCAGATATTTTAGGGAAGTCATGCGAAATTGGAAAATGCATGTTGAGCTTGAGAAATCGTACTGGTGACCTAAAAATAGTCTAAACTTGGGAAATCTTACTGGCGACCTAAAAAAAAGGTCATCAGTTTTGTTTGAAACCTCATGAAAAGTCTAATTTTGGAAGATTATTGGGAAGTGTGTTAGGTCAGTGGTAACGTACTGATGGGGATTAATTCTGTATAGGATTTTTATTCAATGTATAGTATGAAAGTAACGTTCCTAGGCACACCCAGGCTTCATAATTTGGGTAGTTGTGAATTTGGTGCCGCAACGGTTCGTACAAAGAAGAATGACAAATTTGACGTCACTCTTATTCGATGAATTCTGCGTACAAATATCTGAGACTGACTTTGGACGGAGATATAATTAGCTCCAGAAGAAATCCTAATGGTAAAATGCCAGCTACCATTAGCCATGGTTCGGAATTCAGGTTAAGCATGTGGTCCAAAAAATGCTTGTCGGTAAAACACATTGATAGGGCGAACCGACATTTTGAGCCTTTTGAGCTACTAGTTTCCGCCCTGGTACATCATAGATGGCACTAGGTTTATGTGCAATTTACCACTGACACAGGAAAAAACGTCGGTAACGAAAGGATCTCTAAGAGAATCCATATGAGGAAAAACTCACAAAGAATTGCGGAACTAGTAAATAAAATGATCTCGCCTCTGACCCAGACGGGTTGTAACGGCGGATTATTATTATTGGGAAGTGTATATGGGGAATTGGGGAATGTCTTTTTAAGGAAATCGCAAGCTGGTTCCTGGTTCCTTGTGAATTTTGACTCTGTCACCGGAAAGAAAACATTATTTCCATGCACGATTCAGTTTGCCACGTCCGCTCTGAACACATGTTTCATGGCTTTTGTGAAAAATGGCCCAATCCCGGAATATGACCAATTCTAGAATTGAACGGGATCCATACATGGATGCTAGAAAGTTGCTTCTAAAGGCAAAGTTAGGTCATCAAAATCATTGGTCTCTGTTTGCCACGTCTGTTCTGATATGACGGGGTCTTTGGTTATGTTTTATATTATATTTGTTGTTGCTACTTAGTCATAACTAACAAAATTTCCCCAATTCATCCACACAACAACTCGCAGGAATCTTTTATTGTTTGTGATAGTCTTTGAGAAACGTCCATCGAAAATATTTCCAGCGATTGTGTAGATCAAGAAGTGACTTTTTTCATCCCGGTGGAAACCTCATGTTGGTAGTTTTGATTAAAAAAAACGTCTGCCAACAACAACCATCAAGCACGACTACATAGTTGACTGCACTATGAGAAGAATCTACTCTACCCGCAATTTCGTATGAAAGCAGTGAAAAAATAAAACTCTCAAAATTTGAAACGAAAGCAACTTTTTACTGAACGAACTAAGCTACAAAAAATTTAAGTGAATTCTCTGAAAAAATGAATTTCTCATCAACCGAAATTCACTGCTAACATGTCTGTTTGTTACAAGCAATTTTTAAAACACGAAACATGCAACGATTTTTAATCGGCATTGTCCTCGGCAAAGAGAATAGCCTGGAAACTGAATGGCTGGAAGCCATGGCCAAGACCTTCATAGAATTTGCTCATGAATTCGACCCTAGAAGTAAAATTGGAAATTATGCATTGCGTTGAAATAATCGTTTTTGCGAGAAAAAAACGTTACCAATGCAAACGTAGTGTGTGCAAGAACGCCGAAAGGCCTTCCATCATCACCAAAATGGCCAAAGTAAATATGGCCCAGAAACCGAAGACCACACACAAGAAAATGGAACCTGTGTAGGAAGAACTTTTAAGTCCCATTGACAGAACCATGTTCCACAGCACTTCGGATAATTCTGCAAAGTTATTTTTAGAAAAGATTTTAGTTTTTATCGGTTGCACAGCCAACAGCCATTCTACTTACGTGCATGAGCTAATGATAGGGCCCACAAACGGAGATATGAGGCTGTGTGAGAAATTGTACTGAGAACATACTCAATGGTGTGAATGGCGGAGTGAATAAAGACTTCACTCATCGGTTCCTCCTCATGTCCACCAGAGGCAGGTGCACCAACAGCCTTGGGTTCTTCGGATGGTTCAGGTGTCATTTCCATACCTTGATTTATATCGCCATTTGTGTGAGCCTACGAACGTATTATTATTGAATTGAGCGAACAGATGACTCAGATATTCGACTCACGTGAGCTTTGCCTCTTGTAAATTTAATATAAAAAGGTTTTCCCAACAACATCCACGGAATGCAAATAACTGCCACAATGACAAACACTTTTTGTAACGTCGGTTGAACTTCAAACATGAATTCTTTGCAGCCATCTAATGGTTCAGCTTTGCCAAACAGCATCATGTTAATGAATAGAATTAACACAGAAGGAGCACATCCAGGCGTATACTGTTGGGCTTCCATTTTCGGACCAAAGGCCACCCATTTGAAGAACATCATGAAAACCATGTAAGCGAACAGCAAACACAAGAACACCATCTGCGGCACGAATTCTAAAAGAATGCTCATTGGACGACGGAAGTGCGTCATATTGACAACGCTCATGGCAACACCGAAAATCATGTGCACCACACCGAAGATGATCGACAGTTTCATTTTATACGAATTCAAGAAAATGATTTTGTTGACAGCCAACTGCCACACCGGATCTAAGCCAATCGGATAAACGCTGTTACTTTTCAAGTCATCCGATGATGGATTTAGCTGTAGTTCAGGATTTTCAAGAATGGTCGATATGTTGTAGTTGATTTGCCATGACGATCCAAAAATATTCATCGACTTGGAGAAGATATCATTGTAAACGAAACCAGTGTAGACGGAGAACAATCCCATAAGTAAAATGATGTAACGTCCGCCGAAGAAAATTCGCCAGATTTCGTCAGTAATTTTCTTAGCTTCCAAACTTTTTTCCCAAATGCACATCCAAGCACCGAACAATGACATAATGAGACCGTGCCCAATATCACCGAACATAATACCGAACAAGAACGGGAACGTGATGATGGTATACAGCGCTGGATTGGCTTCGCGATAAGATGCGATACCGTAAGCGTCGATCAAGTTTTGGAAACCACGAGTGAATTTGTTGGTTCGATTGAATGTTGGAGGCACCTAACACGACATACAAATGGTAAAATTTACTTTCAAAATAAGATGCAAATTGTTTACCTCGTTGGTCGCAATCAAATTCAAAAATGACGGAATTGTACTACCAACAGCTTCAGATCCTTCCTGCAGTGCTTTGCGGACGTTTGAAAGGTCATTGACTGAAATCATTGTCTTTAATATCAATTTTAATTTAGACGAAATAGATTGACGATTTTTTACCTGGAACCCAACATTCGCCGATCAAACATTTTTGCGAAACGTCCATGTTGAATAAGTTCAAAGTGTGATAAATGGCCTTCATCTTACGGACCATAATGAGCCACAACGGAAGTTCTTTAGCTACACTTAGCAAAACACGTTGACGATGATCTTGTGTTTGATTCAACACCATGTTCAAATCTTCCAAGCGAGTTCGAACTCCTTTCACCATATCTTCTCGTTCATCATGTGCACTGGGACACGGGTAAAGTGAAGCGTGGTAACCAGTACACACCTTCTTTATTCTTGACTTCAGCTGTTCGCCTTGGAAGAATGCAACGAACACGGTCTTGTACAACGGATTTCCGGTAATTGGATCTTCTAGTGCTCCTTCCAACTCAGCTTGTCGCAGAAATATGTTACCTCTGGAGATTCTCCACAACATCCTCTCAAAACCTGGAACACGTTCTCGCTGTATAACTCCAGCAACGAATCCCAAACGACCACGCGTAGCATTCAGGTCTTCTGGTATCAAAGTGCTCTTCATGGAGTCCATATTCATAGCACCTTCTTGCTCCGCAAAGAAGCCTTGCGTTTTCTCCAACACCTGTTTCAATTCAGTCAATTCCAAGTAGTTCGATTTCAGATTGACCGCATTTTGCGACAGTTCAAGAATTTCATTTTCAGTTTTCTCAAAACGAGCCTCCAAATTAATAATATCTCTTGGATTCGGTGCTCGTGGCAGTTCGTTAACGTCGTCCATGTGTACGCCGTCCTTTTTAATTTCGGCTTCAATATACCGCAGTTTGCGTTCCATTTCGTCGCATCGGCGAACTTCGCTAACGAATTTCCGTTGAAATGCGTTGACATCTGGATTTAGCTAAATACAAATTTGAATTCAATTGAACATCTTCTTTGATAACAACGTGTCTATCGAATCTACGTACATCTCGAAATTGAACTGTTCCGGTTTCACCCAACTCTGAAACGGAGGTGTAAGCAGCTTCCGGTTGGATGAATAGTTGGCATAAACTAAAACAAATGGTAAGAGTTTCATTATAAAAACAATTAGAGACATTATGAAGAATCCTGGAACTGTTAAGTCTAGGACCTGGATACCGAGACAAAATTTATTGGAAGTGCTTTGTGTGAATCTTTCGGGGTAAATGCAAGTCAAGATTAACGTCTCCCTCATTGTTCTTAAATTTTATAGGTTTTCATCCGTAACGATTTTTCGTTAGCCGGACGAATTTTTAGACAGGTCAATGATCGTTAGGGAGCAATGCGATAATTATGGGAGGTACTATAACAATTGAGGATAATTTTTATGACGGTTAAGTCAGCCCAAAAGTTTTCTCAAAATTTTTGTTGAAGCGCTAACTCCTATATAAAGCGTTATCTTATTGAGAGAACCGCTAACTCTATATAAATATGTCGCTCACGCGTTTAGTAATTCTTAATTGACTTTGAGAAATCTTTCTTCTTGTGGTATCTATTTGGAATTCCGTAATTTCAGGAAATCTTTCGTATGATGGCTAAACTAATCCAAGAGTTTTCCCAAGATAACCCTCGATAACTATGGTAATTCGATATTTTGAGAAATCTTTGGGAATTCTCTGTCTAGTCGTTATTTTGAGAAATCTTCCGTCTTGGGATAACTATGACAACTCGATATTTTGAGAAAACTTCCATCTTGGGATAACTATGGTAACTCGATATTTTGAGAAATCTTCTCTTGGGATAACTATGACAACTCGATATTTCGAGAAATCTTCCATCTTGGGATAACTATGTTAACTCGATATTTTGAGAAATCTATCTTGGGATAACTATGACAACTCGATATTTTGAGAAGTCTTTCATCTTGGAATATCTATGGTAACTCGATACTTTGAGAAATCTTCTATCTTGGGATAACTATGACAACTCGATATTTCGAGAAATCTTCCATCTTGGGATAACTGTGGTAACTCGATATTTTGAGAAATCTTCTATATTGGGATAATTATGACAACTCGATATTTTGAGAAAACTTCCATCTTGGGATAACTATAACAACTCGATATTTTGAAAAATCTTCCATCTTGGGATATCTATGGTAACTCGATATTTTGAGAAATCTTCTATCTTGGGATAACTATGACAACTCGATATTTTGAGAAGTCTTTCATCTTGGAATATCTATGGTAACTCGATATTTTGAGAAATCTTCTATCTTGGGATAACTATGACTACTCGATATTTCGAGAAATCTTCCATCTTGGGATAACTATGGTAACTCGATATTTTGAGAAATCTTCTATCTTGGGATAATTATGACAACTCGATATTTTGAGAAATCTTCCATCTTGGGATAACTATGTCAACTCGATATTTTGAGAAATCTTTCATCTTGGAATATCTATGGTAACTCGATATTTTGAGAAATCTTCTATCTTGGGATAACTATGACAACTCGATATTTTGAGAAGTCTTTCATCTTGGGATAACTATAACAACTCGATATTTTGAGAAATCTTCCATCTTGGGATAACTATGACAACTCGATATTTTGAGAAAACTTACATCTTGGGATCACTATAACAATTCAATATTTTGAGAAATCTTCCATCTTGGGATAACTATGTCAACTCGATATTTTGAGAAATCTTCTATCTTGGGATAACTATGACAACTCGATATTTTGAGAAGTCTTTCATCTTGGGATAACTATAACAACTCGATATTTTGAGAAATCTTCCATCTTGGGATAACTATGACAACTCGATATTTTGAGAAGTCTTTCATCTTGGGATAACTATAACAACTCGATATTTTGAGAAATCTTCCATCTTGGGATAACTATGACAACTCGATAGTTTGAGAAATCCTTCATCTTGGGATATCTATGGAAGATTTCTCAAAATATCGAGTTGTCATAGTTATCCCAAGATGGAAGATTTCTCAAAACATCGAGCTGTCATAGTTATCCCAAGATAGAAGATTTCTCAAAATATCGAGTTGACAAAGAATTCCCAAAGATTTCTCGAAACATCGAGTCGTCAGAGTTATCCCAAGATTTCTCAAAATAACAAGTTGACAAAGAATTCCCAAAGATTTCTCAAAATAACGAGTAAGCAGGAATTTCCAAAAGATTTCTCAAAATAACGAATGGACAGAAATTCCCAAAAGATTTCTCGAAATAACGTGTCGACAGGAATTTCCAAAACATTTCTCAAAATACCGTAGAACAGAGAATTTCCAAAAGATTTCTCAAAGTTGAACATTTCTCAAAATAAATTAGCGCTTGCCTTTAGCGGAGTGAAAATCACCATTAACTGGTGCATACAGAGGTTAGCGGGAAGAAAAAACTTTTGGGCTAACTAAAGTCTTCATTAATTTTTGGAGGTAAAAGAAGATCAGAAAAAAACGGTTAAAAAGCCGTGAAGTGTAGACGATTAAAACATCTTTTTGGAGGGTGATAACGTTGAGTAGAAAGAACTTCAAAGCTATCAAAAACACGCCATACGGAATGGTATACGAAAGTACGGATGATGATGAACGCTGAGGAAAGTTACACAAATTAAAACTTACGCCATTTCTTCGCTTCGAAACATCGCCCCCATGGCTTGAGTTTTGTCTCCTTGTGTCACTGCAATTAAAGAAAGAAAATCAGTTTTAGACCTACACATAAATTCTGCTTAGATATTCTACTTCTTCATTTTAAATGCATCTGTTTCGGTAGAATTAAGCCGAGCAACAAAAAAAGATTTCGTCCAATGTAACTGAGGCTGTCAGAGATACTTTTCACGGTTTTTTACAAAAAAATATAGTTATTGTAAACGATGAAATTAGAAAAAAATCTATAAAAGAACGTCGTTAAGATGTCACGTGTAAAGTAAGTACATCAGGCGTGACGAATGAATCATTGCCAGCGTGTTTCCTTCAAATTTAGTCATGGTAAGCTAAAGTTTTCAAAGGTTCTAGTTTCACAGATAAAGTACTTTAGTAAAATAGAATATTTCTTCCGTCTTTCCGCCAAGAATTGAGAGAATTTCTAGCGAAATATGAAATAAATTTGCCAATTTCTCAGTCAGAAACTAATTCATTGCCACTAATTTCAATAAAAACATTAAATTTATTGCTGATAAGAAGTGAGTGTATGTACCAGGCTGTATTTTTGAATGAATCACCTTTCCATAATGGAAAAGGTGGAAATTTCGAAGATCTGGCAAATGTTCCCATTTTCGAATTTTCAATAATCTAATCAAAATTAGCACAACACCAGAACTAGTAGCTGAATTCATTTACATTTCCGATATTCCTTTGATGCTGCTGGTCGCTGATGTGTAGCCATTATTTTGTGCTTTTTTTTGTTGTTCAACACCCGTGTTATCCAATCTCTTATTATCACTTAAGTGTTCAAATTGACTTCGATATGTTTAATTTAGAAAAGTAAACATTTTTCGTCTTTTCGATAATTTTGATCCAAAAAAACAGCCGAATTGAAAAATATATAACTACGTCAATTCGTTTTTTCTCTAAATTGGAAACTATAAAACCATCACAGTCAAACGGTTAAAATAACTAAACCAAATTTTTCTAACCAAAGTCACGAGCTCCGCAAGAATCATATGAGATCTCTTGCGACTTCAACACACCCGAGCTTTTTTAAGGTGGCGATACATTTGTGTAACTTACAACATTTAAATCGAGGGCGTGTCACTTGCTATAAAAGTTTCCCATCTTTTCACGCAGTATTTGTCGGTGTCTTTGAAATTTGTGCATATTTTACCTACAAGTTTTTTTTTAAATTTTCGGATTATGATTTCGGCAATGTCGACAAATTTTTGTTGCATCGCAAAGTCGACTCACAAGACGATGCAACATTGTTCGGCAATTATGAAGTGAAATACCCTTCGTTTAATTGTTATATTGCTGTGTTATTCAATATACTTGGAATTGGTTTTTTTTGCGTTCCTTATGATTGTATAGGTTTTAAAGTTTATTAACAAATGTTATCCATGTGTATGATAAATATTGGAATATTATAAAGTTGGCTTTAGTTTATGCATGAATTTTATTCTCGTTTAATATGCAAATATGGTTGTACATTGTTTGCGCAAACTGAATTTCAACCGTCATCGCATTTCTTTTCTCACTTGTGTGAATGCGATAAATTGCGAACCCATCGGTTCTGAACGGCAATACACGCTTAATTTTACTTTGCAATCACTTTTAGTTAAATTGTAGCAGACGTGTATGATGTGAAATGACTGAATTTTCTAAAAAAAAAATATATCAATGTAATTGGAAGCATATGACAGAAACACTAAAGCGAGACCCGTACGATCGCAAAATACAACGGATAGTCTGGTATCTTTTCCATCACGTTATCTTCCTATTTGACACCCCGTAGCTTAGAACGAAGTATAGATCTTAGTCTAAAATCTCGCAACTGGGACACTGCCGTCTCTGAGAATGTCCTTTACAATGTATAAAAAATAATACTAAGATACATAGCCGATGAGGACTTACCCAGCACTCCAACATGAGTTTTGGTACCCATATCTTCATGGGCAAAAAAATTCTCCTTTTAACCTCCTCGATGGATCTTACAACTTAGGACCGACCCTAAGACAAAGCAGTCTTAATCAAAATTCATCCTAAATACGAAAGATTGGCTTTTTGAGGTTCAGATTGTAGGGAATTCTCGATTGTAAGAAGTTGTAGTTCTATGAAAGTCAAATTTAGAGATATGTCCAAATTCCACGAGTCCTAGGACCGGTGTGATCCTACATCACAGTCAAACTGTGAAAATAACTAAGTCAAGTTCTAACTAAAGTCAAGGACTTCTCAAGAATGGTAACGAGATCTCTGCGACCTAAGTTAAAAACACTGAGCTTTGAAGGTGGTACGTGCAGGCCTGCAACATTTAGTTGTGATTGCTTTTGTGTTATTTCACTTGGAATTACTTTTTCTTGTTACTTTTCATTGTATAGGTTTTAAAGTTTATTAACATTATTTATTCGTGTAGTTGATAAACATTGGAATATTATAAAGTTGGTCGGAATGATCATATTCTCGTTTAAAATGCAAATACAATCGATGTTACATGTATTGCTGGCGCAAACTAAATTTAAGCCGACATCGCATTTCATTTCTCAGTTGTGTATTGAGAAAAATTACGCTCCTATCGATTTGCTTTTGTAAGAAAACTTGAAATTGTTAAACTTTTATTTAGAATGAGATGAATTTTTGTAAATCAATGTAATTATAATCATATAACTGACGTAAAACCCGTTCAGTCGAAAGGACTTTATCAGGAAACACGACCTGATAGCGGCCATTCCAGTACCAAAGTTGAGGATGCTAGCCAGCACTTTAATACATTGTCTTACTTCCTTCAGAACTGGAAATACAGACCGGACAATCAAAGAATGTTCCTTAATGACACGTTGAAAAGCATTTTCTTTTTCTGATCTTTTATATATTCCTTAAACTAGATTAAGAATCGGAATCAGATCAGAGCAACTTGAACTACACTGATCACCTGATCTACATTTGTCATAAATATGAAACATAAGCTAAGACCCGTGTAACCAAACCCTTTTTATACTTCGTACGGGTCTAAAGGTTCATCTAAGTTTAGTGGTGGCAAATTCGCGATATTTAACTATATGATCTTAAGATGAGGTCTGTTTCCTAGAGCTTTACTGATATAAGCGATTGTTTTACATGTAATTACTAAATTTTCAGTGCTGCAAAATTGCATACTTACTGAAAGTTTTACAATAAATTGTAACACAGCCAAACAAATTTTACCACCAACTTGTCTATATGTGTTCATTGTTCAAATTGAATCAAAATGAAAATTGCTTTGTACAGGTCCAAAGGTGTAAATAATATCTTTCATAAAACGTCGCTACACGAAGAACTGCAATAATTTTACTTCACGCTGTTGTGGGCATTTGAGTGAGTGTAAAGCCCGTCAAGTGTGTTTGTTTGAATAAATTTCTTACTTTTATCTCATCTTCGAGAATTTCAAACTATTTTATGCTTTGGTTAGTAGACAACAAATTGACCTCTTGCAAGAGGCTAATATATATCCCATAGCATCAGCGAAGGTGAATAGAGAGATTGTCTACATGTGACCCACAATGCAATCTTTGTATTGGTGATAAAAAAATTATATGAGAAATTCTAACCGTCGCGGTAAGAAGACTGATGTGCTTCTGTTTCATTATTAAACAACCGTATTTTTTTTAATTTTTAATTTCTTTAGGTTTCCCACAACTCAGGCTAAAAGAATGGCTATCTGAGCGGCAATACCCAGGGATGAATGTGACTGCGAATTGACAAATGGGTCGTTCGTTGTTGTTGTGCACGAGCTTGATAAAGTGATAGTAATTCTATAGTAACTATGAATTTGTGTGTTGAATCAGGTTCAAGTGCTTTCTTTTTTTAATATTATTTTTGTTTAATATTTTAATAATTAATATGTGGATGGTGCATAGTTTTAGGAAGGGGTTTATCGCATACATTTGCCTCTACCCATTGTCACCAGTTGAAGAACCCTACGATTCCCTCTACCCTCCCATAAAATAAAATAAAAAAAAAATAAAATAAAAATAATTCTGATTGAATGACTTATCCTAAAATCCCTACCATTTTCCATCCCAAGATAACTTGTGATAATTAACTTTAAATGAAAAATTTATTATATTGATTCTTTATATTATTCATCTTATTAATTATATTGACTTTTATATTGGTCTTATAATGTTTCTTTGAGGTGCAAGTGCACAATGAAACTTATTAATGCTAAAAAATTTATATTATTTTTGTGAATAAAAAATTGAAATTGAAATGTTTTCTTAACTCCAATAATATTTTTGTCTATCGAACAGAGCTGCATGTCCTGAGTTTTAAAATTTCAAATTGGGATCTCTCCAGAGAAATACTGGAAGATTTCCTCGTTAGGTCACTGACAAAACTATGAGGAAGGGACACTGAAAATTCTTTGATTTTAACATTAGAGATATGCTGCATACGTTCAGTTGCAGTTGTATATTGTACAGTTGTACACACAAGAAGTATATTATTCAACTCAGTCGTATATAATACAGCTACATGCATTTACTTATGCTTCCTGTGGGTATAATATATAACTTTGATGGAAGTATAAATGTGGAGGAAACGAAACGACATGCGCGAAGCTATTTTTGGATGCTGTCGGGTTTATTCAGATTTCTTAGCTTTTTCATTTATATTTCTAAAACATATGCAAAGGACACGTACGTATCAGAATAGATGTGGCAAAAAGAATAGATGTGGCAAACAGAATAGATGTTACGAAAAGACTCGAACGTATCTAAGTGAATATTGCCTTAACTCTTAAGTGTGTGAAATTACATCCACATTAAATTACACTAGAAATTGCCAAAAGGGCAATATTGAAAAATCCGTACGAAGCAGCGGCGCTAAAAACCTCTCCAATCCCTTAAAATAAGCCCAGAATGTAGAAAAGACCTATAGCGCTTAGGAGACGTCTCTGACCCATACTTCCATAGACAAAAAAGTCTCCTCTTTTTTCTCTACAACACTGCACGAAAAACGTAATCATTAAATATTAAATAATCACGAAAAACCACCATATATCGCGTATCGTGAGTTTGGTTCACACTAAGGATACTAGAGCCTGAACCACTCAACAGATTTCCACTAATTTAATTTTCGTAATTTTCCGATGTTCACATCTTTCATTCGAAACCTTGAAGAGCGATTTCCGTTTTAATTTCGCGGAAATATAAGTGAAAAAGTTCCACAAACCTTAAAAAAAACCACGTTTTTGACCACTTTTTCGACCGTAACTTCCAAAGTTTTTGACTGATTTTGCCCAAATTTAATTCTGTAATCCATTTTTTCATTATCTTTCAAGAAAAAAAAGTTCTTGAAAATCGCAGAAGATTTACCCGATTAATGTGGAAAAAACACGTTTGGCCTTAGTGGAGACTCAATTTTACGGCTCTGGCTGAGTCCAAAAGCTCAAAACCAGATCTTTCAAAAAAAATATCAAAACCGGAAAATATTTACTCAAGTTATGAGGAAAAGACCAAAAACCACTTAAATGGCCCGAGCTCGGCGGCCCTTGGGCCGATAGTGCCCAGATTCAATCACATAAAAGACTTTTCGATAACCTTTCAGGAAAAAAGAGTGTATGAAAATCTGTCAAGTTTTACTCAAGTTATCGCGGCGACAGACGGACAATTTTTTAATTGCTGACTTGTCATCTAAGGACCATGATCGATGCTCCCTCTACTCCCGGGTCCAAATTGGAGCGGTTACAAACGTCGTGGTAAATGCATAAGACCCCTTTGCGAAGAATTTCGTTCTTCGTACGGGTCTAAAAAGAAGTTTTGAGCATTGAAGGCCTTCACTCACAAATACACGGATTCATTTTTAGACCCGTACAAAGAAAAAAGTCTTATGCGTTTACCACGACGTTTGTAACCACTCCAATTTCGACCCGGTAGTAGAGGGGAGCATCGATCATGGTCCTTAGATGACGAATTAGCAATAAAAAAATGTCCGCCCGTTTGTCACCGCGATGCGATAACTTGAGTAAAACTCAACCGATTTTCAAAAACTTTTTTCCCTGAAAGGTAATTGAAAAATCTAAATTGGGACTGAATCTGCCGGCCGTTTATGTGGCCTTTTGTATATAGCTCAAGCAAATCCTTTCCGATTTTCATGAATGTTTTTTTGTTTGAAAGATCTGAGCATGGCCGACAAATTATGGAAGAAACTTTTTTTAATATTGAGCTTTTGACCTCAGTCAGGGCCCTAAAACTGAATCTCTATTATGGTCCAAAGTGTTTTTTCTACATGAATCGGTTAAATCTTATACTATTTTTTTCCTGAAAGATATAATCAAAAAATTGATTACGGAATTGAATTTGGGTAAAATCGGTCGAAAACTTTCGAAGTTACGGTCGAAAAACTGGTCAAAAACGTAGTTTTTTGAAGGTTGGTGGAAGTTTCTCCCTTATATCTTTGCGAAATTAGAACGGAAATCGCTCTTCAAAGTTTTGAATGAAAGATGTGGACAAAATTACGAAAATTAAATTAGTGAAAATATGTAGAGGAATTCGGGCTGTAGTGTCCTTAGTGTTGGGCAAACTCACGCTACGCGACCCTACTTGATATTCGGTAGTTTTTCATGAATATTCCTTTAATGATAAGGTTTTTGTGCAGTGTCGTAAAGAAAAAAGAGACAAACTTTTTTGTGCATGCCTCTATTAAGTGTTCTAGGTCGGTTGAATTCTGGGCACCGTTGCTTCGTACGGGTTTTGCAATATTGCCCTTTGGGCAATTTCCAGTCCAATAATGCTGGCGTAATTGTATACACACGCAAAGAAAAATTATGATTGCGGCATTTATAACTTATGATACATTACATTATTGATTATCACTTATGTAAACTGTAAAAACAATATTTCGAGCAATCGTAGGTATATTCACAGTGAGTATAATTATTGTAAATATGCTTACTGTGATTATACTGTAAATATGCTTACTACGATTGTTGCAAATATTGTTCACATTAGTGATAATCATTATGTAATGATCATAAGATATAAATGCTACAATCATAAATTTCTTTGCGTGTACTTAAGAGTTAAGGCAATATTTACGAAGATACGGTCGAGCCTTTTTGTAACATCTTTTCTATTTCCTACATCTATTCTGATGCGTACGGGTCCCTCGCATATGTTTTTATTCACAAAAGTCTTTAAATTTTACAACATTAAGCCACGTTTATAGTCTTGAAGAAAATATATATGTAGAAACAGAACAGCTTCACGTTAAATGTTTCTCTTCTGGATAGTAATTCCAATTTCAAGGCAATGTATTCAAAATGAACGTGTTTTCGATGTCTGTTAATTTGAATAGTAAATATTCAGAGACACCGAAAAAGAAGAATAATTTTGTGTCGCATATAATGATCTACTGTTTGAATTGCATTATTTGTTGAAATATTTCTCAATACTTAACTTGAAATTCCAGAGAAAATGTACCTATTAGTACACACAAAATGCAAAGGAAAATTTGGAAAAGACTTTTCCACAAACTAAATTTTATTTTACATTAAGGGCGGATAAACTAGAAAATACATCATTTTTTGAAAACTGAAAAATCGTCAGAAAACTGTAAAAATCAAATGAAAATCTTGAAAGTCCTCCAAAGATATTTGTAATTCCTTGTCAAACATACGCTAATCGCTTTGTATGGCGTCTACACCCCTCAAATACGAAGTAATCACTGATCGCGTTGTGCCCCTGACGGAATCTTCGGCTACCATAAACCTAGAGCGAGGCGTCATTATTGTATTTTACGTGTTTCAGCAATGTAAATGCGATTTTACATTCGCTTCGCTCATGTAAAATGCGCATTACATTGCTTCAACACTTATAGAACGGTACGTAAGTGCTTCCAAATTTTTATTTTGACGAGTGGGAATACAGCCCTCCCCTTCGGGTCGGGCCGTAACCTTCCCACTCGTCAAAATACAAATTTGGAAGCACAGGCGTAATGTACTATTAT
>CM055406.1:13294713-13433004 GCA_029228625.1 Pseudolycoriella hygida | reverse complement strand
CTGCGGGAAAATTTATTTATCTTCGAGGAGGAAGCTTGTATCGAGGCAAGGGATATAATCGTACGAGAGCCACTAAGCCACTGAGGTGTATAAAAAAAATTTTTCCATCAAGGGAGGAGGGTCAAAAAAGCCAACAGGAGGGTGTAATGAATTGGTATTCTGACGGCTCTCGCCTAGGTGGCGGCTCAGGAGCGAGGTACTGCTGCCCACAGATGAATATAAAAAAATCTTTGTCTTTGGGAAAATGGACAACTGTGTTCCTTACAGAAATAATGGGCATTCAAGGATGTTGTGAAGTAATTCTCTCAGAAGGACAATAAATATCCACACGGACAGCCAATCAGCGCTTAAAACACTGGATAACCATAGATTCACATCCTCACTAGCGCTGAAGTTTAGAGACTCTCTCCAGCTCATTGCAGCTCGGAACCAGGTGAACTTGATCTGGATTCCAAGTCACGGCGGCTTCATAGGCAATGAAATTGCAAATAGACTGGCTCGCCAGGCGTCAGTTAACGGCCTAGAAGGTCCGGAACCAGGGATTGGGGTTTCCTTCGCAACGCTTCAAAGCTGGATCAACGAATGGAAAGACGCCTCCTTCGCGAATCATTGGAGGTCGATACGATACGCGAGACAGGCCAAGGCTTATATTTTGCTGAACAAGACCAGAGCAAAAGAAGCTCTATCTCTAAGTAAGCGGGACTTGAAACGAATGGGAATCGCCGACAGCCTGAGCTGTGACCAATGCGGTGACATTGAAACGGCTGAGCACTTTCTTTGTAAATGACCAGCTTACATCATGAAGAGAGCTAAATATTTTGGCTCATACATTGTCAAATATGAGCACATGAAACTTATATCTCCTAAGCTAATGCTGGAGTACCTTAATGCCACGAAGAGGCTATGACTGCGCGTTTTTGTCTCTCGAAACTGAGAAAAAGTAATCTTAGATGGTATAAAACACACGTGGGTAAGCACAACAGGCCCACTGGCGGCCTAGGTGCAGGAGCTCCAAGGGGCTCCACCCACCAAATCTAATCTAATCTAACCTATCGAGTAAAAAAAGATTTATGAGAATTGGAAAGATTTACTCGAGTTTTCAGATAGACGGACGGAAGGACAAACTTTTTCTTCAGATTTCTCCCAAAACGAAAAAACCGACCAGTTCACAGTTAAAAATTCGAATGGTTAGAAACGTCGTGGTGAACGCATAACACATGTGCCTCGTACGGGTCTAAAAATCTTTAGAAAATCAGTTAGACATTTTTTTGCATCCCTAAGTTATTTTTAAAAAATCTTTGATTTTGAAAAATTCTGTCACACGATTTTTGTTTTAACCTAATGTGACATCTGAAACTGAAAGGTCTTTGAAACTTTTTTGAAAACTGTGGCAATAATATTGTTTTAATTTCCGCTATTAACGAGATAAATAAGGAGCAAGATTCACTAGTGACTTGTGTCGCTAACCTTGATGGAGACGCTTGACTTCTCGATTTGAATTTTGATTTTACTTGTTTGCACGACCGACCTTGCTTGTTATTCATTGAATTTAACATTTAACTCTTTACATCTTTAGCATAATATTCTTTAACAGTGGTCAAGGCATATCTACTAGCACCGATATTGTAGATGTGTTTTTGTATTTCTTCATTTGAATTCACCTCACATGTTAACTTGTCTCGACATATGCACAAAAATGCACAAGTCAATAAGAATTCAACTGAATAATCTCACAACCATCGACATATCCACAGTTTTCAGACTGATTCTTTTTACACACATACGGGAAGAGTGTTGCTCTACCGCCTAGGTACGGGCCTTTCTATCGCTGTCAACGCGTACTCACATGCATAATAATCCCCTAATTTATTTTAATTGTTGCAGAGACATTTATCATTTATAGTGTTTGAGTAACTCTCACACTTACATCTTTTATATTTTGTTGATTTTACATAAAATTGTAATACACTCACCTGATAACAATGTCAGCGTTTTGCAGAAAAAAGTTTTGGTTCTATCGACTACATCAAAAAATCACATTTTTTCGTCAATTTTTTACAATATAAGAAAAAGGTGATCTAACTCACTTCGACACTTTTCTGGTGTCAATGAAGAAGTTTATTTCGTGCATGAGACTGCATCAGACCAGCGACAGACAGTATTTTATTTTCACATTTATACAAATTCATGGTATTTAGGGGTTAGTGAGTGCTAACAAAAATGATGAAATAACGCCATCTCATGTTGGAAGCACCAATTGAGCTTCGACATGAAAGTCGTCTGCAAAGGGCGGACTTTTTCGACCGGTACGAAGATACGAAGTTCTTCGAAAAGAGGTCTATTGCGTTTACCGCGTCGTTTATAGCCAGCTGGATCGGGACCCGGGAGTTGGTGGGTTAAAATAAGAGAATTCTGCAACAAAAATTTTGTCCATCTTATCGCATTAAAAAAAATTTGACCGATTTTTAAAAACTTTTACATAAAACAGTACGTGACTCGAGTAAATCTGCTCAAATTTTCATAAATATTTTTTTGTTCGAAAGATCTAGGAATGGCAGACAATTTATGGAAGAAACTTTTTCGATTTTGAGCGCTTGGACTCTACAGGGGTCCAACGAGTTTGTTCTACATAATAGGGTAAATCTTATCCGATTTTAGTAAATCTTTTTTTCCTAAACGAAAAATTGATTATAAAATTGAATTTGTGCAAAATCGGTTCAGAACATTTGAAGTTACGGTCGAAGAAGTAGTCAACAACGTGGTTTTTTGAAGGTCAGTGAAACTTTATGACCTATATCTCTGCGAAATTAGCACGGGAATTGCTTTTTCAGGGTTGGAATGAAAGATCTAGAATTCCAGAAATCACGAAAAAAATTAGTGAAAATCTGTTGAGTGCTTCAGACTGAAAAGTCCTTAATGTCGGCCTAACTCGCGTTACGCGATACACAATATTTGGTGGTTTTTGATGCCAAACAATATTTTTTTGTGGGGCTACGAAATCGATTTGAGAAAACTTTTTTTTTCGCAATGCTCCGTGTCCATTGGGTTATTTTGAAAAATTGTACTCGGATTATGGATGCAAACTGAAGAAAAATATTTCGTCTTACTTACGCTGTACACGTAAAATGTTAAAACATATTTATTTTGAACTGACAGTAAACTGAAAACAACTTTTTTGTAAGATCTGTATTATTAGTTTTAGTGGAATACCTTTCGTACAATTTATATCCGCCGATAGTCATGGTTGATGTCGGTCAATGAAAACAAGTAAAAACTACAGGCCATGGGTGTAGTCTGTTGCCTAAAACTTTGGAAAAGCTTAAGGTAAAATTGAGAAACGTAATGAGTGACAGAATAGTCACATCGCCACACCTACGATACAATAGGTAATAGTGGAGGTTTTTCTTAACGGGTCAAGAGAACCCGATCAAAATTGATAATTCAGCTTTTGAAAATAAGATCGATTTGTTCAAATAAAATTAGAGAGAAGAAGAAGAAGAAGAGAAGAATCTTGCAGACCAAATGTCCTGTCCTGGACGGTTGTTTTTAGGCATTTTCGCTTGCAGACCTCACTTCGTTCGGTTTGCAACACGTGAAATTACCTAAAATCAATCGTTCAAAACAGGTACACAATAGTACATTACATCACAAGGAGCTAAAACGGTGCATTTCAAGAAAAGATCTAAGACCTTTTCACCACCGTGGTCTAAATCAGCACCGTTTTAGCTCCGTGTGTTGTATGCTATTTTTCGCGCAGACGGACAAAAAGTCAGGTTTCGAACAAAACACTCAACAATCTTAATTTCAAATTTCATATTATGATCACAGGAAGTATACGATTCAATTGTGTCACCTAAATCGTTTTCATAAGATTCGTTGTTTACTTCTGTCGAAATTGTTTTTATTGAATTTTTTTTCTATTCGCATGTGATTCTTAGAATTCAGTGGATAATAATATCGAAAATGTCTTGTGTCCGCGCGTACCATTAAAAGTGAGACTCAAATGAATTTTTATTTTATGTCTCGAACAAAATGAAATTTTATTTTGTTTATGTTGCAGGTGGGTAAAAAATGACATATCAGACTGGGATAAAAACGGCAGGTGGGTCAAAAACAACAAAAAATGACATTCAAATATGACTCGAAACAGATTACTTTAGGATCTAAATTCGGTGAGAAAATCTGACGTTTTTTGTCCGTCTGCGCGAAAATACCTATTGTAATACATGGGGTGAAAATAATGAATTCCAACGAGAGAGAAAGTTTGCGGCCATAGCGGACCGAGGGCCGTAATTCGCTCGAGTTGCAATTCAATTTTCTTCCCAAGTGTAACGCAATATTTTTCGTGCTTGCGCGTGAGAAAACGAGTGTTTCCACGACAACTTTGAAAAATTTTTATGCTTGCGGTGAGAAAACTCGTTTTTTGTCTCCGCAATAGAGGTGAGTAACATATTCTTGCCGGTGAGAAAGTAGTTATTTTCTCACCACTCCCACGTTACACTGAATAAATATTTTGCCGTGGAAATACTCGTTTTCTCACGCGCAAGCACAAAAAATATTGTGTTACACTCGGAGTGAAAATTGAATTCCAACTCGAGCGAATTACGGAACTCGCTTCGTTCTGTCCGCATTATTTTCACCCCATGTATAACAAAATACTATTGCAATGCTGCACCTTACAATCATTTAGCGCATTGTCTTATTCACACACAATTTTGGTGAAATACGTAGAAGCAACATCGTTAACACGTCTAGCAGGGTAACAAGAAAATTATTACTTACAGCCTGTCCAAAATGAAAGAGATGTACAAAACCTACAAGATTTTTGTTTCAAAGAAAAGTTTGTGCATATCATATCAGTTTGGGCTTTATGATTGTTTCCAAGTTTTTCTTACAAAATAATTATGGTGCAGGAAGGCAATCGTAAGCTTGTGCACCTTTTGCAGACGCTCTTTTCACGTTTTCTATTGTATTTTTCTTTTTGGTTTTTTGGTTGAAATAGTTAAAACGAAGCGTTGCACAATCTTATGATGCTCTTCCGGTATTTATATTCAACGAAGGAAACTACACTTCATTTTGAAAATGTTAGTATTCGGCTGTAATGGTGCACCCTCTACATACAGTTTATCATAGAACAAATGAATGTGTTGTTCAGTTGTTCGTTAATCGTTTCAAATCATCGGATTTCGACGGAATTTCATCATATTTTGATCGAGTTTTATCGAGTTTCGACCGGGTTGAGTTCAGAGTATCGGGTTGAGTTTTGCACTTTTCTTCGATCAGGTTTGAGGTGTTTCGGGTTCAGTTAGGCCTGGGCTTAAAACTTGTTCAGTCCGGGCGCGTCCGTTGTGGTCTTTAATCATCGATTAACGCTTACCGGTGATTTTAATTCATCGGAATGAGCACAGTAGTAGAAACCGATCCTAAATACCATGAATTTCGAATTTACGAAAATATACTCAGTTTACACCACTGTAAGGTTACCGAATCATATTCAATTCATTCACTGAAAATATCTTGACATTCATATAATTCATTATTGCTGCAATAAATTAAATCATAATCTTCGATCATTTTCGCGTTACGACTGTCTTTTATTGTATGATGGTAAGAACTTCAATTCATCGATTTATATTTTGTGGAAATTATACTCCCATAATTTTTTCGAAGCGGTTCGGTTCGGTCCCCCTGTGTAAATGCACTTTTGTCTTTTTGACGCTTAAATAGATAATTTAAATGCAATTTGTAAAAAAACGAGCGTAATACTTGTTGTAGGCATACCTTGTGAACAATATTCAAGGTAAATGTTAATGTGTATGACAAAAGGTTCTATAATTGATCCATGGAATATTAAGTTATTTTAAAATTATAGCGTGTCGTAAAATTAAATTAAAGTGACACTAGCATATTAATGGCAACATTAAAAGTTTTTTTTATCTTATAGAAATAATGAAATTAAATTATTGTAGGGCTTTTACATGCTAGCGCAAGTAATGTGTCCTTTACCTTTTGTGGGAGCAAAGATGCACTTGATTTCCTCTAACATGTAATAGTAGATTATGTACCTCTTTCTAAAATGTGTTTTGTTATTCAGAAGTTATGAACCGGGCCGAAGGCATGGTTCATAATCCAGATCGTCAAAATAAACATCTAGGAAAGAGACGTAGCTATTTTATCCACTGAGAACAGGAATATGGAGATAAACAATTGTATATGCGAGAGCAATCTGCCCTAATTTGCATAAGAAATTTAGTGTGAAAGAGACAAACAATTTTGTATGGACATTTGCATGGATTTTTTTTCTCTCTTTCGCACTAAGTTTCTTATGCAAATTACGGCAGCAATGCGAGGTTTTCATTCCAGGCAGATGAAATAACTTGACCTCTGTAGGGAATTTTGTTCACACACTCGTTCAACGATGTTTTGTCTTGCTTTGTATCACGAGAGCGTCACTTACTATAAAAATCTACATCGAATTTACAAAATTTTTTGGAGTTTTTGAATTTCGTGTACATTTTATAGATTCCGTTTTTTAATTTTCAGTTTGTTATAGGATTCGGCAACATCGACAAATTTGCGTTGCATGGCCGAATCGAGTTACAAATCGATTGTTTGTTCTTCGGCAATAATGAATTATGAATGAATATTGGATGAATAAGTGACATCCCCGTGCTTTGTATCTTGCAGATATGTAACCTACAAATTCACATTTATTTTAAACAAACACAGAGCACCCTAAAATCTTTATCATTTTATGCTAATGTGGAAATTACATCAAAGGAAAGGAAATTGGAAGTGAGCGTCTTACAATGAAAATAATTATCTGACAAGTTTTCTTGTTGCAAGGCTCACTTTGTGAGATCTTTCGTTCATTATAACACCTTAACTGATAAAGACGGCTTTTATAAGGCTAGATCTCAAGTTATCTTCAACTTCACACACAGCATTTATTTCATATGAACAACTTACATCTCATTTTCTGATGGTTTGAATGGTCACTTTGCTTGATAAAGCAGCGTTAATACTTAAGGCCAATTTAATTGCACAATTTATTAAATCAGCACATTTTACTGAATTAGATTCGTATTGATCTCAAGTTTAAAATACACTGCCAGCTTGAAGCGAACATTAAAACAATTTCATCTGAGGCGAATTAATTTCGCTAAGTAAACAAGCTCACATGTTGCTGTAATATAAAAGGAAGTTATTTCATTACCACTGTGCGTTAAAGTGGGGTATATTGGTTTAATGAATAGCACCGTCTCGCAGATAAAACTGTACGTAATATAAAGTACACTCCTAAGAAACAATAATTATGGAAATCCAATTTGCTTTATACGAAATGGTAACACACAAAGATCCGCACTAATGTTGCAAAAGTACCCATCAGCCAATAGTTTTGTAATTGACTATATATTTTCACGTCGCATCGAAAGGGTTTGAGGTCTTATTTATTTATAACGTAGTGCTTCAACAAGGGGTCTATTGCACGACGTTTGTAACCAGTCCCATTTCGACATCGATCATGGTCCTTAAAAAATGTTTATTGCTATGTTGCAGAGCAAATTGAGGGAAACATTTTTGTCTATGAAAGTATCCGAGGCCTCTACTTAGGGCCCTAGGTCAGTACTAAGGTCGGCCCTAGCCCAAAAAATGTTTTTTTGCTATGTTGTAGAGAAAATTGAGGAGAACATTTTTCTCTATTTGAAGGTCAATTTTGCTTTCGCAAAATTTTTTTACACCGTTCCTTCCGACGGGATTTTCTATATTGCCATTGGGCAATTTCCAATACAATTTTCTTTGTCTTTGTCTAATTCTCTCCCTACAATATAAATGCAATAATTGTAACAATTGCAACCAAAAATAAGAGTTAAATTTGGATTTCTTGTTATCTTATTACTTGTTATCTTATAAGTACAATTTCATCTTGATCCGAGTTTGAAATGAGTAAACAACAATAGTATATTATAATACAAGGGGTATAATCGCGTAATTATAGTCGAGGTTGGTAAAATTTTGAGGGGCGTCAGCCCCGTGAAATTTTACCTACCGAGACTTTAATTGCACGATTGTTCCCCTTGTATTATACGATAGTTTATCACATTTGAGCCTATAATTGCCAATTATGCACAAAACATGACAACAAAATTAACATAAATAAAAAATTTCGTATAAAACACTCATCGAATTTGTCGTCTAGATTGATTTTTCGATCTAGTATGCGGTTGTTATAACAACAGACGTTTCATTCTCATTCATTCGTATTGTTTCAATTCATTCGTAATCATGGCGTCATTGGATGAAGAGGCACATAATATTGTGAGAAGTTTACTGCCCGGAAAATCTAAGGAAAAATTCGTCAAAAACTACAATACGTTCATATAATGGTATCGCACGAAAGGTATGCACAGAAGAGGTTGAGATTCGATCTCAGGTTTTCAGAAAATTGTGTTGCAAATGATTTCGTACGACCGCTTCAGGCAAGAGAAATGCAGCACATGCAGTTCAACAGTTGCAAGGTAGAAATTCGCTACCACAAATAAAGAAGTGTAATTATTTTATTCGAAAATACTCTCCGATAGCTATAAAATGCTTGTAGCATTTCTCAGGATTTCATCACAATAAAATGATTTTGACAGACAAATTGAGTCTCAGCTTTTTTCACAGCCATCAGTGTAGCCTACGTCATCATTAAAGAACCGGGTTATAATACCGTCATTACAACCCTACTTTTAACAAGAAAGTCGACTATAATAGGCCGATTATAGCCCCATTATTAGTGCAATAATTGGCTTATTATAGGCTCGAATGTGATAAAAAAATTACTAATATATACTAATATATACTAATATATTTATCATGACGGCGTTAAAACCGCGATAGATTGCCGCATTGAACTGAATATTCGACGTGTGAAAAGTTCGATGATGAAGTTGGCTAGTGCTTCTAGTGTGTCAATCCTTATTTTGGGATATTGAGATTTTAGTGAGTGTATTTTGAGGTCTCTAGGCGATCGATGATGTCGGTTTGATTAATCCAAATTTGTTTCACTGTTTTCAACGATTCTGCGTTGTGTGAATTAGTGTTTGTTTTGAGAGCCAAGAATCAAGTTCAAGCAGATGATTCAACTCCCAGCAGCAAAATAGATCTACTCCATTAATAGTCTGTTCTCGTACATCATCAAGTAAACAAAATATACAATTTTTTTCATTTTTTTCATTCGCGTCACTGTGAAGAAAATAATGCTATTGAATACAAAAGGCAAGTACTTGTCGATCTACTCGCTCACATTTCCTTGAAGAAACCCTGGGACATTTGAACCGACATACACTTACTTGAAGAATAAATCAAGGAATTGTGGACAATACACAGGATGTACGATCAGCTAAAAGAAATTTTGAGTAAGTAATTACTTCACCATCCGGCGCGGCTGAAACGAAGGTTGCTACACAAAATGGATCCAGATGATTTTGCTTGGCAAGTACCATGTATAAAGGCAAAACTTTGCATTAAAACATGTAAAGTAGTTAATTTGATTGTCTAGCTTTGCAACGCTACCTGTCTGCGCTCAACCGCTGGTGCATTCGAAATTGTCTGCTTCTCTGACTGTTGAAAAATGCAATACTATGTCCTTTAACAGGATAAGTAATCCGGTCCGGTTTAAGTATATGTCACTCACGGAGAGATTGTTCAGAGAGTCTCTGAGATGCGAAATCTAAGTGTAACATTTACTGAGGATCTTTCGTTTAACAGACACATAGAAGTTTTAGAGATATACCGCAGAACAATTTTTTGCTTAGCATTATGTAATTTATCGATAAAAAATAAGAAAACGTCAATACGCAACATATTCTTAAAATCATTTTTGAGAAAATGTATGGACAAAAGTCGCTTTAAGACATTATCCCAAATTTTTCCCATTCAGATCTTCTATGAGTGCTGGTAAATGTCTAAAACATAGCTTCTGAGTCGAAATTGTCTTATAGAGCTAGGTAAAAATTGAGAAAATTCTCGTTTTGGTACAATTTCACTCATAGAAGTAATATTTTACTATGGCTGCTTAAGGCTAGGTTATACCCGTCTACATAGTCAACTATGTATTTGACGAAGTATATGGGTATAACCTGGCCTTACCTTCGGCAGATTTAAAGTCCACCCGCTCTTAAGACAAGGTGTACCGATGAGTCGTAAACGACGAAATCAGCACTTTTAGTTTTTCGATTTTTGTTAAACAATTGGAAGTAGGATCAAGAATTGTGAGTGGCTTTTAAATGTAGACCTATAGAGCGTTTTGAATTTAAAACATGTAAAAGTGATGGTAAGACTCCTAGACTGGTCCCATCAATTTGCCACATTGACTTACTCTCAACGCACTCCAAACGTTCAGATGCACCAATAAACCTCTGAATCCTTTTATTTGGAGTATTCTGAAGAGGAATCAACGATTTTACCTTAACAAAAATATTTACCATCTGTTAGTTATGATCAATTTTTCTAAAGTCTACATTTTCACCGATTTTCGTGTTTTTTCACACATGTTTTTTCACACCCCTAGATCCACTCGGATCTCATCGCTCCCATATTGACTTTTCCTCAGGAGGTCTGTTTTCAGCTAGGTCCCCCAACTTTGCTGACACTTTTTTTTTGGACTCCCCTACTGCTGATAACAATTATATCGCCGGTCAGAAATAGTGGTAGGCCTGGGAATGGACAAGTGAGGAAGCGTAATTTGTTTGATGGCTATGACGGGTCGACTGGGCTAACATTCTGCCTCTGGTTTTGCTTAATTTAAAGAATCAGGACGAAAGTTATCAACAAATTGTAACCCATAACTTATGTAATCTGCCAGTAAGCTACTGCCGTTGGCTTTGAAATAAAAAAATATATCGTCCACAAGCCGATTGACACGAGACGACGACTGTGGTAGTTGTTGGCATGCAAATTTTCTCATACCAAGTAACGGAAGAAATATTGCGTGACCTTAAAGTCCAAAAGGAATGAATATTACGAGCAAAAGCTGTGGTAGCCAGAGCAGACAGCAAATCGACATGAAAAAAAAATTATTGAAAGGCAATAAAAATCGATTGATAAACGCTGTGAACATAAACGGAGTTAAATTTAATGACGCGATGAAATTCGATGAGCAGACGAATTTCATTCATTTCAACGAATGCGAAAAGACTTGCTGAGTATTTTTGAACTTTGCTCACAATTTCAATGGAAATCCGTCGACAGATGGCAGAGCTTGCACCGTATAAGATTCGCAAAAGAAGTGTCAAAAACATTGACGAAATTGTTTTATATTGATTATTATATGTTTTGGGCCGCCTTTATATAAATTTTCATTAAAACAAATCATCTGAGAAAAGCAACGGATCGTAAGTGTAAAAGTGAATTCAGCGTTTATTCGATAGGAAGAGACCGAACAATGAAACGTTCATTTACAAAAAAAAAGTGACTGCAAATTAAAGCGTTTATTTCGTTAAGAACTTCTGTCTTTTTATTGTTCTCAAACGATTTGTGGATCGACCAAATTGGAAAAAATGCTGAGTTTTTTTTGTCGCTTGATGTTTCATATTGCTTTGATGATTCCGGAGTTTTTCTTATAATTTTTCAAGTGCAAAGAAAAATACAATGGAAATATTTTACGTTCGTAGCTAATTAACGTTCTTTTTCGTGGTGCATTTAGATGGCGAATATAGAGAAACAACATGAAATTGTCAAGACAAGTTTAAACAAATTTGTGAACGAACATATATCAGGCGCCGATTTATCAGTCGTTGATGAAATTGTACTGGCTTACGTTATTTCGATTCTGGAGGAGGCATCACAGGATCCTTGCTTCGACATTGACGGTATGTACACTAACACACTTCCCAAAGAGCGTAGTTCGAATTGCAATGGTGTTTCATTTTCAGGCTTTATTGAAATGATGTCTGCCTATTTTCCGGAATTTTCAAAAATTGACCCAGCATCCGTATGCACATGGATATTTCAATTGGAAAATCAATTGTCCAGTTTAAACAAGTCAGCCGAATCGCAAAATCTTTCACTCAAGTAAATGACTTCAAATTTCCATTCAAATCGACTCAAAAACTGTTCTCTTTCCTCTGTCAGATCGTTAAGTCTTTCCGATATAATTCCTGAATCAAAACTAAGAGCAAGACCGCCATCCATTTCCGATGGCGTTGAAACCAGTTCAAATAATGCCAAACGAACACAGCACTTGTCCGAAACATCGGATTGCGGATCGACTGATAGTTCCGGATGTGATTTCTTTTCGGATGAATGTGATGTTCTTCAGGAAATGTTTCCAGAGAGCTCTTTTATGGAAGTTAAACACTGCGTGACTATAGCAAATGGTGATATTGACAGAGCCACACAAATTTTATTGGATAGACAGGAAGCTGGACAGAGTCTAGCCGCTAATTTTACCAATTTACATGCACCCAAAAATCAAGTGATCGATGATAACGAACTCAAAAATCGCATTATTTCAAGGTGAGTGAAGGTATTTTGAGCAGCACAGTGAGCGCCTTTTCGCACAATTTTATTACTCGCAAAGACAATAACGCAATAACAACACCTATGTACGTTGTATTGGGCGGTTGTTCTAATTTCCCACTACTAATGTATATGAATTGATCCAAAACGAGTTCCCGATACTACTATGGGCTTAGGCAATTCATCGCCAATTGTAAGCAAAAAGCTTTTGTTAAGAATGCGAAATAATGGGATGTTGGAAATTTCTGTGCGTTTTCGCATGTCTATGTAAAAGTACGCAACAGATAAAAGCCTTTAGAAGCGACTTTCTAACGTCGATTCCTCCGAATTCTAGAAGTGACCAAATCTAGGTATTAGGGAATTTTTATTTAAAACCCTGGAACGCGTATTCTCTAAAGTTATATTCTCTACAACTTTGTCTTTAGAAGCAATTTTCTAACTGTCATAGTCTTAGAGATGTGAGTCATCCCTGTAAATTCTAGAAAAAGTCAAATCCCAGGATTGAGTAATTTTTCGTTAAAAATCTCTTCTCTAAAATTTTATTCTCTATAACTCTGCCTTTTACAGTAAATCTACATATTGTATATCTGAGCAAATATCATCTGCAAAACCTGTCTGCCAAGAAACTCAATTTCGTCAATTTCATTAGTCCCAGTGCCCAGATCACCAACCCGCTTTCCACAAAAAAAAATCCCAGTTATGTGAGATCAAAATGCTTGCATTTGACACCAAAATGAACAATTTCCGTGCTATGCTTCCTGAGATATTTGCGAATAAGTTTCACCGACCCTCGAAAAACTATGTTCTTAGTCATTTTTTCGAGCATATCTCCGGAACCACATGACCGATTTTGCTCATCTTTGAGCTTGAATCGTGGGACATATATACCTTTCAGGGGTGATAGTTGCAGAAACGACAGGGCGGACAAACGGACATTTTTTTTCGCCTATTCGTCATCTCCAGACGAGATGCATCCCCCTCACTCCCGCCTCGATCTACCCCATGTGACAATAAAATGTCTTGTAGTAAACGTATAGGACCTTTGTGCTTCGTGCGGATTCAATAAAGGAAGTCCGAAACGCAAACATTTTTTGCTAATAGAATTTATTAAAGAATTGCATGGACGTCACAAAATCGGTCTCCTGCATTTCTCTTGGACAAAGACACCTACCCACCTAATGTGGGTAACGCTGGGATGGCCGAATATTTTATCAAATTTTTTTTCTATGAGTGGCCATGTCGTCGCTGCTGTCATTTTTCAAATTTAAATTAAAAATATTTGTGTCAGTGCACCTTCTGCTCCTACCACTAACTCCACTCTAACTTGGATTTGATTTTCTTTCAGATACTCATACGTTGATAAGAACGCTGAAAATAAGGAATACAAGCCCGTAATACCGAAAGTCGAACCAAAAAAGTTGGTTCGCTATCGTGATAACAAAATCGTTTCGCTAAAAGGCGAAAGATATACTGACGTCCGTCGCGATGAGGAGGCTGAGTTGAAAAAACCAAAAAAACCAATTTGTCCGTAACTAAAATTGATATTAATTCATGCAAGGCATTGTACCCGTTTTAAACAAATAATGTTCGTGCTCGTAAATGTGTTTGCAATTGTACAGATCGGAATCGAAAATCACCAACAAATCACACAAATAACTCAAATTATTACGATCGTATTCTTTGCTATTGGTGTTCCCCTAGTAAAATGTGCATTTTGTGAATATGTTTCTGTTTGCATTCTGCTCAATAGTTCAAGTCAATCGAAACGTACTAATTGTTCAAATAATTGTTATCTCCGTCAATATTTTTTTTGTTTCAAATGCCCTGTGTTGAATTTTATCAATTTTAATTATGCGACATTGACGACAACAAAACCACCAGCCTCAATCATCAATGTGTATATAGGTTTGTCGCATCGAAAATCACTTATTCCTAACGAACAACAAATCTCGCATAGAACAAATATTCTTAGTTTATCAACAATATTATTTCCAGTAAGTACTGAACGCCAATTAGTTATCATATTTTGTATAGAAAAGTACCGAAAAGACTTCATCACACATTATAACATCAAATTGAACAACATCGCTCTGAATACCGATGCCATGGTTAAGTATTTAAACAACAATACAATTTACAATCTAATTTTATTTATTTCCCACTTGAGGATTTTTACTATTTTGTACTTAGTGTATGCCGATTTTAAGTTAATTTTAATTTCGATTTATTTTTACGTACATTTTTCCTTTCAATCGAATTACGTTAAGTCTATGAGATATTTTTGTCATAATTTTGAATTTAGTTACGAAAAATGCTGGACACATCAGATGGGTGCAGCTTTAAGGAATTCCATGATATTTGCATTGTGATATTAGAACTCAAACCATTGAGTCTTTGTGATTATTTTATTTTTTAATTTTAGTTAAGATGTATACCACACCAATATAGAAGTCTAGTCGGGATTTGAATCGATGTATAAATTCTATTTTTGCTTAAGTTTAAACTCACGAAACTTTACGATCACCAGAGGTGCATGTCGTCACCCCCCCCCCCTCCGCATTCGTGCTGGAAGGGGCAGTCTATATTTAAGGCCTGAATTTGTGCTCTCGAATGCCACCGGTCCCAGAGTTTGTGCTGATCTGGGAGCCGAGAACGAGTCAAAAGAAACTTGAAATTTTCATGTTTTGTTCATGCAATGGAAAGTGTCTTTTTTTTTATTTATTTCAATCAAAAACATAATAGGCTTTAAGCCTGTACATGTTAGGTACAATAAAATCAATTGTAATATTTGTTGGATCGTACATTGAATTTTAAAATTATACAAAAACAAAAACAAAATCGAGTGAATCATGAAAATATAGTAATCAACGGAAAAAAAATGAACTTAAGAATATTAATTAAATGAATCAAAGGTAGAAAAAAACAGAACAAGCTTGAATAAGAATTTTTTATCCTTTATTCTATTCTCAAAAACGATAGCGATTTTTACCTACTAAAGTTCACCATAATAGATGGTAATCATTTGATGCATGAAAGCGAAGTAGGAGATACGTTTTAAGCTGTTTTTTGAAAATCGCCAAGCTTATACTATTCTGAACTGCTAATGGCAGTCTATTAAAAAAGCGAAAACCTCGATTGGTTATCGCAAGTTGTCCGAAGTGAGAGCGTGAAAAAGAAGGGTGGAGAAGGCCACTCCCCCTAGTGTCATGACCATGCAATTCAGAATTTATTCGTGTTGGGACAGTACATTTTATTAAACCGTTTCTCATCGAATAAACCAATTCTGCAGTCTGACGTGCAGAAAAATAATCTATTGGCAAAATTGTTTCATTAAAAAGGTGTTTAACCGAATCAGCAAATCCCAACCCATGGATGTTACGTAAAGCTTTTTTTTTTGTAATAAAAGCAACTCATTTATTAGGTAATGAGGAGAGCAGTTCCAAATCGGATTTAAATAACTTAAATGTGAATGTATATAGGAAAAATAAATATCAAACAAGACTTTTATAGGTACCAAACACCTAATACGCTTAATAGCTCCTATGACTGGCGAAATTTTCTTTATAATGTTATTGATATGATTATCCCATGTAAATTGTTTGTTTAAAACTAGCCCGAGGTATTTTACAGTGCAAACATGTTTTAGGATTGTACCGTTAAAAGACAACTCAAAGCCTTGGCTAACATCATGTTTAAAAACCATGTAATTCGATTTCTTTTCGTTTACAAACATCAGATTATCCAACGACCAGGCATTCAAAAGGTTTAAGTCACTCTGCATTGTTTCCTGTAATTCACTTAATGAGCATTTCGCGTACTGAAATGCAGTATCATCTGCATAGAGGTAGAGCTTACCTTTAAATCCCTTTTTGAACAAATCATAAAGGAATATCACAAAAAGTAGTGCGGACAAAGTAGAGCCTTGAGGAACACCACAGACCACTTCCAACAGATTGCCATTAACCCCACCAACACTAACAAATTGCTTTCTATTACTCAAATAGCTTCTTATTAAGCTAAAAGCTGAGCCATTAAGGCCTAAACTAGTTAATTTTTCGAGTAGGATTCCGTGAACAACCGAGTCAAAGGCCTTTCTAAAGTCAATAAACGCACAGCCTACAGATAAATCATGATCAATGTCATTCCTAATATTATCACATAGGTCACGAGAACACGCAAGGGTGTTTGACTTTTTCAGAAATCCAAACTGTTTCATATCGAAAAAACGCATTGACTTTAGTTTAGAATACAGTTGCTCATATAAAACTTTTTCCAATAGTTTCGACAGCGATGAAAGCAGAGAAATCGGCCTATAATTATTCATTTCAGTTGGATCGCCTTCTTTGGGCAAGACGATAACTTTAGCGAGTTTTAGCACTTCATCAAACTGACATGACTCAATGCAAGTGTTGATAAGAGACGTGACACAACCTGTGAAAAATTGTTTATAGCGTTGAAGAAACCGCACACTAATACCATCACATCCCGCTGCGGCATTTGTGCGTAGATTATCAATATGTAATGAAACTTCAGCATCATCCACTGGCATAAATTTAAAATCTCTTAAGAGGTTGAGAGTTGGAAGATCACCTTTTTTTCTTCGGCTAACGAGATTCTGAACTTGTCCAACATTGATAAAAAACTTGTTGAACTCGTTAGCGACTGCTAATGGATCTTGAATCTCTGAACCATTTACAATTATCCGAGGGCACTGCAGGGGGTCATGAGACTTATTCGTGAGGACTCTTTTGGTCACTTGCCAGAACTTTTTAGGGCTGTCAGCATCAGCAAACTGTGCCATATAATACTGCCTTTTTTTATGCCTAATCATATAGGATATCGTCTTTTTACAATTATAGAGTTTTAAGCGAAAAAAATAATTGCTGGGAAATTGTTTTACTAGACGATAGGCCTTGTTGCGGTCTGCAATCGCGTACAAAACTTGGTTGTCAATGAATGGGTCAGAAGTTTTCTTCTTAGTACATTTTTGGGATTTTTTATGTTTGTTAATGAAAGCTTGAACTGTTGAAGAGAATTCATTAAAAGACCTAATTGATGAAAAATCAAACGCTCTTAAGTCATTAGTCAGAGATTCATGATCCATAACTTCTTTATAGTGTATCCGCTTTACCTTAGGAAGTTTCAAGTCTAAGCCAACAACCAAACCCTTGTGATCACTTAGATGAGGTTCAAATGTTTTTATAAAATATTTAACATCACATTTATTCGAGATCACGTGATCTATTAAGGTCCTTGTTGATCGCGTGACCCTTGTCGCATGAATTGGGTCAACCTTATTCATGATGGCGTAGCCATTTGAATTCACGACACTCATGTAATGATTAGTTTCAGAGTCAGCTGTTAACAGGTCAATGTTCATATCTCCCAACAAAATCATCTGCGAATTAGATGAGAGGACACTATCAAGCGTATTAAGGAAAAAGGAAAAATCACCAGCGTTGTTTTTATCAATGGGACGATAATATCCGCACACATTAAATTTAAGCTGAGGTAGAGACACTATTACCACATTTGTGACACCGTATGTTTCATTCAGAACTACACCCGACTGAAAATTCGAATTTACAAATACGCTGACTCCACCTCCTTCCTTTTCCTTCCTTATGCCGTGGTATGCTACGTACGCGTTTAGGTTAAAGTAGCCCTCTTCACCCTCCCTCAACCAACTCTCACTTAGGACAATGATATCTGGCCGCTTTTCAAAGCTACTCAAAAATACCTCGAAACCTTCAACTTTATTTCGAATACTACGCGCGTTTATATGCAAAACTATAAATGCATATTTCTTAGGAGTACTTACGTCATCATTATTGGAATAAACAATAGTATAAAGGGACATTCTAGTTGTAAGTCAAGAAGGAAAAAAAAAAACAAAACAAAAAGAAAAAAGAAATTAAATTAAAAGAAAAATTAGAAAAGGAAAAAATTCTTGATTCAAATGTACGATCGTTCGTTTAGTTTATTTCTTTCCAAGCGCTCCAGAATTTTAATGAGATGATAGAGCGCCCTTATCGTTTCCTGATGAACTAGTTCCACCGATATAGCCTTGAGGAGATTCGTTAATTTTTATGCCCAATTGGATTAGGTCCACGGTTGATTGGATTTTAATGACAGGAGATTTTACATTCTTTTTTATTAGAACCGAGTTATTTTGAAACCACACATATTTGTATCCGATTTGGTGTTTATGTTGGTTGGCAGTGTTATATAAGAACTGATTATAGCTTGTCATATGATGTAGAAGTTCAATCGTCCAGTTTTGTTTTGAGGCTGTGTCTTTAATAATTTGACTTACTTTAAGTTGACCAAAAGCTTTTTTGTTTGTTAGCAATTGCTGTTTAATAGCTTCATTTACGAATTTTACCAGAATGGTCCATGAACTATGCGAGTTGGGCTGAGTTGATGAGTTCAGCTTAATGTCCACAATTTCCGAAACTGATATTGGGCGATGTAAAATAAGTCCGATAGATTTTATAAACTCAACAGGGTTAATGTTTTGTGGAACCCCAATTATATTCAAATAACAATTCAATTGCAGTTGGTCAATGTTGTTGATGTGATTTTTTATTTCCAGAATTGAAATACCAAAGTTATTTAACTTACGCTGAAATTGATCCAATTCCGATATGAAATGATGATTTTCACTTTCAATGGAGCAGACGCGTTGGTTAAACTTGTCAAATTCTGAAGTCAATTGTAATTGATTAGCAATTACTGTGTCTAGTTTTGTTGAAATAATGTCAGATGAAGTACTATGAACCACTGGTGATGGAATATTTTGTGGAATTGGCAGTGTGTTTGATGCTTTGATTGCGCTAATACTGGTTCGCTTGCATGAAGTAGAGCATATCCATGTCTCTTTTTTATCATTTGGTTTAAATTTTGATTGATTTTTGTTAACACACTGAATATGAAATGATTTTTTACAAATAGTACACAGTAATGGTTTACATCTGTTACTTATGTTAGATTTGCAAATCGAACATGTAACTTGTTTCAAAACACTTCTGTCCATAATTGTAAGAGTTTGATATGAACTGTCTTAAATTCTTCTTTCGTCTAATTCAACTTAATACCCTCAATTAGTGCTCAGTTTGTGCTGGCAAATGGTACCGGTCCCACAATTTTGGATAGTCGGGGAGCCGAGCACAAATTGATTGATTAACAAAAATTTTTATTTTCGTCCACTTTGCATGAAAAGTGTCTTAAATTCTTTTTTCGTCTAATTCAACTTAACACCCTTAATTAGTGCTCAATTTCAAGTTTCTTTTGACTCGTTCTCGGCTCCCAGATCAGCACAAATTCTGGGAACGGTGGCATTCGAGAGCACAAATTCAGGCCCTAATTATAGACTGTCTGCCCCTTCCAGCACGAATGCGAGGGGGGGGGCTGACGACATGCACCTGATCAATAGACCATTTGTGATTTTTTAGGTTAGCCACCATACTGGTACTGTCACGGTAGTATGCACCAGATATACATTTAAATATTTTGAATAGAGGGATTTCGGCAGTCAGATTTCAATAGCAATGCTGATTTTGAATTTGTGATTTGTCAACCGGTTCTAACTGTCATAATTGAGTATTTATAAATTTATCAGACTACGATTATGTAAATTTGGTAATAGGGATTGCAAAAACCGTCTTATTTTCAAAAACCGACAAACGGTAATACCGTCTTTTCGAAAAAAAAATGACCGGTAAATTTCGATATGATTTATTCATAGTGTTTTGGTATAAACAAAATACGATTTTGTTACTTGAACTAATAAATGTAAATGTATTTTAGCTATTTAGAAGCTACAGGATCTACAGAAAAAATTTACTCAAGAAAGTTAAATCAAGTGTGTTTTCCCTCGATTTTTGGACACAGATAAACACAAGACGAGAAAGCTCATTCGGACTCTATACTCGTAGGTTTTACTTCTAGAGAGCAATCGTAAAATTTAGTCAAATGCCGCCCACGACTACCTCCAGCTTCCATCAATTTCATTTCTTGTCTGACGATTTTTGAGAGAGACGCCTTCGATTGAATTTTTTCAATTTTAGCAGTCCTACTGAATGCAATCGTGTTATCCAATTCCTGATGTAAGACTATGCAATGAAAATTTATTTTTTTTTCAAATAGGAATTTTAAATTTTAGGCTTTTTTAAGGATTTGGAGATGTTTTTTGCCCGTTGCTTCGGACAGGTTTTTCAATATTGCCCTTTCTGCAATCTCCAATCCAATTTAATGGGGACGTAAGTTCATACACTTAAGAGTAACATCTTTTCTGTTTGCTACATCTATTCTGATGCGTATGTGTCCCTTCATTTGTTTACTATTGCTCTTAATTTTTCGTTATGATGATGCTATTAATTTCGCGTCACGTTCACTTTTGGGCGTGTAAGACTTGCGTCACGGCACCTTACTACCGATTCACATAATCAATTATTTATGAAACATTAGAAAATAGATTGATAGCAAATTTTGTTAATGTTCTTATTAGTTATTCATCGATCGAATTCATAAATCGAACTCCATGAAAAGGTGCCGAATCCTACCGATGTACTTATACTTTTTTTTTATAGCAGGCCTGGGCCCATTGCTATTTTTACTAATTTATACTAATACTCTCGAGGACTGGTTTGTTTGTATCTGTCCACGTCCAATTCTGAGTCCTATTAAAAGGATTGTCCTGTTTGATCACAGAATGCCAATATTTCTCTGTAAAACGATATTAGTTACTGTTGGAGTTGGTTGATTTTTAAAAATATCTACAAAACTACTAATATTTTTCAATGTTGCATAAGTTTCTCTCTGAGTTTGGTATCTTGAACAGTTAAATATTATATGATCAGTTGTTTCCTCGATCTGACACACTTCTCAAAGTGGGGAATCTCGTTTCCCAAATAAATGTAACCTTTTTCCACATATGCTATGTCCAGTCATCAAACGGTTTATAGTTTTTATTGCCAACCCGGAAAGAGGTAACTTATAGAACCAGGGTTTAAGAGCAACGCATGGGTGTATTTCGTAGTAATAATTCTTTTTATTTTCCATAGCCAATGTATACTCAACTTGCCACTCCCTCATGAAATTCACTTCGTTAAGTGTCCGTGTATGTCAAGGATATTTCTTCTTCTATTATATATATCTTCCACACCCAGTTTAGCCAAGTCATCCGCTAATTCATTGCCAGGAATTCCGCAATGTGCCGGAATCCACTGGATAGTTATCTGTATTCCTTCCATTTTTCCCAGTTCTTCCCATATTTTATATGTGAGATAATTTTTACCTCCAGTTTGTTCCACGACTATTCATAGAGTCAGTTAAAATAACTATCTTTTGCCTCCCATTTGTTTAGCAACATTTATTCCCCTCAGAATTGCGACTAATTCCAAGTTAGTTATTTGTATTATTTGTCTATACTTTCTGATACGTATAGTGAATCCATGTCTGTAATTCCTATTCCTCCCCTCTTTTCTGCCTCTGATCCATCGCTATATATAGCTTTATGGTCATAATAGAAAAACCTATTATTTTGCAAGAATGCTTGTCACTCATTGTACTTTTGTTTGTCTCTTCCCCAAGGATTTCAAGATATTTTTTAATACACAAGTTTTTCGGTTTTTTTACTTTCAAGATTTCTCCCAGTGGTTGTGTCAAATGTAGGTATTTTTGTGCTTGTTTCAAAATATATGGGTCTGATTTAGAGTCCCTTTAATTTTGTGATTCTAGGTATGCAACTATGGGTAATTTTAGTAATTTTGCTCGAACAATTTCCTTCTGTACTAACCACTTCCCCCTGATATTCAACGGAAACTCACCGGCTGACACATATAGTGTAGCCACAGGTGTAGATTTAAGTGCTCGTAAACATATTCTGAGACACATATTATAGAAAATGCTGATTTTATTCAAAACTTTATCCTTTGCCTTCCCATATACTGAACTTCCGTAGTCTATGATACTACGTATAGTCGCGCGGAGAATATTCAAAAGCGTTTGTGGGTGACCTCCCCAATTATTGCCTGCCACCATCTTGATCACATTATGTCTATTTTCTAACCTTGTGAGCATTTTATTTATGTGGGTTTGATACTCCAGTTCTTTGTCCAACCAAATGCCCAAATATCTTATTTCATTCACCCATTCAATGAAGTCTCCATTCATCATCAAGAAGGGTCCAAAGTTTGTATTCCTCATAGAACCATATTGCTTTAGCTAATTTTGCTAATTTTCATATCAATTTCCTCAACCAGCCTTACAAACTGCTTCACAGCTTTTTGTAAAGCTTCACGAGTCTCAATTATAGAGGGGCCCCACGCAAGGATCGGTATATCATCTGCGAATTGGAACATTTTTGTGTTCTCGCCTTCACATCTGAATAGTCCTATAGTGTACAATATAAATATAATTGGGTTTAGGACATCACCTTGGGGTGGGGAACTCCTACCGAATTATTCCTCGCAATGCGTCCCTCACTTGTTTGAATTGACAGGTTACGAGATTTAAAGCAGTTCATTACCCACTCAATAAATCGTAGTTGTCATACATAAAATTGGGTTGGTTTAACTTTGTGCTATTTGCTAGTGCTTTAATGTTATGGTATATTTTCTTAATAGGGGTATTAGGGGATAGTTGTTCTGACCAGCTTCTCCAAGACTCTCTCTTAGCTTCTTTCAGTTTGACTTTTACTTATTGAACATCATTGACGGCAAGTCGGCAAGGTTGCGTTTCTCTCAATTCGAAATTCTAGACAAATCTTAACGAACCACAAAATGTACTAGAATATAGGGTGGTTCGAATTTGTTTGGTTACAACTATTTTCTTATGACTAAATTTTTACAAATTACAGCAGAATAACTTAATACTAAAGGCGTTTGTGAGTCGTTTTTTTTTAAATGAGGTAGGGGAAAGGCACCAATGTGGGACATAAATACGATCAGACATTTCCGTGCCGCAAAACCCCTTCTATCTTATACGTTATAAATGATACTTATGATTGGATCGCATAGTTGCTCTCAGTTTATTTAATAATTTAATTTAATTTAAGACTCTCATAAGAAACTGTTACATATGAATCTGTTGCTATAACCCAGTCAAACTAATTTAGCTCTCTAAATCTATTAGATAATCAGATTGAATGGATTGCGGATTCCATAATTCGGAGAAATTATATTTATTGCTTTAAAAAACTATAGTTTTTAATTTATTTTGTACGTCTTGTCACTCGAATATTTCAAATTATTTTAGATCTGATTAATAGAGCATCTCCCTAAGTCGATTTTATGATTTACAGCTCATCTGATTCTATCAAAATCAAAAATTCTTTAACTGTAAGGTTTGAAGGAAAAACCGAAGTCTGGAACTGGAAATGTTTTCATCAGAAGGAGATTTGCTCGAATCTCAATAGCATTTGAGTTTTAATATCACAACTCACATGGCTTTTCGCTAATATATCGTTTATGATCTTTTCACCTTACATAACCTTACACATTTTAATTAACGAATATTTGTTTGAATCAATCAATTTATTCGTCTCATGACAAATCTCTTCAAGCAAAAAAAGTCGTAATTTCGATATGTAAATTTGTGAGGTTATAGATGGCGATTTCGGGTCCTAATTTATTAAGATAAATGATTTGATATTTGTTTGCATTTATAAATCTCCAATTTCTTTTACGTAAAAGTTTGATCTCAATTTTGGGTTGTAAGAAATTGCGAAGATATCCGATTTTATTTGAGACTTTTTGTAATTTTATTTAGAACAAACAAACGTAAAATGTAATTTAATTATTAGTACGTTTACAAAAGATAATTAAAATAAATGAAAATATTTGTGATGGCAAAAATAAAGATTCCATTATGAATTTGCGAGATGGTCTTTTGCTACCAGCCGGTACTAACATCAAACGAATGCACTTGGATCTCAGGGCCATGCATTTAAACCTTTCATCATTTTCATTAGAATTATTTCGTTTAGAAATGCGGTATGATGAAAGTTATAAATGCTTGGCTGTAGTTCCGACATTCCAGCAACATCGATGCAAAAATAATCGCATACAAAAACCCCTTAAAAAGTAAAGTGTGACGCATTCCGTAAGACCGCTTCCAAAATTAATGATATCGTTTGTGGTGACGCTATCGCTGATAATACGCAAAATTTGTTTTAATTAAATTTTGTGTTTTATTTTCTGAAAAAATTACAGCGCTGAGTTGTCCCCTTTCGGAACACTTCGTGTCACCTTCGGGTGTCATCGGAACACTTCGTGTCACCTTCGGGTGCCTTCGGAACACTTCGTGTCACCTTCGGGTGCCTTCGGAACACTTCGTGTCACCTTCGGGTGCCTTCGGAACACTTCGTGTCACCTTCGGCTGCCTCGTGTCACCTTCGGCTGCCTTGGGAACACTCTGTGGCACCTTCGGCGATCATCGAAACACTTCGTGTCACCTTCGGATGCGTTCGGAACGCTTCGTCTCACCTTCGGCTACCGTCGGAACACTTTGTGTCACATATATATAATTTTGCCGAAGAAACCAACTGTTCTTATTCAAAATTTAGCAAAAAGTCCAAGATGGCGTCATTTTGACAGTTGGCAGCCATTTTCTTAAAATGTTAAAAAATTCTCCTGACCAAACTCTATAAATTTCTAGAAGAAACCAACTCTCTAGGTATTGTTATTCCGGAGCTAAAATTCGAAAACCCAAAGAAGTATAATTTATTCCTAACGAAAATCCAAGATGGCGTCAATTGACAGATTTCTGAAAATCCCGAAAAATTCTTCTGATCAAACTCTATAAATTTGTAGAAGACCCTAACTTTCTAAGTGTTTTGATTCCGAAGCTAAAATTCGAAAACCAAAAAAAAACCTAATTTATTGCTTGGGAAAATTCAAGATGGCGCCGGTTTGACTGCTGGCAGCCATTTTCTTAAGATCCTAAAAAGTTTTCCTGACCAAACTCTATAACTTTCTGAAGAATCCAACTCTGACAATAGCTACTTCGGAGCTAAAATTCGAAAACTTCGAGCACTACGTGAAAAACCACTTTTCCAGATGCCACGACTTTTCAAGAGATTTACCGGAAAGGCGGCATATGAAATTTTTCATTTGGGGCCGAGACTGACGTTCCCTGAGAATTTCATCAAAATTGGCTGCCTAGTTCTCGAGATCGAAAGTTATTAATGTAACATAGACTAAAGAAATCGACAGATCAGAAAAAAAGTTTTCATAACAATAGAGAACAATAGAGAACAATAGAAAAATCGACGATCCATAGAAAAATATCATTTTCAAACCTCGATATCCCAGCCAATTGCCAAGCGATTTTGATGAGTCTGGAAAGCTGCTGCGATATTGGGAGGGTGGGGAGGTAGACGAGGGGAAAAAACTCAAAAGTTCGCGTATACATGGTGACTTGTCCCAGAGGTTTTTGTATGGCATTTTTTGAGTTTGTGAATTATTTTCGCCAGACGCAATTATTTATCGCGAAAACAACTCTGTCGCAGAAGTAGAATTCTTCACTACTTACCAGAAGAAATACCTAGAGAGTTTGCACACAGAAAATCTAAATGAATGTAAAATTCTAAGAAACAACAAATTTAGACATAAGTTAGCTTTCAGTTGAGTAACCGAATAGACGGTCCTAATTTTCCATTGTTCTATGGATTTGAAAAGCATTCGAATCAGACACTGTTTCGTCAAAAATGGTAGTTCTCATGTGTGAACTCATCAGTAAAATTGTCATCCGTATGAAGCTTACACCGTTCTTGTGATACGAACATTCAGTCATATAACACAATAAAACAGCTCGACAGATTCGACATCGTTATAAATTCTAAGAAACTTCGTCATTTACTTCGAACGAAAGCTTGTTTGCGTTCGCTGTAATATCGGAGCAGCTAGCGGTCAGTCACCAAAGCAATTCGTTGATTCTGTTCAATGAAATGGAAGAGTTGAACAACATTCAATGTTTCGCTTTCTTCACGAATGAAATTGAATTTTTTTATTATTGATAAACAAAGAAATTACAATAAAATTACCACTAAAATGTCGACGTCGAATAAAACTGTCGCAAATAAAACATTAATTCACACAATCTTTTAGAAAAATGAAAAAGGAAAATAAAGTACACAACGTCTCCCTATATTTGCACAATGTTCTTGCACAAAGTCACTAAAATTCTATCTATAAAGTTGTTAACTAACATCGTGTTACAATGTCAGCGAGGAATTAATAATAAATGTTGTCGAACATCGAAAATAAATTAAATTAAATTAATTAGTTCTCTGTCGCTTTGTTGGCGTTGTGTACAGGACTTGCTGATTTGTATTTTCAATCAAAATAGGTTTCTTTGATAGAATGCTCTGCTCAGACCGTTCATATTCTTTGGTTATATCCTCAAGAGGTAGATCGGCGTCAATCATAAACACCTTAAAAAATACGTTGATGTAGCAAATTTTGTAGCAAGTTCTATTGAAAAAAAGTATAACTTACCGGAGCAGGTCGTTCATGATGGCCGTGAATTAGCCAATTTTCATGCAACTCATGCAATTGTTTCAAATACTCGAATGGAATGCATTTCTCTTCCGACCGAGCTCGAGCTTTCATTCGTTCATAAACAACCTCTGGCGTTGTACGTAAATAAACTGAAATGATCGAAATTGTTGATGGCGTTGATCGTCAGTCGTATTTCACATTCTCAACCTACCGATTAAGTCAGCTTGTATGTGGACATTTTCGCGGATGAAATTGTACCATTCCTGCATTACGTTGTACATTCCTTGATGTAAGACACCATTATTCAACATATTCTCAACAAAACAATACCTGAGGGAGTAATAAAATGTCCATTAGTTATGCATTTTGATTCTATCTTTATTCTTCGCATTTTCTATAGCATGTTACTCCCTTGACTTGCAATAGTCGAGAGATTCACATTTGCAGCGAAAAACAGATGTGGCTACAAACGGCCACAGCTGTCACATAGAAGTCGAGTGTTCCAACCGCAGTTCATAAACAAAACGAAATTTCTAAAAAAAAAAAAACATATGGAAGGGACTCGTACGCATCAGAATAGATGTGGCAAAGAGAACAGATGTTACACAAAGCTCCGAATCAAATGTGTCCCACTACCCAAACCAACAAAAAATTTTTCCCAGTTTTGTGACATCAAATGCTTTCATTTGAAACCAAGGAGGAGGAACTTCCGTGCTATACTTGCATAAGAAAATTTCATGTCTGACCTCCACTTCTTCGACCATATCTCCGGAACTACATGGCCGATTTTGCTCATCTTCGAACTTGAATCATGGGAGGCATGTACCTTTCAGGGAAAAGAATTTAGGCTGATCAGTTGAACCGTTTGGAAAAAAAAGTGGAGATGGAGGGACGGACAGACGTACATGTTTTTATTGCTGAATCGTCATCTCTAGACGATAATAGATGCATCCCCCCAACTCCCACCTCGATCTACCCCATGTTACAATAAAATTATTTGTAGTAACGTAACCTTTGTACTTCGTACGGGTCCAAAAACATATGGAAGGGGCTCTAACGCATTAGAATAGATATGGCGAAGGGAACAGATGTTACACAAAGCTCCAAGCTAAGCCTTGAGTACATTAAAGTACGTCGGCACCAAATTGTGTTAGAAATTGCCGAAAGGGCAATATAGAAAAACTTGTCCGAAGCAACTGTGAAAAAAATTGTAAACAAATTTTCAGAAAATTTTTTAAAAAAATGTTCAAAAAAATGTAAAATAAATCTTACTTCATATAGACAAAAAGTTCTTCTCAATCTACTCAATTACGACCAACCTCAGGCTTTAAGGAGAGGCCTCGGACCCATCCCTTCATGATCAAAAATGTTTGACTCTTTTTTCTGTGCAAAAATGCACAGAAAACCTCATCATTGGAGGAATATCCTTGAAAAACCACCAAATATCGTGTAGCCTAGTAGCGTGAATTGGGCCAACACTAAAAGCTCTACTGTTCGAACCACTCAACGGATTTTCACCAGTATAATTTTCGTGGTTTTTTGATGTTCATATCTTTCATTTAAAACCTTCAAGAGTGATTTCCGTACGAATTTCGCAGAGATACGAGGCAAAAGTTTTTCGACCTTCAAAAAACCAAGTTTTTGACTGCAACTTTGAGAGTTCTTAACCTAGTAGAGAGTAGAGACTCAGTTTTAGGACTCTGGCTGAGTCCAAAAGCTCAAAATCAAAAAAGTTTCTTCCACAAATTGTCTGGTATGCCCAAACAAACAAAAATTTATAAAAATCTGAAAAGATTTGCTCGAGTTATGTACAAAAGCTCGGCGGCCCATACAATTCAATCCCATAAAGAGTTTTCGATTACATTTCAGGGAAAAAACTTTTTTGAAAATCGGTTGAGTTTTAATCTAAGGACAATGATCGATGCTCCCCCCGTACTCCCGAGTCTTAATTCGGATGGTTACAAACTTTGTGGTAAACGCATTAGACCCCTTTTAGAAGAACTTTGTTCTTTGTACGGGTCTAAAAATGCTTGGAGGTCGTTCACATATGACGTCACGCTTGCTATAAAAAACTAATATCCATAAAAAGGTCATAACTCAGTCAGGACAGCAAATTTTGTTTATAGAACTCTGGATTCCCCCTAAAAAGGGGGCGTATTTGTGGGGTTAGCCGAAGTACTATAAGCAAAATGTGTGACCAGTTTGCAGCTATGGACTTTTTGAATTTTATAGCAAGTGTGACGTCATATGAACGACGGTTCGCAAAGACAGTCTAAACCGCAATGTTAAAAACTTTGATACAATATGATTTTGACATTGTGGGTTAGACTGTCTTTTCCACGACCCCTTGTACCTAATAGAACAAGTTTTTGTTAGGAATAATGTTCTGCTCCGTTGTTTATGAAATTCCACTGGTCCATTTGCGATAAAAGTTTTGCATTGATAGTTGCAAAATACAGTCATTAACCAAATATTTTAAACAAACACCCACTTTGTTCGATTGTTCCTGACTAGACAAATTACTCAATTATTGACACATAAGGTCAAAAGCCAAAGTCTAACAGGCATTACAAAAGAATGCATAGCCACTTCACTATATTATTTACCTAGCACTGAAAAGTGATCGCTCCATTAGTTTAATACTTTTCTCTGTGGCCAAAGTATGAGTCTGTAGCATTGTGAGGGTAACATACGTTTGAAACGGCATTGCCCATCGGTTTGGTTCCTTGTACATCAAATCCTGAATAAAATTTCAGTTAGCCAACAGTCTTTTTTGCTGTAATCATAAAACCATACCAGCAAATTAACTCCGGAGACATCTCTCCATTTTTCCACAGGTTCTGCTTGAAGGCACACTTGATCGAACTTTCGAAAATAATTGAGGAATGTAGTTTTACCGGAACCGATATTTCCTTCAATAAAAACAGTGTACGGTTGACCTTCCGATGCGAACTTCGGTCGAGTGAGTGATGATGACTGTGCCATTGTTACAATAGAGCGTCCTAGAATATTGATAAATAGATAAACAAATGACGTGTCAGGTGTTATTCGATGGAAAATTTTGATTCATATTAGAGCCTCCAGCAGTGAGTTCTTTCATTGTACCGTTTAAAACGGAATATTAGGAGCGTAAATTTATTTCGGAAATTTATTTCAGAGAAACTGGAAATCGTTAAAGAACTCACCGAAATATTTCGTCAAACTTCACTTTATCTTTAATTTCGTGAATTAATTCGTCACTTTTCCTGCGGTTAGAATAAAGTCGTAAAGTCAATAAATTCGAAACTATTTGTAACAATGGAATTTTTTCTTTAAGTCACACCCGGCCTGTTCAACGTTTCACAGAAGAATACTCAAAATAAGTCATTGGCGCGAAAAGTAACTCTCTATCATTTTGGCGCGAGTGGCTTGTATTGTCTGATGGAAAAGTCAGACACAGTTGAGTAACCTCAAATTTTCATATTGTATGCCCATCATTAAGCTAGTATACAACCGCAAATTATTGATTCATAAAACACCGTAGATCAATAAATCAATGCACGGAAATACAGCGACTTCTTTAAACTTAATTCTGTCGTTTATCATTCATTCACTATTTGATTTAAATTATACAACAAATTTATTCATTGATTGAAAACTTCATGACTATAAATACTTACTGAAAATATTGAAGAACATTTTTCCAAAGGCATTGCTTATATGCCATGGAACATAATTTGCAAAGTAGGATAATCCCTTCACCAAATATGATTAAAATATTAAATAATATATTCCGTGTATATTTACGTTTGTTGCGAAATCCTCGCGATATTTTTGTAATGTTTTGTATGTAGTTTTAGTCAGTTGTGTTGTCAAAAATGTAAACAAAAGACAAACTTGCGCATGTATATTCCGTCAAAAACCACATGATTGGAGGAGTTACAATCCATTTTTACTTTTATGATTCATACCATGGTCACCATGTTCGAGATGTCGCTTTATGTTCTTCATGTGGTAATATACAATCTGCGATTGCGATTAATCGCGGCATCCACAGGCGAAAAATCGCAAATGTCGTTATACGTTCTGCGAATAAAGTCATTTCTTGCAACTGTTTAAATGAATCAAAAATCAGAAAATGTGTAGCAATTTTCACCGAATTGCATTATATTAGACTACATGCGTTCATTAATTGAAAATGTCTATTAATATAACGTTTGATATGTTTCCAAGATAATTATTTTCACAGTACAGCCGCGATGTGAGGTTATGATATGCGCGAATAAATAAATCGCTTGAATATTCTGCGATATGTTCCACATTCCAATTCTGACATATCGCTGCTACAAAAAATATTTGCGCGAATATTTTAGTTTTTTTGTAATAATTAAATACATTTACGCTAATTCATCAATGTTTTCATTGAAACACAAAGTAGTAGTCATTTATCATTGTTATGATGCTACGGGACAAAGCAAATAGCATTCTATTCTGCATAATTTTTTGATTTTTTTCTGGTAAATTATCGCATCAATGGAGCTTTTCAAAGTGAGAGAAATATGATTCACACCGGTAATTAACCACCACTCACCACGTAAGCCATATAATGTGAATTTTTGGCTTGAAGATAATAATAAATGAAGAAATCGGAAGCGTTAATTTTATTCCAAAATCCAAGCCAATACAAATCAAAGTGGTTACTATGGGAGAGTATTCTCTCAAAAATGCGAACAAATTAGTTCGATTCTCTCCCATATAAACCAGCTGTCATTCTTCAGGCAGGCGTACCATCTTATCTTTTCTCTGTTTCATGCACAGCTGATTTTTTTGCAACTGCAGCTAACTTCACGTTGAATATTAGTTGCAAAGATTAAAACAAAAGACTGTCACGCATCTGCATACAATAAATCACAACAAACACCCTTTTTAAAAGGGAAACGTAGCAGTATTAACAGTGAATTGGTGTCGCCGACTCTCAAAGTCACGGCGGTGCTATCGCTTGCTTGTTGAGAAATGTCAAAACGGTCAAAACTTGCACTCAATATGAAGTTGGTTGCAATTTCAGTTTTCATTCATAAAATCGTTTACGTTTGCTTTACCCGAATGAAATTGTACGATTGCTACCAACTTCACAGCAAACGTAAACAATTTTATGAATGAAAATTGAAATTGCAACCAACTTCACTCCGAGTGAAAGTTTTGAACGTTTTGAGATTTCTCAACAAGAAAGTTAGAGCCACGTTATTTCTATTGCCTACATATTACGTTACCTACTGAATTCTTCCAAACAGCCTTAGTTCCATTTCATCCCAAAATAAACAATGTTGTTGTGGAAGCGAAAACATGCGTTTGAACTTCCTCGAGTTTTTGAGAAGGATTTGTAAACCCATGACGGAATGTGAACGCCGTGAACGCGTTTCGATTTGACATTTTGGACAAAATGGCAGTTCACATGCCAAATTTCAAACAAACAGACTGTCCTTGTGTGATGGTTGTTGTTTATAAAATTAGCACCGTATGTCACTGCGATCTTTAAGACAAATAGTAAATAGAGATGCCGAAATATTATTGCGACTATTGTGATACATATCTGACTCACGATTCGCCAAGTGTTCGTAAAACTCACTGTACTGGCCGTAAGCATCGTGATAATGTGAAATTCTACTATCAAAAATGGATGGAAGAACAAGCACAACATTTAATCGATGCCACAACTGCGGCATTTAAGGCTGGAAAAATTGCACAGAATCCCTTCGCTGCACCACCACCCAAGCTTGGCGTAAACATTCCACCTCCGAATCAATTGGGACCACCACGACCCGGAATGATGCCGCCGGTAATTTTCTAAATTTTCTAATTTCAATTCCTTAGATGCTAACAAATTAAACGCTTCAGGTGATGATGATGCCACCAGGCATGATGGGAATGAGACCGCCAATAATGGGACCAATGGGTCAAATGATGGGACCACCACCAATGCCTATGAGACCCCCAATGGGACCACCAGCGAAACAGTAAAAGATAAGAACTGTATATAAGTTATTGTGCATTGGTAGAGACATCCGATTAAACTTCATTTCTAAATTATTGGATTTTATTGCATTGCTCTCACGTGACTTAAAAACACATTCAGAGAATTTGTTGTTGAGTAAACTGAGTAAACTGTTGAGTGAACTCTACGGATTAAAGCCCGCAAACTTGGAATCAATCTTAGGATACAACTCATTACGTATTACTTTTATTATGAACGTGTAAGCTCTTACTTGAATTATTTTGTCATTGACATGACGCTCAGACATTAACACATCTAGAACAGTTGCGTTATGGAGATAATTAGAAATGATCGACATTTCGGCATCTAATGCCAATCTTCAGTCAAGTCATGCACCTTGATATGCTGATGGACGTGATGGACAAAGTGCTGACGTATCTATTTGTCTCGGTTAGAGGTATTTTTTGGACTAGCGAAGTGTAACGGAAATGGTTACAGCTGACATCTGTTGAAGTTTTGTATGAAGCATTTCTTACTCTAACCCCTAGTGTATTGTCTCCAAAGTTAACTCAAGAGCTTATTACGTTCATAAAAGCCTATGCGATCTTGTAGTGGCAGATGCCGTCATATTGTAACTATGTATTGTGAGGTTTTAGTTCGATTTAAACTGTTGCACACATATCGATTTACCGTTCTATTTAATGATATAGTTATGATATGATATAGTTATAGACCATTAGTACCTTCTGGTTGTGAGGTCTTTATGCCACAACCCCCAGAATGGTGAACTATCGTCCTCCATGTCCTTCTATCGCCCTAACCCTAACTTCTAAATCTGACTTAATTGAATCTCTAAATCTTCTCCTTGGTCTAACACCCGGGAGCGATTACCGGACATTGTGGATTACCGGACAAGTTGAGGCTCTCAGCGACTCCCAGATGTCACTATGAATTGGAGGAGGAGACTGGCATGCACTTGATATGTGATTGCCCTAGGTTCCTTCAACTGAGGCGCAGAGTTCTGGGAGACTATATGGTACAACCTTTAGAGGTTGCTGCATTGGGACCTGTCACCCTGGACAGATTCCTAACGGCGACAGGAAGGCTGCCATGATTTAAATGATGACCGGGAAGGAAACAAAGGATCGACAGATCTGTGTTTCAAGATCACGTATGTGATCGTCCCAAACTGATAAATCTTAAAAACACCCGGGACCCATCCCAGACGACTGGCCCTTGCCGCCTCTTCCACTGACGAAATCACTAAATTTTCCTTAATGTCGTCATTTCTAATATGATTGTTCCACTGCTCCCTCCGATTAACTTTCGCTATGTTCCTAAGAACCCTCATATAAGAAACCCTAAGGTCAACCCAACTCTCACTACCGTACAGAATCATCGGCCTGAAAATTGTTCTGTGGGTAGCTAACTTTGTTTCGCTTCTTAATTCCCTTTTGTTGAACACGTGCGACCTCAACTGACTGGCTACCGCGTTTCTAGACCACTGCGTCGGCCGTCCGATGGACAGTCGGCGGCTGAGACGTAGCCGATGGCATTAGGCTGCCGGCTCGTATTATAATGATGGCGACTAGCCGGCTCAATCGGCTGAAGTTACACGAAAAAAGGAGCAATAATATCCTGAAATCTGTGTACCTGTGTGGAAACCATCGAAGTAAGTAATTTGTCTTTTTACTGGAATGAAACAGTATCGTAAATAATAGTAGATTACAGTGGGGAGTGCAGAAGTAAGTCAAATTTTGTGAAATGAGCCAGACTCAAGAGGGTGTTTTTAGGCAAAAAGCTTTGAAAACTGTTTGAGAGTTTGTATCCCGAGCCGAAGGCGAGGTATACAACTGCACGAGTCAAAAAACAGTTTATAAAGCGAGTTGCTTAAAAATACACGAATGAGTTTGCGAGTGTCACGAAATGATCTCATCCGAAAACGCGTCATTACATGCAGATATACATGTAATGAGAAGTTTCTGGTGGGGGCCCTAACATACATGTAATGAATAATTTCCGTGGGGTGCACATATGCATGTAATGACAAGTTTTCGGTGGGACATCGATTAAAAACTTTATCTCGTTTTAAATTCAATCGCCATTGACTAAAGAGTAGATGAATGAATTGTCCACAATTGACGAAGCAGAGTCTTTTTTTAAACTTAAATCCTGTACGAATTTCCTTGATAAGCTCTAAAGAATAGAAAGCTGGACCTGGACGCTTAAAAAGAGTTACCATAGAATTGTGGACTATTATTACTATGTATAGATATTATTATTACTATGTATAGTGGCACCTGACAGAAATCAGTTTGCTAACTCGGAGGGTGAGGAAGAAATTACATTAGAGGAGGTGACACGAAAGGTCAGCAGGCTGAAGGCAGGAAAATCCGCAGGTGTAGACGAAATTAGGACAGAATTTATTAAGAATAGCGGGTCTGGTGGGATCCAATGGCTTTGTAGGATTTTTAATTTAGCCATGAAGTCCTCAGTAGTACCCGCTGACTGGAGCTTCGGTGTTATTGCTCCGATCTTTAAGAAGGGCAACCGTAAAGTTTGTAGCAACTACAGAGGGATTTCACTTTTGAGCGTGGTCGGAAAGGTTTATGCTAGTGTGCTAGTAGATCGGGTTAGGGTTATAGTGGAAGAGGTTCTGGACGAGGCTCAGAGTGGTTTCAGACCTCTGAGAGGGTGTCAGGATCAGATCTTTTGTCTTAGGCAGGCTATAGAAAAGCTCTTTGAGAGGAATATTGATCTGTACTTATGCATCATCGACTTGGAAAAGGCATTTGATCGGGTACCGAGGCAAAAGCTGTTCGAGGTGCTTAGCGAATACGGGATTAATGGAGGTTTATTGGGCGCCATTAAAAGCATCTACTCAGGGAGCAAGGCTGCGGTAAGGATAGATGGTGAAATTAGTGAGGCTTTCGAGGTTAATGAGGGCGTTCGTCAGGGTTGTTGTCTCTCTCCTCTTCTGTTCATAATTTTCATGGACAAAATCATCAAGCAGGCCAATTTGCAGGGGAATGTGGAAATTGGGGATGTAATTATGAAAATCCTGGCCTATGCGGATGATTTAACCCTATTAGCAGATAATGCCGATGATTTGCAGAGGGGGATTGACTGCCTGAATGTAGCATGTGAGGAGTACGGGATGAAGATAAGCGTCGGCAAAACAAAGGTTATGCATGTTGGCAAATTTAGGAAAGACGTAGTGTGCAGTTTAAATGGGGAGCAGTTGGAACAGGTTTCTGAGTTTAAATATTTAGGAGCCATGTTTTCAGAGGATGGCAAGTTAGTTAGGGAATTTGAGGAAAGGAGGAGAATGGGAAATGCGGTGGCCAGTCAGTTGAGGTCTCATGTGTTTAACAGGAAGGAATTAAGTAGTGGCACAAAGTTAGCTATTCACAGATCAATCTTCAGGCCAACAATTTTATGTGGTAGTGAAAGTTGGGTGGACTGCGGATACCTTGTGCATGACTTGGAGGTTTCAGATATGAGGGTTCTTAGGAGTATAGCAAAAGTGAATCGGAGGGAACAGTGGGACAATCATATCAGGAACGACGACATCAGAGAAAATTTAGGGGTTAGGTCAGTGGAGGAGGCGGCAAGGGTTAGTCGTCTGAGGTGGTACGGGCACGTTCAAAGGATGGGTAATAGTAGGCTCCCAAAGAGGATATTGAATGCACAGGTCCCGGGTGTACGTCCTAGGGGTAGGCCAAGGAGAAGGTTCATAGACTCAATTAAATCAGATTTAGAAGTTAGGGGGCTTTCACTGGGCGAGCAAACCATCTCCTTGGCAGAGGATAGAAGGGTATGGAGGGGGGTGGTCAATGACCACCGGGTTGCGGCTTAAAGACCCCACACCGGAAGGTATAAACGGTCTATAAAGTTTGATGATGATGATGATGATGATGATAGATACGGTGAAGGCATTTTATTGCAAGGAAGGTGATTTGTATGTTATCCTAATGAAAAACATCTTTAAGAGAATTCCTTATGCTAAGGAGTATCCTCCAAATCCTTTGCCTTGCGGCTTAGGACCCTGGATAGTCACGTGGTTCCTGTGTCTGAGAGGTTTTGAGAGATTTATGTGATGAGGTGAGAGGTGAGAAAACCACGAACGCTTTCAGAAGTCCGCTATACAATTGTGTGTTGAGACCTCCAGTAGAGAACCCAGGGTGAACGGTCTCCACTCACTCGTCTGAGTAATTCGTTCCGGGAAGAACAAGGGAAATACTCTTTTATATGTGAACGTTTTCATAACAGAACATAATATTATATTACATCAATGAACAACGAGAAATGTGAATCTCTTCCAATTTAAATGAGTCTCAAGTCTCAATGCATATGTATAAAATCAAGCATACCACATAGCCACAACTTTGAAAGCTAGTGGAAAAATCGCAAATAATTTTTTGAAGCCATCGGCCGCAGCCGATTTCTTTCACAGCAAAGGCGGCTGAGAGGGGCATCGGCGGCGGCTTCTGCTAACTCCTTTCTTCGAGGGCGGCTTCGGCGTGGCCGGCCGGCGCAGTGGTCTACTCGTTTCCCATTTTCCTTCTTTCCCCAAATTCTGTAACTAACTTGCCATTACTTGCAAAAATAATTCCTAAGTACTTGAATTCAGAAACCTGCTCCAACTCCTCCTTATTTAAATTGCAAGCTTTCCAATAGCCTGTCTGAGGCAGAAAGTCTGATTCTGACACCCTCTCAGAGGCCTGAATTAAATCGTGATTCGAGTGTTCTGCCTAACTAACACTTTTTTTTGTAAAATGTCCAGAATGGTGAACGTAGAAAGAGTAAATTATTAAAAAATTTCGTATCTACCACCCACTTTTAAGACATGCCACTTCATCCTTTAAAACATATCTCTTACCACGGAAAAATGCTGCGGCATCATTCTCCATAACATACCAAAAACCTTTCTTGTCCACATCCTCCATAGAATAACTTCGTAGCGTTTCGCAGACTAAAGGGTCAATGTCAAGCATTTAATAAAACAACAAACATTTTTTTAAGAATGCGTTTAATATATTAATAATAATATGACATAATTTCCATAAACAACGTACTACCACTAAATGCTTATTGTATGAGACGTGACTAAAAAAAGTCATACAATAATTTGAATAATTTAAACAGGAAAACGACTCAAATCGTCATTGCTTTTTTCTTATTTTAATAAAAAAAAACTGCTTAAGGATGCGTCGATAAAAGTTTTCTGTTGAATGACAAAAGAGTTGCTTAATTTTAATTTTATTTATTTACTGCGTCGCATCTATTTGCATATTACCATAAAAACTTAGCAGTAACAAAAATGTATAGAAATAGTCATTGTTGGCAGTGTGTTGTTAAAAAATGACTTACAAGCTGACTGACATTTTCCACGTATTTGCCTTTCCAATAAGGACCTAAAGAAACGCATTCCATTTAGCCGACATGATTACACCTTGCCGAAATCTACTTATTCCTTCACAATAATTCCATTAATTGAAGAAATAAGTAGACTCGTTGCGGTTCTTCTTAGACTATCCAAATTAATAAAACAACAAACTTTTCCAGAATAAAGAATGTGCACGTTTTACGATTGCCTACATTCATTTCACGTAATCAATTTTAAATTTAGCAAAAGCATAACCGACTGTGAGGTATCAATAGTTTACATACGAGATATGAACGTACACCGAGAGCGCAGCTGGAGAGAAGTACACATCAAGTACGTATGTGTTTAATTTGAAGAACATTTTATGGTGGTAGGAGAGAGAGTGGTGGAAAAATTCCTTCCGGAAACATACTCTCGCCGTATACAGTAAATTCTTAATTTATCTTATTCGCATTCTGGTAGAGTTTAAGGTCCGAAAGGCCAGTTTTTGATTCCAATAAATTTTACACTGTAGCAATCATTTCAAATTAGCAAATTTGCCAATGATGATTACAGACTCTTCTGATGAGATGAATTTTTTCAATATTTTTCAAAAATGATTAATTTATAAAAATGTGTTTTTTACTTTATAAAATTTGAGAGGACCTCGCAAAAATGAATGGTTCTCATCTGAAACAAAACAAATTTGTCGGGTATTACCGATTTCCAAATAAAAAAAAAAAAATAAAAATCTCAAAGACAATAAAGTCCTTTTGAAATTGTATTTGTTATCGAAAGTACACTTCAAAAAAATAAAGTCGGCTTAAGAACTTATTGGAAATTATTTTTTTAATGTAATATCTTCAATTCGCGAAAAACGCTCTCAATCCCGAGTCAATCCCGGTGAGGGATCATATTTGAAATACTAATAAACAAAAATGGGATTTTTTGAACAGATATTTTGTCATAGCTGCCAACAAAATAACTAAAAAAACAAAACTGTCAAAACAAAAAAGGTAAACACAAAAAATTTCGAATCATTGCGCAGACACATTTTCATGAAAACAAACTCATCGAAATGAGATTTTTTTTCCATTGATGAGTAAGTACCTATGATGAGTGATGTTGTGATTTGATAACAGAAATGAGATACTGTGCAATAAGTGGATGCCACACCACCGAAAATGATGGGAAACGACTTTTCAGCGTCCCCAAGGACGAATCTCGCCGGGCTTTATGGATTTACGCTACAGGAAAAGATCTGAGCGTCAACACGAAATTCGTTGTATGTGAAGATCACTTCAATGTAAGTCACGTTTTGAAACTTAAGGCTGTTACATTCAGATCTTCCGATCTTCTGATTGCACTGGCACGACCTCGACCACGAACAGAACCACGACCACGAAAACTACCGCGATCCATTTTTTTTTATTTTTTTGAGCGAGTCTGTTTACTTTTGATATTTGAATAAGAGAAATTTTGACGGTTGACATAGGGATTTAAATTTTTTTTTATCACGTTGACAAAACTGATGATCCCAATTTTTGGAATATTTTTTTTGAGGGCAATAATTTTCAAAACGAAAATGAAAAGTTTGGACTGCAAAATAAATGTTAAAAAAATAATTTTCAATAAGTTCTTAAGCCGATTTTATTTTTTTGAAGTGTACTTTCGATAAAAAATACAATTTCAAAAGGACCGCACTCTATTGAAAAATCTAACTCTCACTGGAGTTTTATGAGTTGGCAGGAAGGTCGTTTACTTCCGTATGGTTGAAATGCTATGTTGATAAATACTCATTTCGGATATTTCTACAAATGCATGCGGTGCTAGCGTAGCATCAGGTTAAACTAATGATTTAACAGTCGGTTTACAAGACAAATGAAAGCCGTTTGTCAAACATAAGTCGAAAAGACAGACGCCTCTAATGAATTTTATCAGTCGGTTAACTAATTTCGCATATTTATTTGAAAAGTTTTCCACTACTTTATTGTAACAGTACAAATTTATAAAATGTTTGTCTTTTGCTAACACACATTTCATTTCATCAAAAGTAATATTTAAAATTGTGAAAATAATAACAATAAGGCAATTATGTGTTGTATTTTCGTTTGGCATTGATAATAATGTCCTTTGTTTATTTTTGTGTTTAGTTTTTATTTTTCCTATGTTTTAGATTTAAATAAATTACACAAATAAATAGAATATAAATCGTATTTGTAATAATATATTAATTTGAAGTTTTGATTTCTCATTTTTCATGTACAATTTTATCTTAAAAACTTTTTTGTCTCAGTGCTGGTTTTTGATTTTTTGATATTGTGAAACGTTTTTTTTTACTTTTAAATGATGAATACAAATTTAATAAATAATTGACTTGCATTTAGTCAGTTATTGCTTACGTGTATGTCGGAGTCTCCGATAAAATTAGCGCCTAAATATTAAGTAGTAGCATTTGGAGTTCTTCTGTTCACAATATCTAACAAAAGCGGAAGTTACTTAAGATTTCTTCGTTATTACTAAAGTATATGTAGGGCACGCAAGGCTTGAACCTTGCGTAATTCGAATCAAGAGCAAACTAAACCGGGATCGGAATGTCTTAATATACCAAAAGTCCCAGACAATTCCTATTTGAGAAAATCGACCAAAATCGACAACTCCTCAAGTCTTCAAAATGTCACACGCTAAATATTTCTCTTGGCTAGGGTCGAATCGAAACACATCAGCAATTTGAATTGTCGATCTCAGCAATTTCCATACTAGTTTTCAGTACTAAAAAGTTTATTTCCCTACAATGATTTTTCGGTCTATTGTGAAAATAATAAATGCCGAAACGATTTCTGGTATAATAATTGCTGAGATCGACAATTCAAATTGCTAATGTGTTTTGACCCTTAGACCGATACGAGCCAAAAATCGTACATTTTGGCCACAAGGATTCTTTTGAAGGTTTCCAAACTTTTTCAGAGGATTTGCGAAGATTTTCAATTATTTTCCTAAGCATTTGAGAATTTTTTACAAATAATGTCTTACTGCACCTCGGACAGTCTGCACCTTTCGTCGTCTTTGATGTTATTCTCTTGCAAACATTCTCGCTATTCGCGTTTCGAAAAAAATCAGGCAACATTTAAAACTTACGAATTTGGAAACGAATTCGAAACGGAAGAGGTTGCAGGGTTCATCACGATTTGCGGCGCGACGTTTTGCTTGTATACAAGTTTCATTTTTCGTATGATTCACTAACGTTTCACCTTTAATAGTTTATAAGCCTAGCAATAGCGTTACTAATTTACTTACACGTTTTTAACATTTATATTAACAAAGTAATGACAACACAATAACAACCCACCTTGACATCAGACATTAAGTATTGTGAACATTGGTGAATTATAAAAGAAATGAAATAGAATTTCGAACGTTCTCATAATTGATTCGTTTTTACTCGAAAATATTGTTTTCTAAGAGCGCATACCGCTTTAGTTCGATAAGACTGACTCTACTGGTGACGATTTTGACAGAAGAAGTGTCAAAATTTTCACCAGTAGTGAAATTTATCGAGCTGTAAGAAAATTGGAATTACCAACATTTTGCTAAAGAACTTGGAAATTTCTGAACTGGTCGACTTTCTACACTAAAATAGAAACAAAAATCAATTAGAACACAAGATTTTAGCCCGCTAATCTAAGGAAATTATTTTCACTCAAAGAACATTTTTGAATCTCTAACGTTGTATTGTTCTACTCGCTGTCAAAGTAATTTATTATCTTGTTAGACCACAATACAGTTTGGTGGGAAATTTCGCCTTTCATGCACACAAATTTACGAGATTTTCAACTTTTAGCGTTGAAATTATTTTGTTTCCATCTCCTCTTATTAAACACTCAATCAAAAACAATTCGACAATTACACTTAGTCTAAAATACTTACAAAGCTGTTTCCAGTGTTGACGTGACTGGGGAATTAGAATCCGTACAATTTGTTTGTCCAACATTCGGTTCACTCGATTTTACACTCGATGACATTCCGGTGTAATGACCCCTGTGAAATTGTGCACTACTAACCGGTGATTGAGGCTTACCACCCATCAAAAATTGTGATCGAGCCTGCAATAATTGCGCTCGAGTGATGCCAGCCGCTGTTTTACCGACTTGAGATTCGCCTCTCATGAAATTATTCTCTTCAGCCTGTAAGAAAATGTTGCCGCTCATATTCAGCGGCTCATCAATGACACCTTTTTCGACTGTGGGCAAAGGTGATTGAGATTGCTTGGTGTTCCTTTCCTTGGAACTATTCGGACTGGAATCTTCTTCACTATTTACTTCTGGAATGGGTGTCGACATGACGTCGGTTCGATAATTGTATTTCCAATTTGCTCGAGGCGATTTTCCAACTGGAATAGCAGTCTTATTCGGCGATCCAAATGTTCCTTGACGGATCATTCGACGGTTTGCAAATGTTTTTGGAGATCCACTTAAATTGAGGATATTGATGCTGGAATTGAGATTTGATATCGTTGGCTTTGACACCTCTTTAGCCAATTTCAGTTGTTCCACAGCTGAAGGCTTTGTTGTCGCTACAGATTTCCCTGCCTTGGACAATAGCAATTTTTTGAAATCCATTAAGCTCGTCTTTGGCGTTCCCAATCGATCAGAACATCTAGCTAATTCATTTGCATCGGAAGCTTGACCAGATTGTGGCTCCAAAACAGCCCGGGGTGTCGACCGTCCGGAGCTGATTGGGGAACTGTTATTCGAATGATAGCCACCTTCTTGTATGTGAAGTTTGTTACGAATTTCGTCAGCTAACGATGGTTTCGAAGTTGTTGTCAAATCATCATCTTTTGATGGCGTGGACGTCTTGAAACTGCTCGAATTTCTCGGATCGATTGGTGAAATTTTAATAGCATTCTCGTTGAGCGTAACGCTACGATCCGGTTTAACGGGTGAAAAGAATGTCGCAAAACCGACGGGTGTCGGTCTCAATTCTTGTCGTTTTTTAATTTTACTCGGAATTGAATACAAATCTTCTATACGTTTGGGTAGTTCATTTTTCAATGGTTTGGCTAAAGTGAAATCGTCCCTTACTCCTTGCTTTTCGTTGAAAATCTCAGTCTTTTTGTTCGCTTGCTTTCGGGCTTGTAACGTCCAATAAATGTTATTACTACGTTGGAATGGGCTGACTTGGATATCAGTTAACTTTTCCTGTGTAACAACCAATCCAGAATTTGTATGTCTAGGAAGGGTTGAAGACATTGTATACGGCTTGGCACCTGAATCGATTTGATCATGTGATAAACGTTGAAAATCTGTGAAGGTTAGACAAAATTGGTTGTGATTGAGAGCTTTCCGTATCCTTCAGTAACAATTTTGTTCATTATGTTAGACACGTATGGGAGTTAGGATAATTTAGGCGTTTGTCTATGCGCATGTTAGTGATTTGTGACTAAAGCGTAAACTCTCAACTTCGGTTCTTCGATAAAGGAAGAAAATACATATAAAAACGCATTTATTTGGAGGAGATTTGGCAAAGTGGCATAATACAAATAAATGTAAATACAAACCTAGTCCATTAACAACAACGTCTTTAAGTGGGAATCGTAACTACAAATCTACAAGTGGATTCAAAAACAAACAACACAGGCAGGCGCAGTCAGTGCATCGTGCATGTCGTTTTGCCAAAATATTTTACAAAATTTATCATAATTTCTCGGTACTTACCGCAATGAGTGTTTCATGCAGACTCAAACGATTCTAGAGCGTGATAATCGAAAATATTACAAAGCTTAACAAAGTGCAAACGAAAACACAAACACAAACACATATTGCGTAGAAATAAAACGTGTATTAATGAAATGGTTAAATTAAATTAAAATCAAATCAAAATTTAGTTTATTTACAAACAAAATTACCGTAAAATATATCAATAAAAATAAAAAATTAAATAAATAATTTCCGTCGTCTCATTGATTTATTTAATTTAAGATTCAAATACTTTTCATTTATTTAAATTTAACTTAAAAATGAAGTAGAGAAATTATGTACATTTTTTCTTCATATGAAAATATTCTATCAATCAACTGACGTGCTACGTCCTATTTACATCTGGTGGAACAAGATATCTTTTTCAGTTATTTGTGGTAGAATTTTCTCAATTATTTTTTCTTTTGGGAATTTCGCTGAAAATTGTTGGATCTGAATGCAAATGAGAAATTACAAGCAACACTGACTTTGTATTACGTCCATTATGGAAGTGTTCGCTGCTACTCCTTCAAAAAATAATATTGAAAACATAAAAAACGACTGTCTACTCAACATTTGTATTGCAAAGTTGAAAAAGCTATTACAGAACATTTCCCAATTTTCCATTTCCTGTGTAAAGAAAAATGCACCCACTCGATAAAATACACTTGAGTCGATACATTTTTTATCTAAAGACTTTTCTCTTTGTGCATGCATTCATGCTTTTCCCACCATACCATAAATAAATAGACTCTAAACCTAATATTGAATTATTTAAAGAAATGGAACGTTGCATCTTGAGGATCTTGAGGGAAATAGTTTCACAGATAATTCTTTATACTTTGTTTGTCAGAAAATGTAAAGCTTGTGTAGCTTCAGAATACAAGTGTTCAGAACGGTTTCGGTCGATTTAATGTTATCATTGCAATACGCTACGCTCGCATTAGGGGTGTGCCAAGATGAAAATGTAGAAAAATTTCGGGCATCGATTAGTGCGGTGTCCGTGTCCGCTTATGACAAAGTATATGCGAAGTTTCATGCCATTTTTCGTCGCTTATCATGAAATTCTTCACAAATTTTTGTATTCCGTGACTTAAGCGAGGGGGAAACTACTCCCAAAAACGTCGGGCCATGACTTTGATTTTGTGCGATCTTTCGTGATTTTTTTTACTTTTGTGATTCTTTGATTAGATCCGGATTTTTCCGGAAACCACTAAATTTTCATGATTTTATGATTTTTTCTTGATTTTCCGTTAATTTTCGTACATTTTTCATTCAAACATTCTAGATCACTTTTCGTGATTTTCTTTGACTTTCCGAGATTTTCTTTGATTTTTCGTGATTTTCTGACTTTGCGTGATTTTCTCTGATTTTTCGTGATTTTCTCTGAGTTTTTGTGTCTTTCTGTGATTTTGTGATTTTCTATGATTTTTCCTGATTTTCAATGTCTTTCTACGACTTTATGTGATTTTTTGTGACTTTCCATGACTTTGGACGACTTTTTGTGCAGGGTGTTGCAGGAATGGTTAATTATTGTCATAGTAGCTATCGCAAATTTGTATTGTACACTCTTGTCAAAAGTATTTCCATCACAGAAATGTGGCAAATGTGACACATTTGAGCTGAGAACAGCAAGAAAAATTTAAAAAGTGGGTCAAAAGCTTGAAAAATCAATAATTTATACACAAATGTTTAGAGATCTTCTTTTCATTTGTTTTGATCGTCATGTTTCGTGGCTTTACTTAGTCGTGCTACCAATTAAACTTGGTTCCAACTGGAAAATTGATCCCGCCGCAGCCACACACAGCCGAGCTAATGGGAAAAATTAGTGTAAAACTCAAAAATCGGTTAATTTGTTCGGAAATTTCCCTAGCGATTTATATATTTCTAAATTTAACTTCACTATTTATTTTAAATCTTTAAGTTATAAATTAATAAAGTCGACTAGAGTGTACAATACAAATTTGCGATAGTTACTATGAAAATAATTAACCATTCCCGCATCTCCCTGCACAAAAAGTCGTCCAAAATCATTGAAAGTCACAGAAAATCATATAAAGTCGTAGAAAGTCATTGAAAACAGGAAAAATCATAGAAAATCGCAAAATCACAGAAAGACACAAAAAATCAGAGAAAATCATAAAAAGCAAAGAAAATCACGCAAAGTCAGAAAATCACGAAAAATCAAAGAAAATCACGAAAAGTGATCTAGAATCTTTGAATGAAAAATGTACTGCCGTAGCTACAATTAAAATAATTAACCATTCCCGCAATTCCCAGTGACTTTTTAATTAAAAATTTACGTGACCTTTCGTGATTTTATATGATTTTTCGACTTTGTGACTTCTCGGGTGATTTTGTGATATCCTCCCACAAAATTTAAAAACAAATGTTGGCACATTTTCCGTTGTTGCTGCTCGCCCTACTCAGCCTCCTCATTTCTAGAGCTCCTGAAATTCGAGAACTTTGTTTGCTTTCTAGAATGGATGGAAACTGTCGGATGATGTTTTCCGGTAAAAATTATATTTCAAATTATTGAAAATGTAATTTCCACGAAATGAAATATTTTGTTCTTGAAATGATACATCGAAACTTTTGTTTCCGTTATCATAGTCGAGCCCACAGTTTAGCGATTAGCGACTAAACAAAACTGAACTGGTGAAATAACAACGGAAGACACAATTTTACATAAGAATTACAAGACGAATCACATTCTCTCGTTGTTTGGACCCCCTACTCACTGCAAAGAATAAATTTTCATATCTAAAAATGTAATTTTTCCCAAAGTTCATAAAGTTTTTTAACTACACAAGCGACTGCCACTTGAAACACATTTGGATTAATGAAAAAAACTTCATAATTTTAAAAGCTTTTTCCACAACATTAGATTTAAGAGATTTTTTCTCGGAAGTATTCTCTCAACAGACTACAAAATGTACAACCTGTCACATAATGTGTAAGAAAATAATTGTTTACAAAAACTTTTATTCGTATTTTTAATGCTAAAATTGGTATTTATGGTTGCGAAAAACCATAAGGGGGACAGGTGATTTCGAATAAGTTCATTGAAAAAAAAATGTACACAAAATCGTGAACAAATTGTTTAAACCTAAAAAACATTAGGAAATATTTAACAAAATGATGTAATACCATACCAAAGCTTTAAACGTACAAAAATAATGTTCTGTGACAAATGAGTGCAAAGGATTGTGATTATTATAAACAAAATTAGTACACAAACTCGTTAGTTTTTTTGTATTTATTAAAACAAATGCTGATGATTAAAAAATGTTAACTAAAATAATGAATGAACATTTAGTGAACGTTTTAACTTAATTTAATGTGTACTGTACAGTTTGTTAATAAACAAGAAAAGTGCATATTTCGAATTGTAGAACAATAATTATTATTGAAATTTAATTGCAATATTATGATCTCTAGGGTTGTATTTACACTTTAAAAAATAACTTTTCACGACTTTTCTTCAAAAATCTACTATGACTGTGAGTTAAATCAGAACTTTTTTGCCGTCCCTGTATTTTAAGTTCCACAAATTGTCTTCGTTGTTGCAGGCAATCATGTTTAATAGCGTTTTAATTGCTCTCTCTCTCTCTCTCTCTCTTTAGAGGTTGTTCGTAAATGACGTCACGCTTGCTATTACATCCAACCTGGTTAGAGATTTTGTTTATAGAACGCCGGCCTAGCTAAAGTTCTATAAACAAAGACCTTTCTATGGATAACTACCGTATCATTTACGGACGTGCTAGTACTAAATCCGAATAAAAACTAACAACGTTTCATATACAAGGCAATGTGGAACGATGTGGATGTTAAATACAGAAAAAAGTTCTTATTTAAATGACAATTATAGTATAAAGTAATGGAACGGAATGTTATGGAAAGGGACGATTTTAATATCTGAAATTTGTTGTTTTTTATAATATGAAGTAGAATGGTCGCGGTAATTAACATTTCACAGATTGACCGTAGAATCACGTAAAATATGGTGGAGTTTTTCCGTAGGAGAGTTTCAATTTGAATTTAAAAACAGTCTTAGTGATTGACGTCATCAAAAGTATGAAAAATCTTGGCATCTGATCCAAACAACAACAACATACCGTGTTTTTAAACCCGTTCGAAGAACGAATTTCTTCGAAAAGGGATCTTATGTATTTACCACGACGTTTGTAACCACGCCAATTTCGACCCGAAAGTAGAGGAGGAGCATCGATCATGATTCTTAGAAAATAAAAAAAATGTCCGTCCGTCCGTCACCGCGTTAATTGAGTAAAACTCAAGCGATTTTCAAAAACTTGTTTTTTCCTGAAAGGTAATCGAAAAATCTTTTATGGGATTGAATCTGGGCCGCCGAGCTAGGGCTCAATCGAGTTTCTGCTAGGGCTCTAGGTGTTTTCTGTCCATAACTCGGGCAAATCTCTTTTGATTTTCACAAATTTCCTTTTGTTTGAAAGACCCGAGCATAGCCGACAATTTATGGAAGAAATTTTTCTGAATTTGAGTCCTTGGACTTAGCTAGGGCACTAAAATCGAGTCTCTGCTAGGGCTCTATGTATTTTTTGTACATAAATCGAGTAAATTTTTTCCGATTTTCAAAAATTTTTTTTGTTTGGAAGATCTAGGCATGACCGACAGTTTATAAGAGAAACTTTTGTCTGTACTTGAGGCTCAAGTGGGCCATGTCGGTCCTAAGGTGAGCCCTAGCTATTTTGCAGAGGAAATTGAGGGAAACGTTTTTGGCTATGGAATTGTGTGTCCGAGGCCTCTACTTAGGGCCCTAGGTCGGTACTAAGGTCGACCCTAGCCCAGAAAATTGTCTTTTCTATGTTGCAGAGAAAATTGAGTAGAACATTTTTCTATATTTGGGGGTCAATTTTGTGCTTTCGGAAAGGTTTTTTTACACCGTTTCTTCGGACGGGTTTTTCAATATTGCCTTATCGGACCTTCGAAAAATGTTTCATTTTATCAGTGCGAATAAATAGAACCGCAGACACAAAACACTGAAAAACTTTGACAACATTTAAAGGGAATTGACGGTGACGAACTCCATTCAATGTTAATGCTTCTTCTAAGCCATTCTTACTGTTCTGAGAAAATAAATTTTGAACTTTCAAACAGAATGTTTCCGCTCGCAAGGTCATAAAAACCTGTCCTAACGCAACGCACGTTTGTATCGCAAACAAAACAAAGTTTAAATTCATGAATGAAATCAATAATGAATGGCATAGCTGGAGGGGGCAGTTACAGTGAAAATGAAAGTAAAACGTACAAATTTCATTACAACACTGTGCTACCCTTTTATGCATATTTAAAGCTGAATAAATTTTGTGTTGGTGAAATTTGGGTAAATAATTGATGAAGCTATCGCACGCATAGTTTATGAAGGGAATGTGAACGAAAAGGAAAGTAATGGAAATGAAGCACGTTACCAAATATCAGTTGAACAAGAGTTCCCATTAAAACTCAGAACTCTCGCTCGAAAATTCTTACTATCACTGGGTATGGTAATCTTATTCGGAGATGGTGAGTAGAAGAGTAGCTTATTTGTTTTCGGTAACATCAACTCACTATCTGAATCGAAAAATTCATCACTCGATTCTATATTTTCAATGGATTTACTCTTCAGATACGAACTGTCGCTATCCACCGAATCATCCAAGGATGTCGACAATGAAAATTCATCCATTAACTTTTCAAACGACTTGGCAATGTTCTTAACATTTTCATTATATGATGTGCTCGGCATTATATCCGCTTTTGTAGAAACATTTTCGGTGAATAGCAAACTTTTTTCTAAGAATGTTATGCTACCACCGCTGAAAGGACTACGTGCACCATAAGATGCATCGTTAAGCATTGATACGACAACAGTGGAAGCAGCAGGGGAGGCGTTATTTCTTTCTTTGAAATTTTCCTTATTCGCCTCAATGATTACGGAAGTTGGTGAACTTTGAAAAACTGTTGTGTTTGCATTATTTACTAAAGAATCAGAACGAGCATTGGGTACATGAACTTTGTGTTGTTGGATTGTATCGATTTTCTGTAAATTGTTAGTGTGGAAAACGTGGTTCTGTTGTTGTTGTTGTTGTTGTTGATGCAAGAGTGGCATAATGGTTGATTCCGTTTTGGGGTTTACTTTATGAGGGTGAAATGTTTGTTGATGGTTTGACTGTTTAATAATTTCATTTTTGTTATGAGTGGATTTTGTATCAGATTGTTGAAGTGACATAATTGGAGAATTAGCAAGTCGATAGCTATTGCTCCGTTTGATTTTCTGTTCAATATTTGTACAACTAGTTTCAGATATCAATAAACGTTTGTTTTGCTTTTTTATGGACGAATAAAGGGATGGGGTCAGTGTGAGGTTATTGTGGGATGGTTTGGAAATGTTTCTTTTGACAAAAGCCTTACCTGGTCTCGTGTAATGTAGTTCGTTACTTCGATGATATTTCGTTGAATTCAATAAATTTCCATTGCCGCGAGACATTTCTTGGACATTAACATAAGCACCTTTGAATGCATTTCCAGCCATTTCGTTTGGTACGACTTGTGTTGGATTTGTTGCAGCTGCTACTGACGATGATGATGCAACCACGGTTGCAATGGGCATTCGCACCACTTCAGTGTTATTGCTGCTAGTGCTATCAGCACGTATAACCACTTTATCAACTTGTTTACTTTGATCAACGTTAACAATTGGTTTATGCAAACTTTGCGAAATCACTGGTCGTACTAGCATCAATTTACGATTTGAAACTCCACTAGTTAAGGGTGTTGTTGTTGGAAGCACATTTGTATTTTTGTTATTTACTTCAGATTGATCTTTTACATATGGTCCCGGAAGGAAAGTTGTATGTGCACCCTTTCGTCGTTTGAGACTATCTGAATTGAACACAACTTTTCCGTGCGCATCCAATGTGACACGCGCACTTCTTTTTATTATACCTTCTTCGTCCTTACTGTTGTCATATTCCTCGTTATAGTTTCTATTGATTTTTTCGTCTTTTGATGATGGCGAGGTTGGGCTATTCGACAGTAGATTGCTCTCGCATCTTATATTGGACGGAAGCTCGTTGAGAGATACATATTCCGTTTCTTCGTTCAATTTACCGGATAAAACCGTTGCAAGATTTCGTTTAACAAGATCGTTCGAATAGTAACCGCCATTCGCTTTCTTTTGATTGTTGTTCGTAACATCGGCTATAGTCACATATTCGCCGGTATTGTCGTATAACGGGTCATTTTGCGGGGATGCAACATCTTTCATCGGTGACTTTTTCAACTGCGGTAAAACACCTCTCAATCGTCCAAACATGTTGTTTAATGGAAGCAAAGTAGTTTTTTTGAAGTGTTGCACATCTTTCTTAAATTCGTTCGCTGTTTTGGTCGCAGGTTTTTCGAATGTGTTTACCGTTGCGTAACCAGTTTCTTTATTAATCGACATCAGCTGAACCTTAACCTTGTCTTTGGATTCCGATTCCGTGTTGTACTTGATTTCGTCTAAATCTGTTTCTTTCACTGGACTGGCATGTCGTTCGCGTTTTCTTTCTTTTTGTGTCGTAGAGTTTGCATCGTCATCATCACTGTTTGACGGTGTTATTATGCACATCGACGGTATTCTACTCGAATTGATTGTAGTCTTCAGACGTATGCGTTCAACTCTTTCAACGCCTTCGAAATCAGAGCATTCTGAATGCTCGTGTTCGGAATTACTTCTAACGCCACCGTATGTCGGACTTGAATTGGAATTTGACTCGATTGGTGAAGAACTGGTATTGTTGCCGCTATCTGGTGACTCAACTCGATTGTTCGGCTGAGCATTTGCCACCTTGGTCGGAGTTTCTTTTTTCAACAAAATACCATTTCGCTTGATGGTACCGTTCCGTTCTAATGTACTTCCAACTGTACTACTGGAATAGCTTCGTTCCAGCGTGCTATTGCTAGTGTTGCTTCCACTTCGATGCAATTTAGTGAGCGAACTTTTTCTTTCTGGCACCGCTGGCCCATTGATCAAACATCTGTCGCTGCCCGCTGTCATTAAAGTTGTACAAACGGTGCCGGCTGAGCTGGCAGTGGTCGAAGTCGATCCTTTACCAAATAGCTCGTATTCATTTTCGGCTGATAAAACGGTTTTATTGCTGGAGCTTCCAAACGAATTTGTACTGGACAATGCGGACGACGAATGCAATGGTGTGATCGGTTCTTCTTCTTTTAATGTTTTTAGACCTGAATCGATGTGGAACGACGTATAATAACCCTCAGTGTCGCAAGAATAGGCCGAGCTTGTTTCATCGTCATATGAATCGTGAACCTGAATGTCTGGAGTCACAGTACCTTCGCTCGTCACACTACTCGAAGCTGATGTATTCAAGAATCTTCGTCTGCTAATAATAGAACTCGGTGGGCCACTACCTGGATGATGGCTGTGATTTAACGATGTACTCGATGCACTCGATTTTGGTTGGGCTGTAATTTCGCTACCAATTGATGTGCGACCCGATTCTGAACTGGCACTCCAATTGCCACTTGATGAGTTCAATTCATCCTTATGGCCCAACCACGAACGTCTTTGTCTTCGGATGGCAGACGATTCTCTTAATTTTACAGGATTAATTGACGCTGGTTGAGTGGAATGTGATGATGATTGTGATGTTATTGTCAAACTTTTCTCGGATGAGGAATATGAAGGCTTTCGTTCGTGCAAAAGTTTTCGTTCCTTCTCCATAAATTTCTTTTTATTTTTGCTAATAACAGTTTCGTAGACATTGATGTCATCAATGTCAGAAACTTTCTCTCTTTTATTGTCGTCGCTGTTACGGTTCATCAGCCGCAAGCGATTGCGTCCCCATTGTTTCAGCGTATTGAAATGAGACATTCGGGCTAATGTTTTAACCGCATCTGTTGTAGGTGAATCTTTCTTCAGTATATCGTTTGACTTACTGCGTGGAACAATCACATGGTCATCATCATTATCGATCGGTGATGGTGGTGGTTCATTATCTTCATCCCTGTTAAAAGAAAGAGATTTTTGTGTGTTTTGTTAATGAAACTCCAGTATGGCGCGATTATTATTTTATATAATTATTTTACGATACTTTTAGTGCAAGAAATGTGTGTTTCATCGAAGTATTGAAATTTTTCGTATCTGGGAATGAAAAACGAACTTTGATGATCTGCAATACAATTGCATTGTAAGATTTTTGTGATAAAGCATGATGTTGTTTCGAAAGTTGCATTACTTTACATGAATACAAGTGCATGACCGAATTTTTAAAACGAAAAATGCATTTTTACACTCGAAAGAAAATAAACAAAATGCAATTTTTAAATGAAAAGGCAAAACGTAGCCTTAGCGCACTGAGCTGAACGTGTTGCGAATATCAATGTAACTCGATTGTGGAATGAGCCACCATTAAGGTTTGGTGTCTGTAAATCTGTAAATGTGTCGATAGCTGTGAGATGAATGGCAGATAATCGTATGATTTAAGTGCAAAGAGGATTTCGTTGGATTTCCAAAGATTTACTTTACCGTTTTTGAAAGACTTTCAAGGATTTTAATGATTTTCTTTCGAATTGATTGAATCGGATTTTGTTTGATTTTCGTGGATTTTCTGATACCGTCAAAGTCTCAAACTTTGACCGGCTGCCTTAATTTTGACCGATTTCGTATCATTTTTTATAAATTTTTAGGAATTTTTAAAACTTTCTGTAAAATAGTGACGAAATGCCCATTTCTAAGACTTTCGAAAAGTTTACTACATACAAGTATATTTAACTATATGCAACCATATTATACAACGCACCTGGATAATTGTAATATTTGTAAGTATGTTATGCTAACTCCAACCATACTTATACTATGGGAGCCCCCGAAACGGGACAGCACTACTATCCCGTTTTGGGAACTCTAATGGTATATTTATTATTGACGTTACAAATGTCAAAATTATCCAGGTGCGTTGTATAATATGGTTGTATATAGTTAAATATACTTGTATGTAGTAAAATATGCTAATTTATGATATCTGCAGCTTAAAAATATACTTTTTGCAGCCTCGTTGGATTTTTCATTTTTTTGGGTACACCAATGCGACAAAAATGGTTGATTAATTGATTAGGGTCTCGCAACACGGTTTAATGAAAGGACGATCAACTTGAATTGGCTGAAGAGTTATCTGAGTGGCCGCACGTAGCACGTTAGTTAAACGGTTGGAAGTCACAATCATTCCCTGTACCTTCCAGAGTTCTTCAAGGAATTCATTAAGGACCTCTACTGTTTTGCATAATTGTTAACGATGCATCGCGATATGAAGAAATATGTGTAGTCTAAGTGCTGTACGTTGACGATGTGAAGGTATATCGCGAAGTGAGTTCGTTAGAATATTGCTTGGCTCTGCAACGCGACCATCTGTGAGTGATAAGTCGGTGGTACACAGATGAGTGTTGAAAAGTGCGTAACAACGTCATTTTTCCGAATCCATAATCCTTTTGGGTTTCGTTATGCAATCGTCGGTTTCGTTTTGGAGAAAGTTGTGAAGGTTCGGGATTTGGGTGTCACGCTTACCGAAGATTTATCTTTTAATAAACATATTGAGGTCGTTGTCGCCAGGCTAGGCTTCGTGAAAAAGGCGTGCCAAGAATTTAGGAACATAGAAGCGCTCAAATGTGTTTTCTTTGCGCACGTGGGGTCTAACCTCGAATATACATGGGGATGTGCAAAATCCCCCAGAGTATTATTGTCCATGAGACGATAATATTGTATCACTTGATGATATTACTGTCTCATGGACCATATTATTGTATCAGTAGACGATATTATTGTATCAGTAGACAATATTATCGTCTGGGACGATAATACACTGAGGGATTATGCCCTCCGCCGTCGTCGACGCTTAGTCACTGTGCTTTTCGAGCTTCGGTGAAAATATTTGTTTTGACTGATTCGATGTTAAAAAAGGACGAGTTGACGGCAGGATGAAGTTTACAAATTTTTGTACTCAAATATGAGATTTTTTTTTCACATCATCATTGACGCACGTTACATATTGTCAACGACGATTCTCGATTGATGCGAGAAGACATTGCAAGGAATGACGATGAGCCGGGGTGACTACCGATTCCGACGGGTCTGCTTATAATTTTTATTTTCATGTCTAAAGCCAGTTAGCGAAGACCGTTACCTTAATTAAAAATAAATAAACAAAAAGGCGAACAAAATGTTAGATTTTTCCGACACTTTGGTAAATATTTCCCAGTCCTTTTCTAGCGCCTGATTATATCGCCTTAAATGCTACATTACTAAAAAGATTATACTTTCGGAAAAGTCTTAGAAATTGGCATTTCCTTACGATTTCCATTTTTGAAAATTGCAAAACGAATGAAAAAACCGTTAAAAATCAGTCAAAGTGTTAAACTTTGACGGTAATTTAAAGGATTTTCTACAAATTAAGGGATTTTCTTTTACGAGGAGTTTTTGTTTATTTGCCTTTCGCTTGTAAATTATGTAAATCTCTTTCATTAGAGATTTAAAAAATGACAAATTTTCCATTTGAAACTTAACGAAATTTTTAAATTAGTCGAAAATCTCTTAAAAGAGCGAGCAAGCAATTAACTACGAATCCGGAGGAGGCAGCTCCTGGTATACTAAAATACAAAGCTCTAGACGAAGCAAAGATGTCTTCAGCGCGTATGCTTCCAAACAGTTTACTTTAATTGCACACATTACTACAAAATGTGTGTGCGAATACTCACTTCACTTGCTACTCTAGCATTTTCATTTCGTCTTCTAAGTATGTAGATCTAAACTTTTAAAGGAAATTTTAGCAAATCGAATCTTAAAGCATGTCACCTTCCATGGTTGGAAACACTTGCATTAGAATTCTACTTTCAATAGTTTTTGAGGATGTAAATAGACAATAATTGAGGGTTGTTATAATTCCCATCAAAAATCAAATTGTAAATAAAAATTATTTTGTTTCTCTTTCGATTGCAAGACACACCACAAACAATTTTGAAAAAAAACCGGAAGGCTTCAAATAAACATTTATAAAACGTACTGTGATTAGGTCAATAATACGACAATATTCAAAAAAAATTAACGTCTACTCGTTAAAAATGTGCATATAATTAAATTCTACAAAACGAAATTAATTTACAGTGAAATCGTTATATACTGGAGTTTCCATCAGAATATTGCACGTCCATTTATTTAAAGAGATAAAGTGTTATTGGCTATTAGTTGTATGATGTTAAATTAACTCATTTACAAAAATGACTTTTTTCGATTTTTGTTATTATTTTTGAAATTCAAGCCAAAATAATAAATAAAAAACAACATCAACGAAAATGCAAAATTTGGACAAACAAAAACGATAATTTTTTAATCAGAAAACCATGCAAATATTTTCAATAAATTTCGTTTCAATTAATTTGAAAATATTGTTTCTCTTTTCATTTGAACATCAAACCTCGTTTCGAACACACATAACATTTTTTGAGAAATTAACTTGAATGTTTTGTTAGCATGCGATCAAAAAATAAATAAATTTTTTCTGTTGCTTCCAGTCTCAAATGCATTGGAAATTGTTTTAGCGCCAAATCTAATTATTGTAAGTGACTTTGGTACACACATTTATTCACGACAATTTGGGCATAGAATGACAGACCACTGATGTACCAATAGTCATTGTACAATAAAATTGACAACAAGTAACTGTACACATACCCTCTCACAGCCTCTTCAATTTCTTTTTGATCGGTGCCGGCAATTGTGTTTCGCCGTTTGTTTCGAGGTTTCCTTGATCGTGACCGTCGTTTTACCGTCTGCACATCATCGTTGAGATTATTGTGTTCTCCAATATTCAATGGGACGTGTAGCATAGACTTTCTAGCACCGCACATTCGTTCAAAGCGTCGTGCTGAAGTATCTACACGAATCAATTCAGCAGGATATCTGAAAAAAATATGAAAAGAAAAATATATTGACGTCCCTTTTATTAGTTCCAATTTAGTTCTCTTACTTTAATGCAATTATCTGGCACTGTTCTTCGGGTGATGGTAATCTATGGTCCAGTGGCATGTCATTTGGAATTTCATTTAAACGACTAACTACAGTGACATCATCGGTAACATCTTGAGATGGACCTGCGTTTAATGTGCTATCGACTAACGTTGAATTATTTTGTGAATTGTAGCCGACTCGGGCTACACAATCTGGTGTGACTGTTATATCTCCAATAGCTTCGGATGATGTCCATTTACGTAGTTCTTCAATAGCCGCAGGCTGAAATTAAATTAATGGGATAAATGTACTAGCGCTCGCAAATCTTTACGCATTAAAGGTTTTGGGTGTCATTTATTCCATGTCAATCGATTCACCAATGGCGTCCCTATCTTTTAAAAATGAACAGAAATCGTTAATTTTTGTCAAATTCGCACTTGAATTTTTCGACTGTATGCAGGCGAACTGCTCATTGACCGGAGTCGCATAAAAAGGATATTAAGGAATTTCATCTTATTCTGTGGGCTCAGCACAAATCTTGCATGAAATAGCAATCGCGCGAGGTAGGGCCCGACAAAAAAACCCGAATCAATTTGACGAATCGGGTTTTTTAATTTACTTTTTGTCGGGTCGTGTATCCGTTTTCTTTTTTTCAGGTCGGATCGGTTTTGATGACTTGAACTAATCAAACCCAACTGGACCCGAAAAAATGTAGTTCAGATTCTGGTTTCGAACAAATAATAACCCACTGGTAATATGAAGCAAATTAAATCTTTTCTAGTCGTCGATGAGGTATGCTTGCTCAGAAGGAAACCAGTCGAATTTAGAGCACGTAAATTTTCAATTTTGTTCCACAGGAAGGTAACCAAAAAAAGAAAGTAGGGATTGAAAGTGGCCAAAATCGGTCAAGGATAGCGTACGTACTTTATGAATGGCCCCTTACCAGAGCCTATTATTTGGGAACAAATTCCCAAAATTCACCAAACTTTAACAAAAATTCCCAAAATTTCCCAAAAATTTCCAAAATTTTCCAAAAGTTTCGAAAATTTCCCAAAATTCCCAAAATTTCCCAAAAAAAAAAAAAAAAATACAAAAAAATTTCCAAATAATAATTTAATAGTAAACTTTATGATGAAGGGCATCTCTTTCCAGACAAGTTCAAAATCCGAAATTTTGGCACTAATTTGTATTTTCTGCGAAGTGTGATGGCTGAGATATGCACTAGGGCTACCCTCGTAAAGGCCCTCCTAGCGTTCAACAAGAAAGGGGTAGTACAAATGTTTTTCGTATCGGATAATGTAGCACAATGGCATTGTTTTCAACCGGTTATGAGCGTTGTGAGGTATTGAAATCGAAATTTCCCAAAAAAGTATAAAAAAAATTCCCAAATAATAGGCTCTGCCCCTTACACTGATGTGACGAAAATTTCTCTAAAATTCAACGTAAACACAGACAGAAAATAATATGCACTTGAATATGACACTTATTTTGGGTTCGGTGTTGACTTTTTATAGTTTTATAGTAGATCGGGTTCGGGTTTGACTTTTCATTTTTGATCGGGTCGGGCTTGAATTTTTATTTTTCGGGTCGGATCGGGTTTGATTTTTTATTTTGGACCGGGTTCGGTTCATGTCGGGTTTGAAATTTTTTTTAGATCGGGTTCGGTTCGGGTTGGGCTTGACTCTAGTGCGAGATCATCAATAAATCTGAGGCTTCGGAGAAGAAACTTGCGTCCACGTCTTCTGTGGCTAAGAGCTGTGGGCGGTTATGTATGTAAAACTTCAGACGTAGCCGGATTGCGGCCCACCGCACCAGACAGGTTCCTGGTCGAGACGGGAAAATTCGATTGATTTACATGATGAATGGGATAAATACAAAGGATCACTAGATTCGGATCATGAAGACGTCCAAAATATCTTGAATATTTAGTGTAGCTACTTTCAGAATCTATTCAACTCTCAATCAGTTTGTGGACCGGTGGAGTGTCGACATACTGAAGCGATTCGAGTTCAACTGAACAGCTCTTTTGTCAATGTAGATTCTGTAACGGTTACCACCGACCGGGGTAATCTTCCTTTCCACCTCGACTGTGACCGCAGTTATCATAAATTGAACAATGATTCACATGATCAATTATGTTTCAGTCCCCATGTTTTCGTCTCAAATCATTAATCAAATAAAATATCAGTAAAATTGATAACATTGCACATGTGTAATTGGGTGTTCAAATATTTACTCCTATTTTCGATCAAATAAACAAATCACGCAGTTACCACCATAACTTAGTCGTTGGGATTATCTGTCCCAACAGTTATACACAGGAAAATGCTCGAATGCAGTCGGTGTTTAATGTTTTGTTCATAAAACTGTTTTTGATTCAGTTAGATCCGTTAAAGTTTCTTATAAATAATTATTATTTGATATTGAATTTATCGGCGTTGTTCGGCAACGATGTGATAGATGTGTGGGGTGTGTGGAGTCTATAGCGCTAAAGGGCTTGCAGTACATGAACTAATCCAGTTTCATCTTGATTAAACTTCGAAATGTACTCACATTCCTAAAACAAATCTTATAAAAGAAAAAGTTAGCAGTTCATGGTCCCCATTGAAAAGTTGTTTGTCCAAATGTTATCAAAACATTTAAAACTACAATCACAGAAAATGAATGGAATGAATTTATTGCCTTTTACTTAAAATATTATGTTAATGCGAGCAGAAGTACGAACATTTTATCAACATTGTTAAAATAAACTCGATGCCAAATTTCACTTCAAAGCTCGTCAATCGAGAAACGCGTTGTAAGTTTCAAAAAAGTTACAAACTTGTACATACTCTGATGTAGTTTTACAAACAGAAAACAGATTCTGCAACGTTTTCTTTAGTCTATCTGGAGTTAAAGGATAAAAATTTGAATTTATCTGAGCGAAAATTCGTCTTGTGATATTTCAAAAGCATTAACTTTTTTTTGGAGCGAATAACGTTTTCTTTGCAGGAAGAAAAGAACGAAATGTGAATAGATAATTTGCGTTGCATAATTCAATTTCAAGAATTTAAAACAAAATAAAGATTAGGGGTGAATTTTGTGGATTTTAATCCGAACGAAATTGTTGTTGTGTCATAATTTCACTCTCATTCTCGTAAATTGAAAGGTCGTTGTAAAGGAGGTTTTTACACTTAATTTAGACTCTTTTTTCAAATACTGGTACTGAATTTTAACAACTTTTTTTAGCTTTTCTAGCGTTTTTTCTTCATTATTCGCGAACGATACCAAAATATCAAAATTACACAAATTGGTGCTACTTTATGGATCCATACCTATAGTACAAAATGGTATGATAAGTTTACTACGGAGTTTGTAACACAGGTTAGAATGACACCGGAGTAAGAATGATCAATCGATTGTCGGATGAAAATTTTCCGATCTTACTAAATCGAAATTTGCAGTGAATCAAAATGTAGCTCCCAGAGAATCGAGCCGTCGAGGAGTCGTAACAAGAAAATCCTGAATGGAGGTTTGAAAAATTCAAGGAACACAAAAATAACTATGAAACATACCCGCCCTGTTTCGATGTCCAAATTACAATTTGTTTTAATCCGTTTCCTTGACTGGCCTAAAACCGGAGTACATAAAAAGATGTCGCTACTTCGCCGATCTTGTTGGCCTAAAATTCGGTCCATATCTTCCATTGCATTAACTGGAGTCTTAGCAGCGGCATCATAAAGCTGTTGAACATTTTCGCTTCGTGTGGACGGTGTAAATAGTGAGGTTTCAATAGGACGGTTCGTTTGGAAATGATTTTTTATTTGTACGAATGTGGCCAAATCACCTTCAGCTGCAATAGAAGAAGAAACGAAATGTTAATTAGTTATCTTAAGCGTGTCAATGAGACCGAAGTTCTTTACAACTAAAACCGAATTCCCCCAAAATAAATCATTAAAGTCATATGTACTCATTGTATGCATTCTAAATTACAAAATGATTTCAGTTATGACTTTTACATGTGTAACTCAAATACGTCGTCCACATAGCTTTTCATGTTATAATTTTCTGTTCCTATTTTTCCAGCTTTGGTGCAATTCAAGAAAGAATTTATGACAATGTCTCCCTCCATATCGTTTATCATATCACACAACAGTCACTATCTCTTAAAATATAATTAATTTTACATGATGTTTCTATTAAACATACACGGTCGAAATTGTGATTGTACGAAGTTGATATGATTTTACGATGTACATAAGTAAAACATGTGTCTAAACATACAGCTGGCTTCTTTGGTCGTATGGGAATTGTACTTAGTGGCTGCAGTATGAAAATTAACAGCCAAAAGGTACATCATACACTGTCAAACAAATATTGTAAATCGTACAACGAACTCTACACTTTGCACTAAACAGTAGAATTCATTATTCGCCTCGTGTGAAACCGAATATGCATTTATGGTACGACACCTTTGCTAAATGAAGTGCAAAATTCAGCAATTTTTTTTAAATTTGTAAGACTTAGCAAAAAAGGGTGAATTTAGGAAAAAAAAATTAATTCAATGGCATAAAATAGTTATATTTTAAATGATGCCATCTCTCTCAATTGCACGACAAAAAGCAGTGTCGGGGACTGTTCTTGTGAAAAATATTTTCTTACTCTTTTGCTAATTGATTCCGTTGCGGAGAAATGATATTTAAGAGAAACAGATAACCGGTGTGAACAAAGATCTCTTTCATAAAAGAAAATTTTTGTATAATTTGATGCAAACTGCAATGGTCTCACGATATCTGTAATTTTTTTTGCACTCTTTATTTACACATCTCCTTTGGACGGTTTTCATTTTAAGCCATTTCAACAGTGCCTAAAATCCGAGCTAAAATCAACCGTCCAAAACAGGTTACCTAAAACTTTTACGTGCAGATTGACCAAAGCCAGAGGGAAATTCTATAATTGCCATCATTTTTTTCTCGACAACGACGTGACGTATGAAAGACACTACTGTTAAATTATATAAAGAAAATTGCTTTTTATAAAACATATTTTTTATAATGTTTGGAGCATTCATGAGGCTAAACATAAAAATAATAATATTTATTGGACCCGTACGAAGTACAAGGTCCTATAAACCTGTTGTTAAATTGCTCATTCTGGGCACCGGGACCAATGCGAAAGACGAAATTAAGTTTATTAGCCATATACAAAAACAGTTTTTCGTCTACATTTCCTAAACTATTCAATATGGAGATTTATTGTCAAAGGCAAAGTTGTAGAGATTAAAATTTTAGAGAACACGTGTCTCAGCGTTTTGGATAAAAATGGCCCAATCCTGGGATATGTCCGCTTCTAGAATTGGGAGGGATGACCCATATCTCTAGAACTATGAGAGGTAGAATTTGCTTCCAAAGGCAAAGTTGTAGAGAATCAAATTTTAGAGAACAAAAGTCTCAGCGTTTTGGATAAAAATGGCCCAATCCTGGGATATGACCGCTTCTAGAATTGAGAGGGATTACTAGATGGGAGGGATGGTAGTTAGAACATTGCTTCCGAAGGTAAAATTGTATAGAATTACATTTTAGAGGAAACGGTTTCCGGATTTTTTGGAGAAACTTTTACTCAAAATCAATGGTATCAGAAGTACTACGGTAGGGCCTTTAACATTACCTTGGGTAATTTCTGTGGATCTTTGAAATTTTGATAGTTTCTTTAATTAATACCATTAATATATTTCTGGCCTCGTTTTTGTTTAAGTTTTCACAAAGTATCCAATGATAGTCTTTGCACTTGGTCTGTAGTTAAGATTTTGTTGAGTTGTTTTTGCGTAACTACTCCTGACGGTTGACGAGTTCATGCGGCTTGATGCGTTTGAGTCGTCTTGTGTTCTGTGCGAAGTCCAGTAAGCAAAGGGCTTCAGGATTTTCATGATGAATAAGTCTGTTTTCGTGTTTTGTTGCAATCTTTTCAATGATCTCAGATACCGTAGGAACTTTCAGGTCACGATGAATGTCGCTGTTTCTGAGGTACCACGGGGCGTTAACGATGGTTCGTAGCACATTATTTTGAAATGTTTCTTGAAATGTTTATTGTCTTGATTTGACTTTTGCTCGCACATCTTCACAATTGGATGCCATACATCCAGATAGGTTTCAGGATTTGATTGTAAATTAGCAATTTGTTGTAGATTGAAGTTCTCGATTTTCGGTATAATATCCAGTACATTTCCCTGAACCGGATGTTCAGCTCTGTTATTTTAGTATTGATGTGTTCGATCCATTTTGCTTTAGCATCGATGTTCATCCCAAGGTATTTCGCCGAGTTTTTATGATTCTGATAGTTATGAACAAATATAAAACATTGGATGGTTTGCTCATTTCTATATTTAGATGCGTTCGAGTCTTTTTGCAACATCTACTCTGTTTGCCACAGCTATTCTGTTTGTCACATCTATTCTGATACGTACGGGTCTTTGGTTATGTTTCAAGCAATCATGCTCCAAACATTACACAAAATATGTTAGAAAAAGCAGTTCTCTCAGCGTAAATGATTTTTTATGAAAAAATTGCACTAACTTTATGTTTGTGATTCACTGATTAAGTAGCGGTGGCTACTTTATGTTTACACGCTTCCTGTCCGTCTGTTCGTCTGTGCATTACACTTAGCTACACCTCACTGCAACTTGCTGCACCTCATTGCAACTAGCTGCACTTCACTGCAATTAGCTGCACCTCACTGCAGCTAGGGAATAAACTTCCTTGACTTTACTCTATCGCTACTTTACTGTATTCATGCCAGTGGTTTATTATGTAAATCACAAACATATTGCAATACAACAATTATTGTAGCAATCACATTGTGTTTGGAGCAACCATTTTGTTTCTGTAACTATGATGTTACCATTTTTACAAACAAAAAATAGTTGCCTCAAACAGAGTGCAACATTTGTTGGTTCTGTGCAAGCTTATCACTTAAATGTAATACTATTGGGTACGAAGGGTGCTGACAAAAAATTAAAAAATCTTATTCAGTACTTCATTAAGCATATCACAGTTTTATAGTTGTAATTGTAGAATAGGATTGTCGCTTCGTGCATTTTTTACAAAGAGAATTGATGTTTTTTACGAAAGACTGTTCGTGCACCAGAAATAAGTCAGTTTAATTTAAAAATACTCTTACAAATAAAGTTTCGGGTAATAAACATCTCTTTATTATATTTAGTGTCTGGAATAATAAACGACATGGAACACCTCTCTTTATTTAAGCGAACGTTGTTAACGATGTATATGAATCTTTGTCTGAGAATCATCTTACACTTTGCATTTAATAAACATCTGAAGCATATCGTTACAATTTTATTGAATTAATTGTTGTTAATTTTTAATTCGAAACGTTTATTTTGAATAGAAAGAACTTGCAGGTCTTGTGCTATCATTCGCTCAGTTAGAATATAAATGTTTAAATAAGTCACTTGGATATTTATACGAAAAAGATTCTAATCATACAAACTAGAAGAAAAACAAATAATCTCATAAATACAAACGTTTTCAGTTCGTAATTTGTATTTATGCAATTATACTACTGTGTAATTGGAAGTAAAATGCTGTGCTCCGTACTTTAGGAATATTTATTCACAAATTATGAACGATATTCTTTAAGAGCCTCTTTTCATCACTTCAATATGCATGTACTTAAAAGCTGTTAAATATTTTTTATTTCAAGCTGTTTGTTCTTTTGAAAGAAAAAAAAACAATAAACGAGTCATATACAGCGAATGCTAATAAACTGAGACGTTTTAATGAAAAAAAGGTGCTAGATGCTAGAAAATAAACAAAAAAATTGTGTAATCTTCGACTTCTTAGAGAATTTTAAATATGTACATCGCCTGTTACCTGAGCGTTCAAAAGTGTAACATATTTCATGCAAAGTGAAGTTGATTGCGGTTCGAAATTCATTCATAGAACGAAGTTCTTCGAAAAGGGGTCTAATGCGTATACCACGACGTTTGTAACCACCCCAATTTCGACCCGGGAGTAGGGGGAGCACCGATCATGGTTCTTGGATGACGAATCAGCAATAAAAAAAATGTCCGTCCGTCCGTTTGTCTGTCAACACGATAACTCGAGTAAAATTGAAACCGATTTTCAAAAACTTTTTGTTTCCTGAAAGGTTGTTATGATTGAATCTGGGCACTGTCGGGCCAAGGGCCGCTGAGCTAGGGCCGTTTAAGTGGTTTTTGGTTTTTTGTACATAACTTTTCAGATTTTCATACATTTTTTCTTGTTTGGGTATGCCTGACAATTTATGGAAGATTTTTTTTTTAATTTTGAGCTTTTGGACTCAGCCATGGCCCTAAAATTGAATCTCTACTAGGACCCAACGTGTTTTTTTCACATAAATTGAGTAAATCTTATCCGATTTTCAAATTCATTCCCTTTCCTAAAAGATTATCTAAAAATTGATAAAGGGATTGAATTTGGGCAAAATCGGTTCAAAACTTTCGAATTTACGGTCGAAAAAGTGGTCAAAAACATGGTTTTTTGAAGGTTTGTCGAACTTTTTCACTCTGCGAAGTTAGAACGGAAACCGCTATGGAAGATTTTAAATCAGAAGATCACAAAAATTAAATTATAGAAAATCTGTTGAGTCGTTCGGGTTGTAGTGTCCCTAAGGACACTAATGTGGGCCCAACTCACGCTACGCGACCCAACACGATATTTGGTTTTTTTACAGAATATTCCTTTGATAATGAGGTTTTTTGTGCAGTGTTGTAGACAAAAAAGAGGCGAACTTTTTTGTCCATGGAGATATGGGTCAGAGGCCTCTGCTAGTGCTCTAGGTCAGTTCTAAATTCTGGGCTTATTTTAAGGACTTGGAAAGATTTTTTGCGTCGTTGCTTCAATGAGGACGTAGTTTTTGAATTAAATCAACAATCAAGTGAAACCCCCATAATTAAACTGTGATTGTGAAACATTTTTTTTAATTTTTGTAAGCCCAACGAATACTTTTTTTCTTGAAAAATGCTTCGGTGACGTTTTCGGCGTACAAGAGGTTCTTGTTTCTTTCTTCGAACGTCTTTCATTGATAGCCTTTCATGAAATTTTTATTTTCACTTTTAAATAATTCAAAACTTATATGGAACGCTATCATCATATTAAATTATTAAAAGTGCGAAATTGTTCGTATGATTGATCACTGAGTTTTCGCATCTTGAACGTTTAAATGAAACACAATTAGCAAGAAATGTGACGATGAAATTAAATAGAAAATTGCACGTCTTATAACATTCAATAAATAAATCAACATAATTGAAATTGACACAATTAGATCACGCAGTTCAAACGGAGCTGAAGTAAACGCAACAAAAACCATTTTCTCATGTCAATGCAGGCACTTACTTGAAAGCGAAAGAAATTTCCCATTTATTAAAAAAAAATTCTATATATTAAAGGTAGATAGACGCAGACATTAATTTCTGCTATTATGCATTCATAAATTACATGTTGATTTCTTCAAATTGAAAATATATATTCAAGTGTTTCGTTTTGGTCAGACGAAATGCTTGAATATCGTGCGTGGCTAATGTGCTGGAATAATGGTAAATTAATAATATACTCTTTATGTCAATCAAATTAAATTGTATGAATATTGAATTATAAAGAAAAATTAATTTAAGACAAATAACGATGCATTTCTGACTGAAGTGTACATCATCTCTTTTTCCCAATGTAAAAATAACTTTCTTGACTGCAACTCAAGGGTCTTACACCAACTATAGAGTTCCCTCTCCTAGAAAAACCAAAAACAACAGTTTACATTAACCTAATCCCAATCCGTCACATGTAAATGCACTAATATTATAAACACGAATCGAATTAGAGATAATCACAAAACACTAACAACATGTTTTTAAATCGTTACGTTATGTTCACAATTCTTACATGTGTACAAAAACAAAAACATTATAGAGAAAATCTATGAAGAAATTTACTGAAAATCTATGGCTTTCTGGAATTTGAGGAATATAAAAAATAGCCGATTAAGTCTATGGACTATACCCACCTTTTATTTTCCTTTTACTTCTAATCGACTTACACTTGTTGGATATCTGATCTTTTTCTAAGTCTAACTTAAAATTTGTAAGTTAGAAGGAACGGAATATTGGGTTCAAAGGTTCGAATGGTTGATAAACATTTTCAATTCATTCAGCTGAGGGACCTAAGCCACTCAAGTGGTGGAACCTGCTATAAGTTCCATAGAACACATTGGAATAATCATACGAAACACAGACAATTTTTTGGAGCACTCAAAATTTTATCATAAATATTTTTCGTAGACACCAATCCGTTGTATGTACCATTTGTGAAAGAAAGAAAAAATTGAATTTATTAATATTTCCCATTCATAATAATTGTAACATATAGCAAGTACATACATTATGTATCCAAAATTACTTTGACCGTGTGGTCAGACCGTGACCTCAAATAATTCACGATTTTTTTCTTATTCTTTTTTATGTGAATTATTTGTTTATTCGAAATCGTGATTTAGTTATGAGTTATATGATGAACGGATTTATTGCTCATTTTTTCGTTGATTCAATATTAAAGATGGTATTTTGATTTCCTTTTGGATTCAGCACCCATTACAAGAACGATTGAAACTAAGAGATAAAAAAACAACAGTTTTTGAGGATTGCTCGTAGGAATATTATTTATAACAAAAATAAAGTACTTTTGTCGATCAGTCAGATATTCAAACCGGTTGAAGCTCAGACCACCATGGTCTACTAAACTACGGGAAGATAAATTATACTTAGACTGGTATTTCATACAAGAATAAATGTGACCCCAACATCAACTGTGTGTAAGATATAATTGTCACTAACACATACACTTGACATTTCTGTCACAAATTGTCACTCATGGAAAAAAAGTTTGATCGAATTGGAAACGTGAATCATTTGGTTTTCCATTGAAAAATGAACTCCAATATCCAAATAAAATTAATATTTTGAATTAAGACTATTGAGACCACGTACGCAAACATGGTTGAAACGTGTTTTGTCAAAGGTTGCCTAGCAAGGTGTGAAGGAAACAGCAAAAAAACTTTTTTCAAGTAATTCTTAGATCCATAACCTAATTCTTTTTCAAAGATTACAATTGGGAACTAAATGGAATTGTCTCAGAGTCCATATCGTATATCGCTGGATTAGTTCAGAGATCGGTCCGACGCAAACTAATTTGCGAAAATTATTTAGAGGCGCTAGACGGAGAATTGAGGATGGTCGGAAAATTATTGGATCAAAAAAACTACGGTGAATATGAAGGTCTCTGCAAGCCATCGAAGGAAGCGGTCACATTATGTCGAATCGCCGAAAGAAATTTGCAAACACTTGAAAAGGAGAATCGGTTGAGTGAAGCCCAAATGTATCTCCGCATTTTAAACAAGTGTCTCCGCGAAGTACCAGCAAAATTATTTGAAAATATGAATGAACATGTTAACGAATGTGATTCTCTTGAAAATCACCGATATTTGTTCATTAAGTCGATTGTTCAAGAATGTCTGAAAGTAAAGCTGTTTCATCTAGGAAAAGTATTATCCAGCGAACTATATAAAAAATTTATTCGATCAAAAAACACTAAGGTGACATTATTTGCAGATCAGTAACTTGTTAAGTTAGTGTCTAAGATGTTCACATTTCTTTTATTTCAACAATAAAATTGTGTGACACACATTTAATGTATTGATAAAGACTTTGTCACAACTCTTTAAAATTTCTCCCGCTATTTTGTGACACTTGTCATGCCCTTCTATTTTGAGTGAGCAAACTCACACTATCAAACGTTACGTGTTTTATGTAGGCGTCACTTTATTTACGAAACGTTGTTTGATATTTCCGGTCTAAGCATAATTAGTCTCAGTACAAGACACTATAAACTTGGGAACATTGTAGTTAAAGATGATTTTTTTACTTTAGGGTCAGCTATGCAATTACAGCCATTGAGACCATTTATCGATTTTTATCATTTATCTTGGAAATCTGATCACAGTGAATCTTTAATTCTCTCTGCACGGAAGTAAAAAATTTTCTACTAAGATCCAAGAAATCAATATCGTACGTCAAAACTGGGTTCACCATTCGAAATTCAACTGAATTGCATTGAATATTTCCTTATTTTTATCAAACAAACATCAATATTAAAAGTTCTTATCGTCTCGCATTTCACTTGTAAACATTTATTTAGTTTGACTTTGTGTTGCATATACAAAACGTTTATTTGAAAATAATAATTTAATTATTTGTTTGTTGAACCTGAAGACGAGTTATAAGAAAGATAATGAATGCGATTAGATTAATTCAAAAAAAAAAAAAAAATAGTTTGTATACGTCCACTACATTGATTTAAACTCGATAAAGTTTAAATCCTCGATATGATTAAATTCCTTCCGCTTTGATGTGTACAAGTAAAATGTGTTAATAAAAGAGTCTTTCAACTTTGCTAATATGCTTTCACTGTTACTAAAGAAAAGATCTGAAGAAAATATTCAAATATGGGAAACAATTTCCTATGAAAAAGGAGATTACCAAGGTTTTAAGACAAAACTCGGAGTCGTTGGATGGCATACGTAAAGAAAATTGAGAGAATTTTCCATTTTCTCCTCTTATATTGAAAATAATTTTGGAATCGTTTAATGCGTTCATATACGACAACTCTCTCGATTTGCCATAAATCTTAGTCTCAGCCAAATCAAGAGATCGGAAAGATTACGTATCTTTAAGATGTCAATACTTTAATAGGATTAAAAAGGGGAAATATTTTTCATAACTTTCACCTTTATGTAATTCCATACAAAGCGGAAGTGTAAAATGTTTTTTTATCTTTCAATAATTTGGGGTGTCTTTAGGTTGTCATTGAAAATATTGTTAGCTTGGGTTGTCTTTTATTTCGTTTTGCTTTTGTATATGTGTTAGTGTTCTACATAAATTTTCATTAAATGTTTGCTCGCTTATTTGTTCTTTTTTTCAAATCGAATTCGAATTTATTTATTTAAATTTCAATTCCCAATGTTCTTTTGTTATATTTGTAGTATTTGTAGATGAAATTCGTTTGTGTGTCTATTGAATGTCGACTAAATGTGAACGTAATGATACATATACTTCCCAAAATTAATAGTTTCCTGTATTTATTTCCATAAAAACCTCTTTGACAAGAATGACAAGAATGAATGAACATATTGGATATAAAACATGCCTCTACATTACGATATGGGGAGTATCAATGACAGGTTATTGCCAGAAATTTTGGTGAAAATGTAGAGAGAAATTTTGTATTTAGAAGTTTATTAAGTAGCGATAGCTACTTTATGTTTTCACCCTTCCTGTCCGTCCGTGTCTCTTGATGTTTCATCAATAACTTATCGCTACTTTCCTATACCCATTTCAATGGTTTTTTGAAACGATTCTTTAAGAACTGAAGCATTTTTCAAAGTTTTGAATTTGAGAGTGAATTCGCAAATACTTCGACCACCTTGGTCGAAACAAGATGGTTTGTCGTACTTTTCGGTCCTTTCTAAGAAATATTAGCCAGAAAAAAGCGGTCTTTTGTGATGCCTAAAAGGACTTTTTTCGCGAAAAAATATCGCTAATTTTAGGATGTTATGGTCCAGACAATGGCCCTACCACTAAATCGTCTTTTGACACTACAGTTTGATATTTTGGGGCTTTGGTCGAACAGAAAATGTTTCAGTATTTTTTGTAGTGAACAAACTTTTTCGTTAGGACTTCTAGGCGTAATATACACTATATTTTATTATGTACAAATATTAACTAATTTCGTTAGTATTTCATCAAATTGTTATGTTTTTGTGCGAAATGTCTCTCGTCAATACTGGGATAAACAATTTCATTGCATATTTCCTCAATTTAGCATCTTTAGCGTTTTGTTTTGTGAAAAATGGTTAACCTTTTTGAACCTGAATATGAAACTTGAAATCAGCGAAAAATCTGAATAGCCACATAACATCAGCTGTGTTACATAACAACAAGGCTGCCACGCTATTGAAAAAAAATAGCGTCGCTATCGCTATCGCTATTCAAAATTCAATAGCGATAGCGTCGCTATCGCTATAGCGAAATAGCGATAGCGATAGCGAAATTCGCGCTATTTCGCTATTGTATGTTGAGCCAAGGTACCTGAATAAAAATAATTCATTTTATTGACTTAGGACTCGATGTTACACTTTGTTAAGATGGATGTTTGGTTTAAATAATATAATAAGTTGAAAAATAGAAATAAAAACAACGTGTCGAGGTTCGTATAAACCAACTACATATTTTAGAATAATTAAGCTTAACACCACCCAAGTAAGAAAAAAGTCTCAAATGAAACTAAAAAAAGACCTCGCATTGGTCTCAAGTTTATGTATTTCTTGGTCTAAAAAAATCCGTATTTTGATCCATTAAAAAATTAAGTTCAGTTAAAGTACACGTTGAGGACTTCTCATTTTAGATAATTTCGATGCATTGAAAGTGTTGAGACTTTTGAGGTCACCTCTTTTCTTCTCATATTTTTATATTTTAATTTAAAAAACTATTACTGAGACCGATGAGGACTGTTGAATGGTCTCATTTCAAGTTCTTTGGTGATTAAGTGTTCACTTAAAATAGAGAATGCTCACTGTGGAAATCAATTAATGAGACAGATGAGGACCTTCGAAAGGTCTCATTTCGATATAAGCAATATACCTTTGCTTATAAACATGCAGGTAGTGTCTTCCGGGAATGTTTCCTAATGATTTTTCCATAGCAGAACGAAGAAATTTGTAATATTCAACATATGAAAAATAGCGATATCGATAGCGTGAAACTAACGAAAAAGTCGCTATCGCTGTCGCTATTCGACAAATGGAAACGCTATCGCTATAGCGAAATTTTGCGCTATTTCGCAATAGCGTGGCAGCCTTGCATAACAGCAGCGAATATCATCAAATATATATCAAACTACCAAAATAGTAAGAACGCAATTAAGAGCCGAATCAATGAGACAGTGGCAGCGAGAGTAGGATCGCTCTGACAAGGGAAGGTGGACCCATAGACTCATACCAAACATATCGACATGGGTACAGAGGAAACATGGAGAGGTTAACTTCCAATTGCCACAGTTTCTGTCAGGCCACGGATGCTTCAGGAAATACTTGCACAGGCTTGGATTCACATTGTCACCTTTCTGCACGACATGCGAGGGGAGGAAGAGACTGCGGAGCACATGTTATTTGTCTGTCCCCGCTTCGAATAAGAGCGAGGTGAGCTGATGACTGTGAGTAGGTCAGATGTAAATGCCGAAAACATAATATCGGAAATGTGCCGCGATGAGGAGGTGTGGAAAGTAGCGGATAATGTAGTTGCGAAAATAATGGGGAAGCTGCAAAGTGCATGGAGAGACGATCAAAGAAGACTGCCAGTTGATCCGAGAGAGTAGGTGCGAAAGCACAACCCTTCATGAAGTAATGCTGTGAGGCAATTCCGGGGAGAAGAGAGCATGAAGACTAAAGAAGGGGGTTTTAGTTGGTAGGTTATTGAAGAATGGAATCCAACACTACCTTGGTCCGGGAGGACCCGCTGTCTATGAAGATTTCTCCACCCTTATAAAAAAAACCGGTGTCGAACAGCATCGGCCTTTTCTTGTTCAATTTCTCAGGATTGTTACGATTTTTAGTGATTTTCTTTTGATTTCCAAGGATTTTCAGAACGTTTTTGTAAGCGTTGCGAGTTTTATTAGAATATTCTTTAGCATGAATTAGATCCCACATTGCAATCACTTATGTCGGCTCGCAGCTTGCGCTTAAACGACAGTCTGCTTAAAATGAAAATATATAAAATTAAACCATGTGAATTAAATCAAAATGTGTCATAACAAGCATTCATTAATTTGAACATTTTTATGTAAAACTACAATTTCGAGATAATTTATTGTCGAATGAGTCAAATAATTTGATACATAACCAAATCGACCCGTATAATATTTTCGACAAAAGATGGGAGAAGATAACTTAAATACAAAACAATAAATCATTTAATAAATGTTTGAATTTATAATTCAGCAATTTAAGCTAGTAGAATGTTTAGGATATTTTTCGTTCCATAATTTTATTGCAATTCATCTGCTCTTTCAACTTTTTCTAATTAACACTCCAGATTTCATTTTCAGCGTACAATAAAATTAAAATGAAAAGTTATACATTTTCTATAACTTGATTCGAACCATGCAATAATTCTTCATTATTAGATTATTGTTCGCATTATACGTAGCCATTGCCATTCGTCGGTGTTATTAATTTATTTTGAATCCCTATCGTAACATAGATTCAAGTTTCTACACAGAAGAATAGCACAAACGAAAAAGTCATCTTTGGGTGCGAGTATGCTAAGACCGCATTATTTTCTCCCAAGTATGAATTAAAAATCTCAATCTCATTAAAGATATGTTCAGCGAAATGAACATAATTTAACTCATTTTATTATGTGGTGATGAAGGTATATTATGGTTATGGTATGCAAGATGTTTACGATAAATAAATAAAATTCCTGCTTATTACTTACAGCTAAACTATTATCCAACAGAGAGCCGGTTGTATTTTCGTACGATGTTCTTGAATAAAAACAAAAACTTTGAAACTAAATGTACCACTGAAATTGTATTGGATTTTATTAATTTATGCGCCTCGGGAAATATGATTCTTAAGTGAATTTATTGGGTTACATTCGAGGGGGAAATCATGTTCAGCTCGGCGCTTCCTTTGAATCAATTCTGCAGTGCTACAGCTGATATGCAACCAAATCGTTATTTGGTAATCGTTGGCTATTAAGAGTAAATCTTTGTCAATCAAAACAGCCTGGTGCTCTAAGAATAAGTGAGACTATTAGTCAGTAATACCATCTAAGTCGGCACCAGGCTGCCTACTTGAGACCTAAAATTGGGAATAAAGAAGGCAGCCTGGTTTCAATTTGGCACCAGGCTGCTGCTGCCCTCTGCATTCAAAGTGTCATAGCTCAAGGCCTGGTGCCGAGTTGAAACTTATATGACGTAAAGATCTAACTACCTTCTACTCTTTGGTAAAAATAGATGCTCAGCACCAGGCTGCCTTCATTATTCGTAGATTATGGGCTCAAGTACTCAGCCAGGTGTCAAATTTTATATGCTATCGAGGCACTTTTTTGAAATTTACAAATTTTTTATCAAAAGTTACTCTGGAAAAATATCGTTTTTCTCGGACGAGCTTTTTTAAGATGTTGGAATATTTTATATACCTCTCTACTGTAAAGTCCACTTTACAGTAGAGCAACGAACTTTCACCCGCTCGGTACATAATACTATTTTTGCTACACGAAATGTAAAATGATATATCGGTTCTCGGTGTCGTAAATACCATTTTAAAGTTCTAGTAGCATAAAATACTATTTTAATTCTTGCAACAAACAAGAGCTCCAAGAAAACATTGTTTTATTTTGTTTATTCTAGGAGAGTAGATTCATTCCACTGACTTCCCCTCGTTTACGCTTCGATTTAATTTCAGCGGTGTTGATGGGAAAGAACGTGATGTTCAATAAAATTTCGGACAGACAACTACTGTATGATGGGATTTCGATTGGATAAGTTAGAAGCGAATGATTTAAATGTCAGAATTGAATTTTATTTATTGAACGTGAGGGAATCCAATAAGTTTACTAGCAAACAATAACATGATTTCTGATTAATGTCTGCTCACAATCAGCTTGTTTCATTTCCTTCAAATCGTATCGAATTCAATTAAAATTCGTATTTGTTTAAACAAGCGAAAAATATTTGTTGTAGCATAGGCCGTTGTTTCAGTACGGACTTTTCGCATGCATACATTATTTTGTTTTTCATTTCGTCACTGTGATTTTCGTCGCTACAATTTGTTTAAAACCTTTCTTTTTAAAACAACGCATAAACCATGCAACGTTATCGTTACCGAACAAATAAAAAGAAGTAAAAAAGAAAACATTCCAGACCAATATACAAGCGAAATTCAATTTGAAGTCAAATGAGGCTTTGTTTCTTTGGAGAATAATAAACATATTGAATTACGCGGATATTTTCAATAAAATCTGTTTTCAACATTAACTATTAAATAAAATAAAATGAAATATGAGTCACTTCGTAAGTTAAAACGCACACGAACATATTTTTTTAGGTGAACTAATATAAAGTAGTTTTGAAAAATCACTAAGTCACTATTTATAAAAAAAGCTGCAGTATAAAAATACTGAAGGAATGAAATATTGGTGCTATACTTGCTTTGTTTAGTAGATATTAAGAGTAATATCGCGAAAAATTCGTACAATTTCACACAATTTCGGAATTCGATTCGTTGAACTTTTGTGAAGTCTCTACTAAGGCCCCAAGTCGGTCTTAAGGTCCACCCTAACCCAAAAACTTCTTTTTTAGTATGTTGTAGAGAAAACTGAAGGAAACACTTTTGCCCATGGAAGTATATGGATCCATTCGCGAAAATACTCCCTGTAATGCAGTGTGGTAAATTTATTGATTTTTTGTGACATATTCTCACCAACGGAAAGTCGTTTTCGGTGCGATACCTCACAGGATCAATTGAATGGCTTTGTGATTAATGTTCCTGAAAGCTTTGAAATGACTCCTGATATGAGAAATCTGGAGAGACCTGGGACCCATACTTCCACAGACAAAAATATTCTCCTAAATTTTCTCTAGAACATAGCGAAAAAGGCGTTATTAGTAGATTATGGCTCGGCTCGGGAAATAACCTCCAAATCGTCAAAATAGAGCATCCTGGACAGCGGTGCATATGCTATTTTATATGCCGAGAAAAGATATATCGAGAAAAACAATTTTGCCCTATGGAGAAAAATGCGAGATTATCGTTCTACGCAGATAAAATAACGATACATTCTTTAAAAACAACCAACTATCGTGTATGGTCGAGTAGTTCGAGTTAGGCCCTCTCCATGGACGTTTTAGCCCAAATCACTCAACCCATTTTGCACCAAATTTTGTTGGTTTATTTTCTGGGTCCATATCTTTCATTTAAAACCTTGAAAAGCTATTAACGGGCTTTTTCCACAGAGACACATGCGAAAAAGTTTCACAGACCCTCGAAAAACCATGTTTTTAACCACTTTTTTCAACCGACCTTTCTCATCTTTGAACTTGGACTCACTTTTTTGATTACTTTTCAGAAAAGAAAAGATTTTGAAAGTCGCACAAGTTTTACTCGGTCAAATCCTTATAAATGTAACGAAAATTCGTCAATTTTTGGCAGACTTTCATTAAAGGTGCTACCGTCCGCTGCAATAAGACTCTTCCAAGGAAGTTTCTGCATATTCTGTTAGTACATATAGTAAGCTTTCAAACCGTATAGGACATGTCGCTGAACGTTTCTATTGCAACTGGCCAGAGACTGACGAAAATCACCTATTTTTTCAACTATATCGGCTGATAATTGGCTCAACTCGTACATACTCAAAATTTATTTAGTCTCAAGACCTAAACTCGTGGCTAAAAAATATTTGATTCGAATCAACTTTGTTCGAGTTACAGCTAAAACACGATTTTCAGCACTTCCTCGGGTCAGGGTCAATGAGCTCTATCTCCTAGACATAAATTTTTTATACAAAACTAACAAATTAATTTCGTCACAAAAGTTCAACGAATCGAATTAGATATGACTCGACCAATTCTGAAGACCCTTGTTCCGAAGCTGTTCGAAGTTTTCGCGATATTACTCTTGAGGACACGACGATGAGGTGTTATCGTGACTCGTGATCTCTGCCCTACTCCGGAGTCTGGTTTTATAATAATATGTAGCATGTCAAACAAAAAGAAAAAAATAGAGAAAATTGAATTGGATCCAAATGTAGCAAATGAAATTCGGTAAATTTTCAATTTCCTTTGGTGAGACAATAGGCCCCATTTCCTTTTCACAAGAAAACATACTGTCAGAAGAACGAATAACAACTAAAAACAAATATTTCTGCAATCGATTGAAAACTGCAATTTCCATGTTACATGTTACATGTTTTCATGTTACAAAATACACTGACAATGAATAACAAAACCCACTTTCAGTGAAAACTTTTTTGGTACCACGTAGCAAATATCTAGTTTATCTTGGAAAGTCTGCAAGTAGCATTCAAAAACGGCACAATGTACCAACTTATTTGATGTAACGTACCAATCGTTGTTGATTGATTCGCTAAAAAATTTTCCGAGCTTCATTTAAACTTTGAATCAATTTCACTATCTGATTGACAGATACAAACATATTTCGATTTCGACTGCAGATTTTTAAGACTTAAAGGCCTAGAGGAGCATATTTTGTACTAAACTAAGGAAAGGATGGACATATCTGTGACATGTTCTCTAAAAGACTATGCAATATTATAACTTAGTATTAATGTATGTTATATGCTATTGTAAGTTATCTTTTTCATAGGATGACTGAGAGAAGTATTTCAAATTAATGTTTACAAATCTATAAATAAAATATTTCACCAAGGTTTTTCGTGCGAGGGATTGTTCCCAATTGTGGCGAAGGTAGTGCTTGCACCCGTTTCCTCGAATGAATTGGCCAAGAATCTTGCTTTGTCTACCTATTCGCTTATAGAATTCTGAATTTCTGTAGAATTCTGAATTTCTGTTGTTGTTCTCGATTTCGATCAATTCTCAAGAGTGTTAATAAATTCGAACGTCTGGTATGTTATGAGTAATGTTATGAGTGAATCACATTGAGGAAAGGACCAAAAAAGCATTGAGAGTGTTTTGGCAGTGTCGCATCACGTTTGGTAAAAAGTGGGGCCTCAGGCCATCAGTTGTGTATTGGATGTATAGACCCATAGTGAGGCCTATACTGATCTACGGCTGTATGGTTTGGGCACCGCAAACGAGGCTGGGTCTAGTGTGTAAGAAGATTGACAGCATTCAGCGTTTAGCGTGTCTAAGCATAACAGGAGTAATGACCTCAACGCCCACGGCAGCTTTGGAAATTCTCCTGTCACTGCCGCCGCTAGACCTGTTTGTGAAACAAGAAGCCGAGATGGCAGTGTACAGGCTGTACAGGAGAGGAAGCTGGATTGCGGAAGGACGAAATTTCGGCCACGCAAAGATTTTAAAGGACCTGAAGAATGAATTCAGGGAAATAAGCATGCCCGAAGACAGCATGCAAGCAAAGTTCTGTTTTGAAAGAAATTTTGAAACAAACGTGCTGAAAAGGTCTGATTGGGAAGGAGAAAAGGAGGAAGGAGAGGCAGACTGTCTACACAATGGATCGAAGACGAACGAAGGAACGGGGGCTGGAGTATATTCGGATTAGTTGGATTACAACATATCCATACCTCTGGGCGTATTCACTACTGTCTTTCAATCTGAGATCTTCGCCATAGGTGAAGGCTCGCGTGAGATGGTACGCGAAGGCGTAAGAGGGAAGACGATCCTGATCTATCTAGCGAATCAGCCATCGGATCGCTGTCATCAGTCAAGCTAGCTCTCGTCGAAGGTAGTCCTCAGAGTGCTCAGAGATGGTGGAAGCCTTGTCAAGAGACAACAGAGTCATATTGGCTTGGGTTCCGGGACATTCTGGAGTGCCGGCAAATGAAAGAGGGAACGAGTTAGCCAGGAGAGGGAGTGAGTCGAAATTCATTTTTACTTAACAGCCGAAGAGCAATCGAAAATAGATTTGGCTAAATTGCTCCCGTTTATTATAGGAAGCGAGTGACTGACCGAACCCGAAAGGAGAACGTGAAATAATAAAAAGAGTCGTAGCACAACGAGGAGAGGCCTCAGTGTTTTGTAAATAAGGAATTTTATGACAGAATTGTAGCAATTTTTGCCCAGAGGTATTTGTTTTAATTATTAGGTTAAAATTCAATTATTGTACAGGATTTCTAATAAAACCAACCAACCAACATTGTGAACCAAACTACACTCATGAGTCCTCGAAAAGGGTATTCTTAATATGATCTTACAAGAGAATTTAAGAATCTTTTCGCCATAAAAAAAGCAAAAAATTAATCAATAATTTTTCAGTTAACTTTATGTATGCGGGTAAAGTGGTAGAGGTAACATCGAATTTGGTTATATGAAAATTCAATTACCTTTTTTAATTCTGATGTGAAATCAACACTTTTGTATAAAAATAGCGCCACAAAAATTATAATATATACACAACCAACAGCATGTTTCTTTTTATAATATTTTTGTTCTGCATTTCAATGAACACCTAACTAAATTAAGAAACATTTTCGAATAGTTTATTACGCTATTTAAATTGATTTGAATCTATAATGCGACCACAGGGGTGCATTCGGCTCAGAGTTTGACTTTAAAGGTTTAAATGCTAATTTCAATTTGCAAAAAGCACTCAGTCAAGTTTTGGAAAAGATACGAAAACCATTGGAAATGTTTCCAAAAATAGTTTACTAAATTCCACCCCTGCAACCTTATCTCGAGTTTGAAGAATATTTCATCTTGGAATCATTCCGCTTAATTTGAATTCATATCTTCAATGGAATGAGTCCGATGCTGTGTGTATACATCGTGTAAATGGATTGAAGTATATAATACACATGGGCAAGGTATATAGAAAATCAGTTTGAAATATACTTTATACCGCATTTTCGTTGTAAACAAACTAAAACACTTCGATTTTTTTATCTGGTTTCGATATATTATGCGCTCATATAAAACTTGCAGAACAGGTTCCGTTGAATTTATTCTTCACCTCAGCATAAAACGCATCATCGTTAGCTCAACATAATTTTTTCCATTTCAAATTTTAGAGTGAAAGGGTCAAAATCAAATATTTTTCCATCTGTGAAAAGTTAGTACTTTTGTATCAATCTATTTGGTTTCGGTAATTATTGCCAGATTCGCTACCAAGGGTCTCTAACGCTAAAGTTAATCCTTCAACTATTTTTGTATTTTTTGTTATGTACTTACTATTTACAAATTAATTTCATTCAATTGCCATGACTGTACTTCTGTTGGATTCCACCACTTATAGGAATCTAATAGAAATAAGAATCTTGTAAAAGAAAAGTGTCAGCAGAACGTTTTGCTTGCGTTAATGGACAATTCACATTTTTTATAGGCCATTAACCTATTTTCAAATTGTCCGCATAATCCCTTCAGGCTATTGTTATAACAAACTAACTTTGTGAGTCAGAATTAATATAAAACAAAAATAAATACGCACATCCCCCGTGTATTTTTAAGTTAATAAATAAGACTTAACACTGTCGACATCTAATACTCTTTCGCATATACACTTTACCCAAACGACCTAATAATTTCATCCCGACAAAGACTAAAATCGTCTAATTTAATGCATTGACATACACCAACCCGCCGTTATATTTATTTATTTCATCAAACTACGACGAAGAAGAAGAAGAAGTGTTTATTCTAAACGTATATTTCGATCCCTTTATTACGTTCTTTTATAAACGAAGTGTAAAAACGAAAATTGTTAAGTTGGTACTATTATAGCAAAGAATGGAGAGTTTAGACTACATTTACATTTTTCGCCTTTTTATTGTTTGCTGATGAGTACCAAATAGTTTGTTTGAATATTGTTCCTTCACGAACATGATAGTCCACAATAAGGTTTATATAACTGATGAGCGAAGTACTTATAAATGACACTATCACGTTGCCCTCCATCTCTAAGTACGTCCTTTGGTCTCTGAAACTACCTTATAGTAACAAAGCTCTCTTTAAATTTACGCATTTTAAACAAATAATCAGCAAACGACATAAACGGTATTGTACGCGATCGCAGCTGATTTTGAAATTTGGCTATCAGTTGCGACTTTGAATGCTTTTTGCAAAATTTATTTCAAAATGTAATTTTGGTACAATTCTAAACAAAAATCAAGTGTTTGTATGACTTGTCCTCCTTTCAAAATAACATAGCGACTTTTTAATGCAGTGTTCCTCGGTTGGGTTGATACAAAGAGTGTTTTCACTTCATTTTTTAGAACGTAACACCTTCTTGTCTATTTTTGACCTGATATTTGACAATAATATTTCCGAATACATTCATTACTGCAGAACGACTTACATTATTCCTTTACAAAAAGTTGCGGAGATACGAATTTTCTAATACGTAGACAAAAACGAGGATCTTAAGCTAACACAATGTATTCTAAGTCCAACATTCATTTTCCTTCAAAGCGAATAATAAGTTTTCTAATATAATTTCAACGCAACGCGGAAGTTACAAAGAATACGGAATATTGCCCCCCAATATTACATCATCAAAACAATCATCAACTATATACGCAATTTCAACGTTTCTACGACGTTATTCTGTGGTACCTAGGTGTATGCCTCAGGCATATAATATTCTTTTGATTTGATAAAAGTAATAAACTTTTGATTCTAAAATGAAGGTAGATATAGGAACGGAAGCAGTGTTGACAGAATGACATGACTACGTTGGAAGAAATGGGGAAACGACATAACGACATTAAAAGCATTGATGTGTTAATATAGTTGCTGAAAGTGAGGCTGGGAGCAACGTATCAAGAATTTATAATTCACATGTGGTTAAGCATAAAACAATTTCAACTAATAACTAATAAGAGCGATCCTGGAAGAAATTCGTGTGTTGAACTGAACGTTGTGTTACTTCGTTGAAATATGTATGCGTAAAATTTTATCGAATTCGAAAAATTTCGAGCTTCATTCGTGAGGAAATATTTGCAAACTGACAAGATTTCAAAAATTGGAGTGTATGCCACAAAAAAGCGGCTTTGTTACGATGTATAATAATGACACACATGGTGTCAAATGCATATACTATTATCGAGAATTATTATTATTGTTATACTACCACTTTGTTTAGTATTTTAAATTAACTTTTGATACTGTCATGAAGAGCAGCTTGGTTCGCAGGTAAAGTCAAAAGGAAAATTAGGGAAGTCATCAGATATTTTAGGGGACACATGAGAGATTGGGAAATGCATGTTGAACTTGGGAAATCTTACTGGTGATCTAAAAAAAAGTCTGAACTTGGGAAATCTTACTATTTTTTTAAAACCTCAGAAAAAGTTTAACTTTGAAAGATTATTGGGAAGTGTGTATTGGTTATTGTAAAATGGCATTTTAGGGAAATCGCAAGTTGGTTCCTGGTTCCTGGAATTTTGACTGGGTTACCAATATTTCCATACACGGCTTTGTCCGTCAGTGAAATCGGCCTCAGGTAATGAAAATATTTAGGTAGAGAACATGAAACAAAGGTATAGGGGCTGTCCATAAATGACGTCCAGTCGGGTGGTGGGGTGTAATTGACGAAAGTCATGGTATTTATATGGAAAATACAGGACGTTTGAGGGGGGGATTATAACGTCTGTCCAGTCTGGACGTCATTTATGGACAGCCCCATACATTTTTACAAAGAAATCGTTAGAACTCTGAGACGGGCGCAAGTTTCATTTTATTATGCGATGATAATTTGATGATACAGTTATTATGGACTGTAAATGAATGCTAGTATTTATCGGTCATCTAGAAGAAGAAATTTCTTCGTCTAGATGGAGTAACAACATGCTAAGCCTGAAATAGCAAATCAAAAAAAAACTCTCCGACTGAACATCGAACCTCCTGCGTGTTAGGCAAATAAGCTTTTGAATTTCTAATTATGTTTTCGCAGCTAATGTGATGCCATTTATGTGTTCTCATAAGATATGTGCTTATAACATTTTCATGTATTTGTATCGTGATTTGACCATGTACCGAAATTATTTACTTTAGGTTTTCTTCAAATATTTAAATATCTATGAATCTTATTTTGTGTGTAATATGAACTCGACGGATATTGCTTGCTTCAATTTAGATATTATAATCTTATGTTTAAGAGAGAGGTAGTAGGGTAAATACACCAGTTATCGGCCATGTAGTAGTCTCCGGCCAAACCATAGTTTCACTAGTAATCGGGCACTTTTTGCGCTGAAATATGACCGGTTACTGGTGCTGGCCGGAGACTAATACATGGCCGATAACTGGTGCATTTACCCTATTACCTCATAAAATACACAACTGCAATAATAACGAAACTGTACGGAGGAAGCTTCTTTTTTCTATCCGGGTTCGTATTCTGCATTAATTTCGACAAAAAACTGTAACATTGATCAAATTTTCGATGGTGAAAAAAACGTCAGATATGTCGATGTTATGTCATGTGTTCGATAAGAAGGTATCAAAGTGAATTTCTTTTGTGTCGTCATGCCAATTGTTATGCTAAAATGTCTGCAATACTTTCACGAAGTTCCTTATCAAGATTATTTTCCATCAAAAATATATTTTTCTAACATACGCAATATACGGCGATTATGTCGTATATAACATTTTTATAACAACGTGTTTTCTTTTCTTCATCAAATACAATATTATGTTCAGTTTGTAATTTTATTACGTCAAATAAAAGAAAATCGAAAATATGTTATATGTTTTCTTCAACGTTATTTTACGTCTTATATTACTTGTGAATATTCGTAAGATTGCAATCTTCTCTTCGATGTTATTCACAAACAAATATGGTAAGATATACGGAGAAATAAAAAAAACACTTTCTAGCACGAAACCTCAAAGCATAATGAGGAGCAAAAAATGTTTTATCTTTGTGAAAAAAAAACGAAAAACCATATACCGGCTCAAATAATAACATTGAGAATTCTTAAATCCCAAGGTCGATTATTCATATTGTCTGTAAGATATTTCTCGGTACGAATAATATATTGAACGCATAAAACAAGTGAATTATTTATTAGGCAGTAATGGATTCTTTTTCTTATGTTGCGTTACGCATGTTTCCTTCATCTTTTCAAATAAAGACATTTGTTTCATTCCGCATCAGTTTTCCGTCCTATTTTAAAACGCCGCGGGCTGCAAACATCACACTTGTCAAAAACATTATATTTTTCCTAGTTACGTAAATAATAATTTTAGAATAAAGTACAAAACTGATGATATATCCAAATACGAATCCATGCAAGCTAAGAAGCTTTCAACACATCCCGAACGCAACTATATTCAGCGTAATGAATCCGAATGTGGCCTTCATTTTCCATCTGGTTGCATTTTAATGCAAGCTAAGAAGCTTTCAACACATCCCGAACGCAACCATATTCAGCGTAAGGAATCCGAATGTGGCCTTCATTTTCCATCTGGTTGCATTTTAATATTCACACAACCATTGATCAACAAATAGAATTCTAAGCTCACAATCAGCGTTAGGGATCCGAATGTGGCTTCATTCTCACCATTTAGGTTGCATTTTAATATTCACACAACCGTTGATCAACAAATAAAATTATAACACACGCTCACAATCAGCGTTAGGAATCTGATCCTGGTTTCGTCATCAATGTAAGGGAGCATTTTAAGATTTCCGAAAACCGCTGAGTAGTAAATAACATTTTGAGCTCATATTCAGCGTTAGGGATCCGAACGTGGCCTTCATTTCCCTATCTGGTTGCATTTTAATATTCACACAACCATTGATCAACAAATAGAATTCTAAGCTCACAATCAGCGTTAGGGATCCGAATGTGGTTTCATTCTCGCTATTCAGTTTGCATTTTAATATTCACACAACCGTTGATCAATAATTAAAATCACAATTCATGCACACAATCAGCGTTAGGGATCCGATTGTGGCTTCGTCCTCAATGTAAGGGAGCATTTTAACATTTTCAAAACCGTTGAGCAGTAAACAACATTTTGAGCTCACATTCAGCGTTAGGGATCCAAATGTGGTCTTCATTTTCCCATCTGGTTGCATTTTAATATTCACACAACCATTGATAAACAAATAGAATTCTAAGCTCACAATCAGCGTCCGAATGTGGTTTCATTCTCGCCATTCAGGTTGCATTTTAATATTCACACAACCGTTGATCAACAAATACAATCATGATTTTGCTCACAATCAACGTTTCAATATTTCCAAACCCGCCTAACAATAAATGACATTTTGAGCTCACAATCAGCGTTAGGGATCCGAATGTGGCCTCCATTTACACATAAGGTTGCATTTTAACATTCACACAACCGTTGATCAACAGATAGAATTCTAAGGTCACAATCAGCGTTAGGGATCCGCTGATAAATGAATATAACCGGGCATTCTCAGAAGGTAATCAAAGACATGAACAAATCTTAGCAATAATTAGTATTTTTGACTAATTATTCCTTTGACGAGACACGTCACTGATCATACAAGAGAAAGGAGACATGAGAAAGGAGATATGAGTAATTCCAGGGGCGTATAAGATATACGCTTTCGTCTTCAGTTAAGAAGGTATAATGCTTTGTTTTGTTAAATTTACATAATTGTAAACATTGGACACTGGAATTCATCAAATTTCTGGACCCAAATCTCATTATGATCGTCTGAGGCGTTCATGCAAAGCGCACACTCAGTACACAATAAATTGGATAGAAGATATTAATCTGAAGTGCTAATACAAAGCGCACCTTCAGTATACAATAAGTTGAATAGAAAATATTATTCAGTATACGTTAAGTTGGATAGAAAATATTATGTCATAGAGTACTCATACAGAGCCTAGTCATGGTACTCCGTACAGGAGATGTTTTCTAAAGTCTTATACTCTAGACACAGACCCTGTTTCGTCACCTCAGGTTTCTTCAGAGTGTTACTCGTCAGTCAATGGCAAAACACTCTGTTAGAAATTCCCTCGGTGTGCCATCGATACAGTAGTGTACACACAGGTTGAGATAACGGTTTGTGTTACACGAGAACTTTGGACATCAATCCGAAATGTCATACATTGGAATACAAGAAAAAAGAAGAAGTGGGAACATGATACATGGGTTCCTTCATAAATTTTCACTGATTTTTCACATATTGCAATTAAACGGTTAATTCAAAAAATACGTAACCAAACAATTTTACAAAATCTTTACCTTATCACTTCCACTATCCCTTTTGGGATCATGGTCTAGTATGAATACACAGCGCATCCAATGCTCATTTAGTTTAGGATTGGAAAAGAAAGTCCCTATTTTGCCTTTCCTAACATTGTCGGGTGAAATTGGTCGTAAACTGATGATATATTCAAATACGAAGGACACGCTGGTCAGCAAAATGCAGAAACTATGTGTGTAACACTTGCTCAGTACACGCCAAGACAAGCCAAATGCAGATAATTTAGAGGTTGCGGGCTGCCACTGCCCGCCCGTTCCCTGCCCGAAATCACAAAAAAATGCCCGTCCCAAAATGTGCCCATAAAGTTTGTGCTCGTGCCCGACACGAAATCTTAAAAAAATGCCCACCCCAAAATATGCCCGTGCCCGGCCGTTGGTACCGACCAAATACGATAAATTCCATACATTTCTATAAAAAACTGATGACACTACCACAGGAAAAATGAAATTTTTCAAAATTCATATTATCGGTATAAAGACCATTCACAAATATAAAAAAAATTACGAGCGGGCGGGTGAAAATTGGTAAATTTGAAATAGAGGACGTGGAAATCCCATCGAATTTTCATTTGCCTGGGATTTCGTGAAGAAAACATTAAGGTAAATTATTCTAAAACGACTGGGACGCTCTTGGGTTGGGCTGAATAGAAGTTTGAAAAAATTTCCGAACGTGGGCCGCAGTGAAATTAGTTATAGCCGTTGCCAAAAAAAAAACTTCCCATATATCCTCCTACTATTCATTTTTTAATTTATTAAATTCCTAGCGCATCAAGGCACTGTAAAGAAATCTCTACTTTTTTATAAAGTCAATGGAAATCGATCGTCTTCTACAACAAACTATACAATGCGTTAGGCGTTACTAATTATTTTTCCGGTTTTTATTTTTTTTCCTTCCTCCTCTTCACGAAAGTACTTTTTTAATGTTAACAATTTATATGATTAATGACCAAACCCATAAAACGCAAAACTGGAATTTTGAATTCTCTTTATGCATAGAAGAGCCTCAAAAGAGTCGTTTCAGATTCTGGTTATTTTCATTTACACTTCGAAGATCCCATGAGCGCATGATGTTATATACATCTTTGAATGTGCCAGTGCCTATATTTATATTGACGAATATACGCGCTGAGAATACCATTAAACGCACATAGTGTTGTAATTATGGCTATTTACGAAAAAAAAATATCGTAGGTAGATCTATCATGCATCTTAACACAGGAATTCGTTAAATTTGTGTTTATGTTTATTTGACCTTTTCCTTCACAGTTAAGAGCAAGTGCATGGCTATTGTGTGTTAAACAAAATATAAAAAAATTATAGTCTTTCATTTTATTTATTTTATCTTCTTTTATCTTCTTTTAACACTGTACAAATATGGTCAGACCATATAGAAAGGTAAAACAGTGCAACGCACAAATATTCGATATCCTACATACACAATACATCAGCACGCATATTCGTCCAAAAATTTTATGATGCGTTTCGTTGCCAGAAAATGGTTAAAGGAAACGAAAAACATTTCGTATACAAAGACATAAAACTCTCACTGATTCCATATTGCTAGTTGTTTAACCTACAATACACACAGAAACTATAGCATTCAATGTCTGTAGTCTAAAGATCAAGACAGGATACATTGTCTATAAATATCTTAGCGTGAGATGCTTTCATTTTGGGATAAATGCACTTTCCCAAGTGCATAGGTTTCAACAAATTTAATCTCTATAATTGGACATGGACGAACATTGAACGGAAAAATCGAAATTGTGTCTGGATGGTTTATCGAAATACATTTCGCTGAAAGAATTTTAAAATAGATTTTGATGATTTCATTATTTTGCGCACATTGATTTCTTATTATTACGAGTCGCAATATTAAGAATGAGCTTTGGGGTCAGATGTTTTATTTCCCCTCATACGGAAGTGGTGATTTATCGTAAATCAGCTTAACACGAAGAGTATCCTTAACTTAAAGGAACGTTAAATCCGCAGACTGCACTATAGTACCACAAAAATGGGGGCTCTTCCATAAAGCCTCCTCTGCGAAATTTTGTTGTGATGTGAGCTCGTATAGTTACAGAAGACTGCAGTCGTACAACGTTTTCTACGTTTCTTTTATTTCTCTCATTCTCTAAATTTGCCTTTAGTGGATAATGAGAGAAATAAGAGAAACGAAGAAAACGTTTGTCCGGCTGCAAAGATAAAATTCTTAGGCTTAAGTACATTTTTAAATTATACTCAGTGACATGAAAAAGTAGCCACTTCAACAACATTCAGTCCAACAACATCCTCTCCAATTTCATCCACCTGAATTAAATCTTCTTAATTTGTATAAAGGACAATATCCTGAGATGTGTCGATATTACTGGACTGTATGAAATTGGATTGGAAAAACCTTTCTGCTAAAATTCATTACTGCCGCCCCCGCCGGAAAGTTTGATCTTTTTTTAGGAATTTTTAGTCGATCTGTTCTAAAAAATTTCGACACACAACATAAAAGATCCTTGATTTTACCTATTTTTTTTTTTTTTTTTTGAGGAAAAAGCGATGAAACTCACACTTGAAGGCAATGTGTTTTGAGGGGGGAGCATCGATCATGGTCCTTAGATGCCGAATCAACCAAAAAAAAATGTGTTTGTCCGTCCGTTCCTAAACACGACAACTCGAGTAAGTCTTGACCGATGTACAAAATGTTTTCCCTGAAAGATAATCGCAAAAATGAGTTCAAGCTCGGAAAGGGCCGCCACGCCGAGCTAGGGCCGCTTAAGTGGTTTTGGCTTTTTCGTACATAACTCGAGTAAATCTTTTCCGATTTTCATAAAATTTTTTTTGTTTGAAAGATCTGGGAATGGCCGACAATTTATGGAAGAAACTTGTTTGGATTTGAGTCCTTGGACTTGGCTAGGGCGCTAAGAACGAGTCTATGCTAGGCCCATAAGTGTTTTTTGTACATAACTCGAGTAAAATCTTTTCCGTTTGTCATAATTGTTTTTTTAATCGACAGGTCTATGAATGCCCAACAATTTTTAGAAGAAATTTTTTTGAAGTCGGGCCTTAGGATATAGCTGGGGCACTAAAAATGAGCTTCTGCTAGCCTTCTGCATGTTTTTTGTACATACCTCGAGTAAATCTCTTCCGATTTTCAAATTTTTTCTTGATCAAAAGAAAACTTTTTGATTAGAAACACTTGGACTCAGTCAGGACCCTAAAACTGAATTTCTACTAGGGCCCAACGTGTTTGCTTACATAAATTAGATAAATCATAACAGATTTCGTTGATTCTTTTTCTATTTAAGAGGTAAGCGAGTACCGAATTATATTCAAAAACAAATTTGGACCCGGTGCCTGTGCTTAGTGCTGAAGTGGGTCTCAGGCCTGACCTCGCAGAGAAAATTGCAACTCGTTGCAATTTTCTCTGCTTTGGCCTTGTTAAGCAATTTTCTATTTTCTCCCCTTGTCATGAAAATAACTATTCACTATGATTTAGAGGAAATGGAGTGAAATATTTTTGTCTATGCAAGTATTTGTCCGAGGCCATTACTGAGGACCCTAGGTCGGTCCTAAGGTTGGCCCTAGACAAAAAAAGGGTTTTTTGCTATGTTGTAGAAAAAATTGAGATGAACATTTTTGTCTGTTTGGGGGACAATTTCGTACTTTCGGAAGGCCTTTCTTACACCGTTTCTTCGGACGGGTTTTTCAATATTGCCCTCTCGGCAATTTACATACAATTTAATGTGGACGTAATTTTATACACTTAAGAATTATGGCAATATTTACTTAAATACGTTCGAGTCTTTTCGTAACATCAACTCTGTTTGCCACATCTATTCTGATACGTACGGGTCCCTTCATATGTTTTGTCTTGTTTTCGCTACCATCGGATATGCGAGCACGTATTTAAAATTCTTTACTAAAACTTGACCAAAATATAGTTCCCTCTGAAAATCAGTTTAGGAATCCTTTTTGAGCGTCGTACGACTCTGGGTAAAAGTACAAAACGTTTTATCCTAGACGTGTACTATAGAGGCTTATCTAGTTGGAAGTTTAAATATATGTGGTACTTGTGTTGTGACTCATGTCTTAGATAGAAGCAAACAGTTCTGCTAGTTACTTTCATAAAATAACCAAAACTCATTCATCAAACCCATACTCTCGGATTAAGCAAAATATGATGACAACTTGTCAAGCACATGGAAATTAGTTTCATTGGCTTAACAATTACAAATTCCCTTTCCTTTAGTTGTTTTTAAAGGGATTTTGATAATACAAATTGTAACGCTAACATGACATCTAAATACATCTCCCTGCGAACCACCAAGGAACGCTTACGCAAAGCAGAAATTACAACACAACAATCATGACAGCATGCTACTGTTTTTCTGGAGAACGGCGGAATTGCTCGGGAGGATGTTAATTTAGAATTTAACTTTTGGGAATTTAGTTTTGCGTTCAATGAAAACGAACTAGTTAAACGACGAAAACACAACATGCACGCCCACCCTATTTCAGACATAAAATAAACTGTCTAATATCTAACCGAAAGAGTGATTAATCGACATAAATGGTCCTTTGTTTCTAAATTAACCAAATAGAAATTGATATTGTCGAGGGAAAATCACATGAAAAGAGATATATACATTTAACATAAAATGTTACAGTTGCATTAGTATATAAAGTGAGACTGTAACATCATCACAACAGATACGACAGCAGACGAAAAATTAACGACTGCAGCGCGTCGGGATTTCAGAGGTGAATACTGTGAGAGAGAAATTATTTATTGTTCGTATCAAAGTTATTTCGATCTACAACATCATATTAAGAAAGGCTCTATCGTTTTTCTTCCATATTTGAAGTGGATCATTGACAACTTAAGAATTTTGAAAATAATGATCATGTTCTCTTTTATTGTTACTAACTGTCGAGTGTTGCAAGACGGCTCTGCTACGAAAAAGAACAAAAAGGCTCCACTCTGTTGGCTGACATGTCTGGATTGCAATACAATTTATCGCTGTTATATTTTCTCACATAGTTGCAAGTTAAAATGACTTAATTTTGTTGTATAACTATACCGGTCATGTCTTAATTAACTGTAACTCGATCAGAGATGAACATAAAGATAAAAACATACATTCATATGCAGACATCACCCTATGATGTTCTATGGTCATTGTTTAACTAGCTATCATTTTCTTCTTTTTCAGTGTTTTAATCAAAATATCAGGGGTCCTATAGGTTATGCGTTCATATAGTTATGTTTGGATGCACAAAAGACGTTATAAAATCTAGATCGTAAAAATTAAACTGCCTGTAATGAATAAGACATAAGTTAGAAGATGCAGAACCATTTTGTTGCTTGTACCATTGAACCGAATAGGCAATGGAGCTTTTATTTTACCCTAAATCTGAATGTACAATGTGCTATGCACACCGTTATACATGATTTACCCCCAGTAAAAAAATGGTCGAATATTACCACATTAAACATTCCGTTTTACGTTTAGTTCCACTGAAAAATCATGCTCTTAAAGATTGAGTTTAAAAACCCTTAAAATTTATGTGCGTTGTAAAAAAAATAAAAAATTTAGCTTCTGAGGGTAAGTTAAGTAATGTTTTAAATCCATTCGTGTGTGAGGAACTAATGATAAAGATGCGGCTAAAGTTTTTCACTAAATTGATCCCTGGAGAGACATCAAAACTATATGGGTCAGGTTCTTTTGAATTTGCTTTCGGATAAATTTTTCGAGTCTATTTACATACTTTTTTGTATTCTATAAAGCACTTCCGCAATGTGTCCAATCACCGTAGGAATTTAATATTCAATTTAAATTTATGTCTCTCTTTTTGCAATTTTATTAACACATCAAGACAACATTTTATCCAGTTTTATACTATTTTTTATTTCCATATCGACTGCATCTAACTTAATCTTCCGATAGAAACCCTTTTTTTTACAACTCACTTTTCCCTTCTTTTAATCCTTATTCAATTTGTACTTGTCTTTCGCGAAAAAAAGGAGTAATATTTCATTTAATGCTACACTATCCATTGCCATGTTTTACTTTATTATAAACATGATACTATGCATACCAAATTCATGGCAAAAAGTAAAGCGAAAAAATGAACAAACTTAGAATAGTAATCAAGTTTCTTCTATGGGGACATATTTAGAAGCATTTATGTAGATTATAAACATGGCAATCTTAAGAGAAGCCATAAATATATATCTTCAGACATTGAGGCACTCGTACAAATGCAAAAACTATGCTTTGAATATTTTATATAGCGTTACAACCCAACTGAAGTTAAATAATAAAATGAGTATCGATGATAGCATATTCATGTTGCTAATGATAAAAGTGGAAAACAAATTTGTCGAGCATAAACAAGAGCGTAAACCAATCGCATAGAAAATACATTTTTGGACTGTTTATCGCCTTAATCCGTTACTGCGTAAGTTTTACATACTACAGGGTCAATGTGCCAGTTTGACGAAAAACATTCCAACGTTTCTGAAGCCTTCTCTCAATGAAATTGTCGATGTTAGCTTCGAAAGTGCTTGTAATTGATTTAAATTATTTTAAAATAAATTTGTTAACACACTCCTAATGCTTTTTTGGTAAATGTTCTTTTGTGAGTTGTACAAAGTGTTGCACGCATTAGTGTGAAAGGAAATTGTACCAGCGGGTTTCCCGAAACTACAAAAAACCCGACCCGAACCCGAATTGTTTTTTTCGGGCGCATGGGTTTCGGGTTTCGAAAATTTTAATCGGGTCGGGTTCGGTCCGAGCCGGGTTTGGAAACAGTTCGGGTTTCGGGTTTCGAAAAATTTTATCGGGTCGGGTTCGGTCCGGGTCGGGTTGTTGTATCATGTTATTCGAATCCCGATCCTTTATTGACTTTTTATATTTTACAAAACTCGTCTAAATTTTATCATCCTACATTACACGAATTTTATTTTAGTCTAAGGTCCGTGAAGAATGCGTGAAATAATGCGTTGAAATAATTTTTGTTTCGAAGTAATTTGGGTTGTGAGTTTCGAAAAACTTGAGTGCCTGGTTCGGTCCGGGTCGGGTTTTGAGACAGTTCGGGTTTCGAAAAATTTTATCGGGTCGGGTTCGGTCCAGGTCGGGTTTTGAAACAGTTCGGATTTCGGGTTTAGAAAAATTTTATCGGGTCGGGTTCGGTCCGGGTCGGGTTTCGAAAAATGGTCGACCCGCTCATCTCTACTCGACTTAGGGAAAGTTTCTCGTTGCGGCATATTTCGACTTACAGTATATTTATTATCCCTTTTCTTGGATTTGGCTCACATGTTTCTTTCAAATCCCAATAGGTGTTCTGACATTGCCTGCTGCACCTGGAAGAATACCAGTTGCCAAAACTCTAAGTAATGTCAACATGGAGTTAGTATTAGGTCCTCAGAGGTCGAAGGTCATGTTTCACGTCAACAACAATTAATTTTTCATCAAGCATTCAAGCTATCAACATCACACAACGTATGAACTATTTTGTAACGAAACTGGGCAGTGGCGGATTAACCTATATGCAACTGTGTCTGAAAACAACACAAAATATAGATTTGAACCTGAATACATACTAGCATGCTTGCCGGTAAAACACAAACTGGCATTCTAAGCCCTACTAGTTTCCGCCCTAGTGCATCATAGATGGCACTAGGTTGGTGTGCAATTTACCACTGACACAGTAAAAACGTCGATAATGAAAGAATCTCTAAGAGCGAAAAGCTCACAAAAAATTGCTTGATGTCACCATCTACTGCTTTCCTCATAGATGATAAAATTCGTGGAAAAATGTTTTTAAACTAGGAAAATTGGTGCTGAAAAGAACGTTTGCAAGTGACGCTGGAAACCTTAATCCGTCCCTGGAACTGGGAATAATTTCGAATTAGCATAACAATGTTTGCCAAACGAATGTATTCGAATAGCAGCAGAAAAGTTATTCTAGAGCGTATCGTTTTTACGTCTGTGCTAAAATAAACATATCAAAAGCTCTAAGTAGCATGAAGTTGAATGAAAAAACATTGCTATAACTAAACCATTCAAAGTTTGATGTCCAACTCTAATACATTAATGTTCGTTGTCATTTTATTGATAATTCATTATCGAGGTTTCTTATTTGCTATTCGTATTCAGTGATAATAAAAAGATAATAACAGAATTTCGTATAAACGGACTACACAGCGCCGTATTTTCGTAATCAAGGTAAAACTTTTATATCTCTTTATGATAACAAAAGACTTTCGAATCTCTTAAGACAGATTCGTTTAATCCACCCACTTAACTCTATTAATTTGTAACATATTGTCTATAGTACATATAATTGAGAAACTCTGCCTTACCCCAAATTAATTCAGTTTTATTCTCTTTCCACATCTTAAATGAATTACTCCTAGAAATGAAAAAAATCCAAATTTCAATGGAATTTCACTTCATTGTCGGTACACAATTTCTACCCTTGTTTCATGGCGCGAATCCATATATAATGGGGGCTGTTGATGATTTTATGTACATGATGAAAAACGTAACGAATTCAATTCATAAAACAGATAAGTAATATGTTCAGCGGTGTAATGGTGAAGTTGGTGAGAATTTTACGAGTTTTATATTTTAAGTACCATCGCATACAAGGTGGGTGCTACGATTTTCCTACAACGAATGTAAATAATGTTTGCATTTTACATATTTATGAAATACATTGTTCATTAGGAAACTTTTAATAGTCATTCTTCGTCTATACGTAAACTAAATATTTGCACTTTGTTCGTAGTCGATAAGAACAAGAGTTTTGCTTTGTTGTTGAGACAAAATGAGTGTCCAAAAAATGTAAATTTTCTATTGCATAATTGTGTCTCGCACTGAAAAATCAGATGATAAATAAATTAAGAAGATTATAGCATGTGTGATAAGTTAGCAGGTGCCGCCTGAACTTATCAATATTGTTTACATCCCTGTCACTTTTCGAAATCCTATGCTAAGGAATACACAAATCTCAGTGTGGAACAAGGTCATTGGGTAACAGATTAAATCGTCAGCGGGAAAGTTAGCTTTCTGACACAACCACAGTCATTTTGGTTTGTGAAAATACTTTAAGTTTACTGATTGTATTTTTCGTCCTGCGAAAGGTAGAAAATATATTTTGAATTATGCTCTCACTTCTCTAAAACGTTATCCGGAATATAGACAATTTTCACGGATGTATATTGGACCTTGAAAGGAAGTCAGTGGCTATGTACTGGCTTTCCACCAAGAATATCCGGGTTCAATCCTGGTGGTGACAAATTCTCTATAGGAGTTTTCTTCAACGTTTAGCATGAAAGTAACGTTCCGAGGCACAACCAGGCTTCTTAATATGGGTAGTTGTGAATTTGGTGCCGCAACGAATCGTACATAGAAGAAGAACAACTTTGACGTCACCCATATTCGATGAATTCTGTGTACAAATATCTGAGTCTAACTTCAGGCGGAGATATAATTAGCACCTAATAGTAAAATGCACGCATGCAACCGTTAGGCGTGGTTTGGAATTCACGTTAAGCATGTGGCCCTACTAGTTTCCGCACCTAGTACATCATAGATGGCACTGGAGTTGTGTGCAATTTTCCACTGATACAGTAAAAGAAACTTTGGGAACGAAAAGATCTTTAAGACGAATCCACCTGAGCAAAAGCTCAAAGAAAATTGCGAGACAAGTAAACAAAAAAGGATCTAGCCTCTGACCCGGACGGGTAGTAACGGCGGGTTATTATTATTATGATGGACCTTGACGTTTGTCCTGTCATTAAGTAGTAGACAAGGCCAACCAAGCCAAATACACGACATTATTCTAGTGACTTTAAAAATTAGATTTTCGAGCAGCGTTTATATAATTAATTAGATACAAATCTAATTTAAAAAAGAATAAGTCATAAAATTTTTGGAAAAAGTTTTTCCTTCTTTATAGGAAGTTTGCGTGTTTAAAATTTGTGATGCGTTTTTCGTTGGTTATTATTATTACTTCGTTGTTCCTTCGTAGAAAGAAGGACGAAAAATACGTTAACTTTAAAATTATGTTAGGTTGAAAACCTAATGGGCGAACATAAACAGCAGTAGATACCAAACAGTAGCACTGAATGAATAACTTGTATGGTAGGTATATAGTATGGAAAGAAAACGCACAAAATTAGAATTTGAAAAATAAAAGATACATTCCAGTAACTAGATATAAAATTTCTGTCTGGGCATAGAATTAAAATGCACATGGAATTTTCGGTGCAATGAGGAGATATACTTGTCTATGTAATAAATAAACAAATAAAAATTTAATTTGAACTTTAACTTTCTCTTGCAATATAGAGCACCATGTGGTTTTTGTACGTAACAAATTTTTCGATTACGTTATAAACATTTAGCTTTTTCATTTCGTTTATTTTCAGAGCTGCTATTAAACGTTTTAGTGTGCTCTGTGATTTGTTGAAGCTAATTAAATTCAACATAAACACGAACATGTCCTTTCCACACGAAAGGAATAAAAGACTTGGTATTTAGTTTTTTACTTATGGCTGCAGTTACTTAACCAAGCCTGGAAATAGTGAACATAAAACACAAGAGTCTGATCAATGTGCTGGGTTTAATACATGTTTATATTTGAGCTCGTTTTGTAGAAAAATTCATTCTTTAGAAAACAAAATTTGGAAAATTGCGTGACTTAAAATTTACAAGAAAATTATTTCATCCCAACGGGATAATTCGGAAAAGGTTCCGAGAATGCAGAAAACATTTAAATTTTGCAATTTTATAGAAATTTGCTTTGATAAACTTATTAGTTTGCATGTTACGTACGCTCGGTCCTTATAGGAGTTTAGTACTATCACTGCTGTACTAATCTATAATATAAAATCCAAAATGTCACTGCACCACACTGCACCTTGCTGCACCTCACTACACTACACCTCACTGCACCTCACTACACTACACCTCACTGCACCTCACTACACTACACCTCAGTGCGCCACTCTACACCTCACTGCACTTCACTACACCTCACTGCACTACACCTCACTACACCTTACTGCTCTTCACTGCATTTCACTGAACCTCACTACACCTTGATGTACTTTACTGCCTCTTACTACATTTTGCTGCAGTAAGATGCATCAAGGTGGAGTCAGATACACCAAGGCACAGTAAGGTGTAGTGAGTTTCAGTGAGATGTAGTTCAGTGCATCAAGGTGCAGTGAAGTGTAATGAGGTGCAATGAGATGCAATGGGGTAGTATAGCCAGGTACACAAGGTGCATTGAAGTGCACCAAGGTGTAATAAGGTGCAGATGGATGCATCTTTCATATATTGCACCTTAATATTGCTACAAGACGGTATAATATATGTAGTTGTTTTATGAAGTACAAGTTCTTTTTGTGGTATTGATAAAAATATTGAGGGAAACATCTTATGGGTGTCATATTTAGTTCCAAGGCTGCTTCTAGGGTCGTCCGACAATCAAAACTTACGACACTCCAAGAAGTCTAAAAAGGAATGCAAGTACACAACATTTGCTACCAAAATAATCACCACGATTTCAGAAAACGATGTTTTCGGATGGTTGATGAAACTTTTTCGCTTACATCTGCACGAAATTAGCGCAGAAATCTCTCCTCAAGGTTTTGAATGAAATATACGTACTTACGGAAAACAAAAAAATTGATTAAAATCGGCTTAGTAGTTCTGACTAGTAGGGACCATTGTATGGGCTTAACTCGCGCTACGTGACTTGGTGCTTTTTCATGGATATTTCTTTAATAAAGAGAAAATAGCGGAAAATTTTGTTGTACTGGATGTAGCGATCCAATGCCTGTCCCTAGCAAATAGGCTGGCCCAAAGGTCGACCCTGAAAAGTATGTTCTTGCATTGATGTTAAGAAAACTCAGCGGAGCATTATTGCCCATCACAAGTATAGATGGGTCCAACCTAGAGCTCTAAGTTGGTCTGTTGGTCGGCTCTAGCGCAAAAAACATTAGTAAATAATTATGAGTCAGAGACTGTCGAAGTACCTTTGAAGATCACCTAGTCGATTTTTTTTTCTTCAAAATTGGCTTAGACGGTACTCTTCTTTGCTCAAAAACTGATTATGTAGATAACTGTTTGGTATAAGTAACTGAACAATTTTTATAGGTTTAGAAAGCCATATCCCGGGCCAAGCCCGGGTAACAATGCTAGTGATCAATAAATTCGGAAACTTGTGTCAGTATGCCTAAGGTCCATTCCATGTATGATTATGAGAGAACGATGCCTGCACACTGAAATGTTTATTTTTAAGAGATATGTTTTATGCAAGATCGTTTTACAGACGTTTTATCTGTAATTTGTCCATTGAACAAAAATCTGGCCCCTGAATTGTTTCGAATTAAAATGGAATTTCTCGGAATGGGAGTCATCTCATTTTCAATGGATTTGCGATATTAAAAACCTGCGCAGAAGAAGAAAGTTCTTATTTGCGGTCAATGTATGAGTTTTTCCCATTCAACCGGATATCTTAGAACAGCCTTTAAGGTCGGACGAGGACCTACAAAATAAAATTTGATGTCAAAAGTAGGTATCGAGATAAACGATTTGGATCGTTTAGATAAACAAATATCCAATTGAGGTAAAAATGTTAAAATAGAGAAATGTATTTTGAAGATCGTGTGAAATTAACTTGAATTAGGAGGCTCAGTCATTTTTGAGCGTCTCAAATTCACGAAACCATTTTCTTTATTTTTACTTTGTCTGATAAACTTCTGGCTTATTGACAAAATTAGACCCTGCAAAGTTATTCCAATAATGTGAATTATGTTCCTACCATCTGACTTCCCACATGAATGTATTGTTATCAATTTGTTTGTTTGTATGGAACTTATTCCCCTAGTTAACGAAAAATCCAATTTCTTATCTCCGAAACGGAAAGGAAACTGAAATAAAAAACAATTACAACGTCTAATAGGGAAAACCTGATCCAAAATTAGATTTCTCACCATCTAATAAATATAGCATCCCATAAATATCTTAACGATTGCTCTGATAGTAACATTAATCTTTTCTAATATTGCAGAAAGCATGTTAGGTCTACCTACCTAATGCATGTTTTTGGATTTATTTATAAATGAAGAAATTTCCAATGGAAATCCATTTGTCTTAATATTCCTGAATTGTGTAATTTATCAAGACATTTTGTTTGAGAATGATCAATTAAATCTAAATGTTGTTCCTTACATTTCTTCCACGATTTGGTTTATCGCATCCAGAACTTGCCATTAAGTTGTAAAATGTGTGTAAACATCATTTCAGATTGTGTTGAAAATCTTAACCATTTTTCCCAGTCGTTAACAAATAACGTTGCATTGTATATAGCGACAATCAGCGACATTGAAAAACAAAATGAAAAAAAAAAAACGTTGCTATTTGAGCACCCTAAATTAGTACATTTAATGTTGTGCATGAACCTATTTTTAGTATTCCTTCGACGAAGTATGTTAAACCTTAATTTTGTGTGTGCTATACAATAAAAATTTCTTAACCTCATACCCGTGTGTGATGTACAATAAAAATTGCTCAGCCTCATACCAGGATAAACAATGTGACTCAACGAAGTGTAATTGGATGAGTGGAAAACTAAATGCCTTCATTGAACAACTGAAATGTGTCCCTTGGCTACTTCCCAATTTTTTGCACCTGAATTTGAGACATGACATGAAAGTCAAATGGAAGTTGAACGAACGGCAATTTCGAAACTAAAATTCAACGGTATTCTCCCCCTTCCCCTCCCAGGAAACACTTTCCATCGAAAAACGCTTTTAAATCGATTTCGGGTACCAAATAGTAGCAAGAGGAAAATATTCTATTTTCTTTCAAACTCTATCAAAATTCCTGTAGAAAAGATTTTAAGGTAATGCAACGTTTAAAGTGGATGCAGCTGTTGCAATGACGTGTTATATTATTGAAACAAGAGACGGCTCGATAAAAACTTTTCAAAACCAACGTGACAATGTTGCACGTTTTCATCAAAGATTTATTCTAATTTAAAATGCTCGTCACTCTGGAAGGGTTAACACAATGAGTGGAAATGAATGGTTACAGTTTAAATAATTTTTTTTTTTAATTTGACGAGTTGGTATTAATTGAAAAAAATCTATTTCAAATTTCTAAAATTATTTATTTCTTTGATGATTTCGTTAATATAACTATTATCATAAAAGAAAACTTTATGACCTTTAGCGTCAAGAACTTTAAAATCGAAAATTTATCTATCGTCAGAGTATAAATAGAGACGGTTTCAGCAATTAAATATAAGAAACTTATAGGTCTACACTTCCGTTTGTATAGAATTTAGAGTTTGTGTACAGTTCGAAGGTAAGAAGGAAGCATCCGAACCAAAATAAAAATTCAAAACCGATCCGAACCGAACCCGATCTAAAAAAAAATTCAAGCCCGACACGAACCGAGCCCGTTGAACATGTTAAGTTCATTTTTTGGGCCTAATTCCTCATACGTTTTCAATAGGAAGCCATGCTAGCTACTGACCTGGGAAATATTTATCTCATCTTAATATAAAAAAGTAGCAATCATGGCTACCCTATGTTTAAGACAAAAATTGTGAGTCTATTTTTTCATGAAAATGAAAGAATCTGACATCCGCTAGTGAAAGTTTCTACTGCATTATGGTAAGTAGGTAAGAGTAATTTGCTAGAAACCAGAATGTGAACTAATTCCGGGTCGGGAACTAACCCGGGTCGGGTCGGGTTTGGTCAGTTGAAGTCATCAAACCCGACCCAACCCGAAAAAAAGAAAATGAAAACCCGACCCCACCCCACCCGACAAAAAAACGAAATCCCGACTCGACCCGTCAAATTCATTCCGGTTCGAGTCGGGTCGGGTTCAGGTCGGGTTTTTTTCGAGTTTCGGGCGGCCCGCACACCTCTAGGGGAGGCAGTAAAAAGCGGACGCAGTCGGATAGAGGTAGGGAGTAGTGAAGGGTTAGTGCAACTTTCGAAATTCACATGTGGGTCCTTCCATCTGCATAAACCTTATGTTATTCAACTCAACTCAAATTGAAAAAGAAAGAGGGAGGTGTCCAAAATACATCTGAATAGAAGAATTTTTATTTTGACGAGTCCGATGTTGTGGAACAAGGCGTGATGATACGCGAATAACAAGAAGAAAATCATAAATGAAAGATTCTCATCAAAAACTTTGGGTTCAAGTAAGTTTAAAAATGAAATCGTAATTTCCCGTTTCGTTCAATGGCGTGCATCGATTGTTGGATCTTAATCGTTTACTGAATTAAAACTATAAAATTGTATTTATGTACCATTGCCTACATTCAATAATTTGTTTTATTCAAATCTCTAAAAATGTCATTGCACCGTAAAAATATTCATCTTTCTATTGAGCATTCTGAATTGTTGGTTACATGATGTTATGGTGTGTGTATCCGCATATGTCGTATGGGAAATGCATCAAACTTAAACCGATATTATTATTTATTGTAAGGTAAACTGAGTGTATTGGAGGCTCTGGTCTGGAGTGTTGTGACTATACGAAATATATAAATTTTTCAATATGGGCAAGACAACTTTTATATAATTGAATATCTTCACATCAAACAAGAGACATAAACATGCGGTTTGGTTTGGTTTTATATAAAGTAACGTTAAGATACTCCATACTTGCAAGTAGAATAAAACATTACCATTGCTGGAATAATACGAAACGATATCAAATAAATTGGCATTTTTGCTGTTTAAATGCTATAAAAGTATTTTATTTATTTATTTTTTTCGTTCCGCGCGTACAGAAAGTGGTATGAACATAAATGGAATACAATTTTGTATTAAATGTCTCTTGATTTCAAACTGTGACTTAAAATGCAAGAGAATCCAAGCACATACTCCTCATAACTAACGACATAACGTTTTTATTACTTTTAACGAAGAATTAAATACTTTTTCCTTCTAAAGCATATAAACTCTTAACCGCTTGTTGTGTTGACCCAAGAGAATAGCAAAAATGCTGATACAATTTGTACGAAATGTTTTAATAAAATTATGAAAAAAAAACGGCTCGGTTTTTTGGGTGTTACAAAAGATGTACTCATTCATAATACTGAAAAATTGTGCAAAATTAAAATTAATTTGTAGGAACATTTATCATCATTATACAGACAAAAGTGTTTGCATCATAAATTTTCTTCATACTCTTTCCTACCCTTAATAAATTATGATATTTGTTGTACATAATTTTGGTCTACAAAAGGTAAGGTAGTAAAGTTATGTTATATTCAACATAAAGTGAGAAAGGATAAGAGAAATTAATTTTAAATGGATTGCTAATACAAACTTCATGACTATGTCGAGTAAAGCATTGAATAAGTTATGTATGAAAAAAACCGTATACCTGAAGAAAATTGTAAGGGCTATTGTCGCCCTGAGGCGAATTGCCTTCAATACACTCTTTGCTGAGACAACAAAACATTTTGGGTGGAATATAAAGTATTTTTCTCTTTAACTTGGGCTTCAATGCGTTCCACGGCCAAACAAAAAATAAAAGGATATTCGTCTTGTGGTTGTTTTAGTAAAGCTATATGCTGTTCCCTCTTTATATTATCTTGGCTATTTGCACTTATATGGCTTATTTCTTATTACTTGATTAATAAATTAAAATGTGAACTATCATTATTATTATTTATATCATTCGGGCATATAATTAGCCATTTATATACCTGAAAGGATGGTTTTATAATGAACATATTATAGTCGAGTCTCATACAAACTGGGAGGTATATAATAGGCATATTATGGTCGACTCGACTATAATTTTCATGATATTCCGACTGTAATTTTCGATTCGACTATAATTTTCGTAGTCCGACTATAATATCATGACGTCAAATCTCAAAGGAAATAAAAAAACATAACCAAAGACCCGTACGTATCACAATAGATGTGGCAAAGAGACTCGAACGTATCTAAATAAACAAAGAAGCAAAAAATCCAACGTTTTCTGTTCTTTTGTAACTGTAAGAATTTCAAAGATCCATAGAAATTACCAAAGGTAATGTCAAAGGCCCTACCGAAGTACGTCTCAGACCATTCAAATCTAGAAAATCTTATATCCAAGGACTAAGTCTTTTCCCTAAATCCCTGAAACACGTGTTCTCTAAAATTCAATTCTCTACAACTTTGCCTTTGGAAGCAACTTTCTACCTCTCATAGTTCTGGAGATTCGGGTCATCCTGCCCAATTATGGAAGTGACCATATACCAGGATTGTGCCACATTTCCTCAAAACCCTGAAACACGTGTTCGCTTAAATTTAATTCTCTACAATTTTGCCCTTGACAGTAAATCTCCATATTGCATAGTTAAGGAAATATAGACGAAAAACTGTTTTCGTATATGGCCAAGAATCTCAATTTCGTCCATTCCATTGGTCCCAGTGCCCAGACCCCTGACCCGATTCTTACAAAAAAATTTTTTCAGTTTCGTGACATCAAATGTTTTCATGTCACACCAAAATGAGGAATTTCCGTGCTATACTTGCTGAGATATATGCGAAAAAGTTTCATCGACCATCGAAAATTTCATGTCCGGCCTACACTTCTTCGACCATATATCCGGAACTACTTGGCCGATTATGCTCATCTTCGAACTTGAATCATGGGAGGTACCTTTCAGGGAAAAAAAGGCTGATCAGGTTCAGCCGTTTGGAAAAAAATTGGAGACGGACAGACGGACAGACATTTTTTTTATTGCTGATTCGTCATCTCTAGACGATAATAGATGCATCCCCCCCCCCCTCCCACCTCGATTTACCCCATGTTACAATAAAACTGTTTGTAGTAAACGTTCTAAAAGCCACGAGTCAAATGGCGAATTATATGCCCAAATGATATGAACTATCGTATTAACCAAGGGATAAATAGCTTGATTATAGTTTCGGTACGCGAATCTTCCTCGGATATTCACTTCACCTCGACTATAATCGCTCCCTTGGTTAATAATATACTATTAATGAATTGCAAGAATATTTCTTATTCGACTCATTCTTCCAACCCATGCATTGTGCATTGCGAACGCAGTGAAAATATTTTTTTTACTATCGGTACGGAGACGTAGTGAAAGTAGTTTGGTCTTTTTTATTTCTTATTCAAAGAGGCAGTTTTATATCAGAAAAAATTGGCAAATTGCAACATAAGTATTAAAAAATGATTACATCGTATGCGTCTGTCTTTGTTTTCCAGAAGAAACATACGAAGGGGCTGCGAAAAGCTAGAGACATAATCGTTCCGTAGTAGCCCATGAACCTAGCCAACTATTTTTTCCTCGAAAACTGTAAAACACAATATTTAGCTATATTGCTATATTCGTGTACACAATTCAAAACGACTTGACACGTTCCACGTAACTATATAGCGAAAACACTTTCGTGTCAAACAGTCATTTTTTCAGTTTCAAAAATGATTCCAAATTATATTATAGGCCGAATGTATTTCTAAGTAACAAATAGGTAGCAATATATTTCCACTTAACAGTTCATATACGTTGCACGACGAGCTCACCTCAAATAATAATAAAAAAAGCAAAACCATATCAACATCATCAGTACCACACCTCAATAATATTACGTTTTATTGTTCAACATATCTTTGATGCACGATTGGTGAAAAATCACTTTACCACCAGCTTTTACAACAAGTCTTTCAGAGACTTCTCTATTGTTTTTGATCAATCTGCCCTTCTTGATTTTACTGGCAAAAAAGTATATGAAAAAAAAAACTTTTTAGTGTTTTCGTTATTGTTGAAAAGCCAATTCAAATGTGTGAGAGTGATGTGAAGAACCATTGGTAACAAACACACAACAATATCCTTTACGAATTTATTTATTTCCGTTCAACTAGGAGAGCAGCTGATAGGAAACCGACAATGTGTAATATGAATGAAGGGATATAAAATGCATGTTGATGTATGAGCATACCATATGTGGTTCCACTTCTATATAGCTTTTATTTTTATATTCCAGACCGTCTTTCGTATTATACGAACAATTTTATGCATTTAATAATCTTTTATGACGTATAACAGATATAAAACCAAAAAAAAACTATCTTCATACCGTTACAAAAACATATGACCGTAAATAGTAACATAGAATATTATTCTAACTTACATGACACAAAATACTATCATTTCTTGCAGCGTAAACACTGAAGTGGTTAGAACATCACTTACATACTTTACACATCCCCAACTATTTCATTTTATCAATTTCTTAAGGTGTAAGTGCTGTTCGCATCCGGGTACAAATAAGGCATGAAGTTTTCTGATTAAGAATAACTGCACGCATTTCCGTGAAACCTATTGATAACTTCACTTGAGTTCAACTAATCAATCAATGAAATTATCACTTGGGTGCACAGAGTTCTATGTACTATATTGTAAAAGCGTCGTTATTTTAATAAATACTAGCACTCGTTGTGTGAAACTATTTGTCCCTAGTACTCGAATAGTATCTTCATTTTTTATCATCGCACATATATGTCTTAGCTAGGATGATAACTTACACGAGTATTATGGATACTTTTATTAAATATAGATTACGTTTGATTTATGGGAACGAATGACTGGAGACATATAGCAGTACCAGTTTCACATTATGCTAGCGATTTACACATGTGTACCTACGTAGCATTGGATAATCGAAATTCGAGTAATATTTCATTCATATGTCGGTTGTCCTGACAAAAAGCTATGATTTACACCAATGTTCGAATATTTGCCCAATGTTTACAACCACTTCCAATACGACTGGTGTGGGATATAAATGTCGTACAAGAAATGAAAAAAGTCTGATTACAGTCGTGAATGTTTGTCGAATTCTACTAACAACTTGGGGAGGACGTCGGACTCGTGCGATTCGTATCAATAGATTAACAAATCCTTCAGAATGATAATAATAACAGTCCCAATGGCACTGATTAGTCGGGAGCAGCACTGTTAGGTTCGACTGCCGGGGTGTTACACTCAGTAACTGCCAGCTAGTGTGGATGTGGATTAACCACGCTAGGGACCACATGCTTAACGTGTATTCCGAACCACGCCTTCGATTGAAGGATTATTTCTTTTTACGATTTTGTCGCGCTAGTACATCTGGCAACACACAAGCGAGCATCGAACAGAATAGAATCACAATGGAATTTGTCATTATTTTTTTTACCTTTACACACACCTTAACGTAGCAGCTGGATGAGAACCTGCTTGTTTCGTACACAGTGCATCGAATATGAGTGACGTCATACTTCGTTGTGTACAAATCGTTGCGATATTGCTACCCCAACTACCCATTTATGAAGCTTGGGTGAGCTTAGGAACGTTACTTTCATGATAAGCGTTGAAGAAAAATCCTATACAGAATTTGTCCACACCGGGGTTTGAACCCGAGTATTCTTGGTGGAAAGCCAGTACGTAACCACGAATGATCAAAATATTTAATATCTCTTTGAAACCAAAATATAATTTACTTTCACCAATTATAATCTTGATTTTTGATTAATTCGATTCAATTTCAAGGACCTATCCAAAGTCATCCTGGTAAAAAAAAAGATACATGTGTGTTAGTATGTGTGCAACGGTTCGAAATTAGATCTAAAATGTAAATGTCCACGGTAGCTCAATTGGTTAGAGCAAGGTGAAAATTTTGGGTTCGGGTCCCAGTCGTGGCACAAAGTTTTCTTTCAGATTTAATTTCAGAAATATCAATTCTCTCATAATTTCGCTTCAAAGTAATTACCGAATTTCGTTCGCTAAAAAAATTCTATTCAAATCATCGTAAGAGCCTACCGGAGGATTACAGCCCTTACCTTCGTCTAAGCTTCCTCCTCGAAGATAAATAAATATTCCCGCAGTTGTGTAATATTTATGTAAGGCGGCTCTAAGAGGAATTTTAATGTCTTATTATGTTATGTTATCATTATGTTACATCAAAGCTATAATCTCAGTGTTCTAAATTGTAATTTACATTTACGGCATCTATACGTTTCGAAATAAATTCTTAATTGTAAAAGTTTTAAATTGTGTTGGAAAAGCTAAGCCGCGTCGACGAGCACATGTCCATTATGTGAACCTTAACAACCGAACCCCTGAACCAATCGTTCACTATTATTTTTTCATTTTTATACCCGTACGAAGAACGAAGTTCTTCGAAAAGGGGTCTTACGTGTTTTCCACGACGTTTGTAACCAGCCAAATTTCGTTCGGGGGTAGGGAGCGAGCATCGATCATGGTCCTTAGATCGGCAATAAAAAAAATGTCCGCCCGTTCGTTGGTCTGACAACAAAATAACTCGAGTAAAACTCATCCGATTTGCAAAAACTTTTTTCCCCTGAAAGGTGAAAAAACTTTTTTTGAGATAGAATCTGAGCACTGTTGACCCAAGGGTCAATGAGTTAGGGCCGTTTAAGTGGTTTTTTGTACATAACTCAAGCAAATCTTCTCCGGTTTTCATAATTTGTTTTTGTTTGAAAGATCTGGGCATTCCCTACAACTTATGGAAGAAAATTTTTTGATTTTGAGCTTTCCTACTCAGCCAGGGCGCAAAAACTGAGTCTCTACTCGGGCCCAACGTTTTTTTCTACATAATTTCAAAATCTTTTTTTTCCTCAAAGATAATCAAAAAATTGATAACGGGATTGAATTTGAGCATGTCCCCTGCATGTGTTTTCCTTTGATTCCCATCTATCATTTGAAAGACAAACGTAGTGGCACTAGACCTACGTATTTCGTGTGGGTCTAAATTTACTGAACAGACGTGCAAAGAAATCATTCCACGAATTCTTATTTTTTTCCCTAAACATTGTATTTATTGGTAAGGGTAGTGGTATAAATAAACCGAATTTCGTACTAAAATAATAATTATAATACGAAGGTATACAAGAGAAGGAAAACAATATGTCCTTAATTACACTCAATGAAATCTATATATAGACCTTGCATACGCACTAAATAGATTACATTCATTGTACTTGAAGTTCGACGAAGGGAAAAAAGGATATTTTTTTTTCATATACTTCATGCAATCATGTTTATTACCTAATATTACATTACCCACCTAGCTATCGAAAGAGTAATTCTTGACATGTAATTTTTGTAAATGGTTTTAGCGGCTTAACGGATAAGTGAAGAACACAAAATTTCGGTATTTCAAAAAAACACAGTTGAGGACGACATTTCAGCTAGGCGATCAACATTAAAGTGTCTGTAGTAGACCCTTGCGCAATGTCGACGCTGTAAATTTACCGACATTGCTAAACTAAAAAGTCTTTAGAAATGGTCGAAAGTAGCAAAATTTAATTTTGAATTCTATCGAAAGCTGACACATATGATAGAAGACTATAAAAACATAATATGTGGAGAATTTCACCATTCGAAGCCATACACATTTTTCGTGCAGATGTTCACAAATATCACTTATTTTGATGGAAAATTTACACACCATGAAATATTTAAGTGCGTACAATGGCTCAGAAATTTTGCATTTTGATATGATATTCATACTTCAAAAGGTTCCATCAAAAAGCGATTAAATCTCTCGCATTCATGATTTCACTGATTTATGTTTGGATCATTAATTAATTCATATGAGAGTTGTTTAGTTGGAAATGATTTAGTCATACGTATCGATGGTGATTTGTGAATTATGTCTGATAAAGACGTTGATTGGTTCTATAACATTAGCTTCATCCGACAATGAAATATTATGTTCTTGACGATTGTATGCATAAACTTGGTTGCGCAATTTCGCAATAAACAAACGCTTGACAGATAATCTATTTATCAACATTTCAAGAAACAATTCGGAGCAACTAAATTCTGACTATAAATTTACTATTATTTGTCACCTACCATCCATGGAAAAATGTTTACATAATTTACCTCTCCACCTCACACAACTCAAATTACATATCCAGAATACAAATAAAAATACAATCGGAAATGGGGAAGTGAGATGTTAATCGTTGAGGTAGGCAAACACATTATAAAATGTATAATTTAATCTCAATTGAACCGCAGTAGGATTTAGAAAAAAAAAATTACCGAATAAAGGCTAATAATGCTCACTGAATTCAAATAATCGGAATGACGCACTTGAATTTTGTAATATGAATACGATAGCTCAGTGATGTTGTTTGCAATGGAAATTTGATTTTGCAGTGGAACAATAATGCTGATTTCATATTTATTACTATCGGATTAGATTGTGACAAAACAAACAGTATGAACGCCATGGAAAATGAGTTGTAACAAGGACAAAATTCCTTACTTTGTTGATTATCTGGAAGGTGGCTTGTGGAAATTGATACACAACCGTTTGTTGTTACACTGAAAAATTCATAACGCACAAAAATCAACAACGTAGCAAACAATGTGGCCATTGTGTTATAAAACATAGTATACTACATGGACTTTTGGAATCGTTACTTAGTCCAGACCATGGCTTCATAACAAGATTACGTAGATCATTTCGATATTGTAGCACACTCTACGAAAGTTTGATCAGAGGCTAAATTATGATTTATACAGGTTCTCTCAACGATGCTTTTGCCGATAAGTTTAACACAAAATTCATCTTGCATCGGTGACTTCATACATGTCATTCCTCTGTGGACACTACAACTACCCAAATGTAGAAGCTTGGGTAAAGCTTTGCAACGATACCTTCATGCTGGAAATTGAAGGAAAGTCCTCTACAGATCTTAACTTTACAAAAGTAGCTCGACTATAGTACGCTATTTATAACCCTCCTTTCACTGCAATAATTAGCACTTTGTAAGCCCCGATGTGATGACTAAATTTTTGTGTGAATCGTTGTTTGGGTAACTGAGAATTTGCCAAGATGATGTCACGTGGCAGACGCGTTATGCGACAGTAAAACGTTTTTTCCCATCTACGCACACGATAAAAATTAAAAATAAAAATTAAAAGATGACACATCGTAAAAGAAAATCACTTGATTCATTTTCTTTTTATATCATCAAAATTAGAACTAAACTATAAGCAAATTTTACGTTTTTTCAAATAGACTTTCTTTAAACATTGCGGAGTGTTCAAGTTCATATTATACCACAAACACAGGGTTTATAAAAGAGGCTATGAGTGATAGCCATGATGGCTACTTGTCGAAATCCTTTCATGTTATTTTAAATATTACAGCGAAAATTGTACCGTCGATTTTTATGCCAACACCCCTCGTGATGAAATTAACTTAATTCGTACTAAAATGAGTTTTTACAATATACATAGATGAGAGATTACATGGAATGGCATACGTTTTCTATGGATTGGTGCCCGGCAATCTTTTTCAGACTCAGTGCAAAAAGGAATAGTAAAATTGTTATTTACGTACGAAGTAGTAGGTATGTAATTCATTTGTATGAGTTTTGTTAACTTTAGGTAAGAAATGAAATTCGTATGAGTTATTTCCACACTGATTTAGAATTATTCAAAAGCAATGCAATGTGATGATAACAGTGATTTCTTGAAAGAAAATCGTAATTTTCGTTGTTTGTCTATTTCAATTCCCGGTTTTGCAGAAAGCACTGTGTGCAACACGTAACATAATAATAATAATAACATTCCATTTTTCAGCACACGTCCTAAATTTTCATACTCGCTACTAGTGGGTTCCACTGTGTCGGTTCGATCGCTTCGCGTGCCGAAATTGTTTTCATTGCATTTACTGATAGAATGGACCCTCGACATCAGCTTTTTCGATGTTTTCAAGTTCATAAGCCGCCGCCGCCGCGCCAATTCAAGATGGCGGCTAAAACTAGAAATCGCTCCCAAAAATCCATTTTCAACCGATTGTATCGAGTGAGGGCTCAAATTATTACTTGATCTTTTCTCTCACGTCTAAAAATGCTAACTCATAAGAAAACCCATAGATGGCGCTCATAGTCAGTATAATGTCCGACCCCGCCATTTTACTTATTTCTCCCCCATTTTTCAACCGATTTTGATATGTGGGTGCTTTCTGCAATTGGGAAGTATACCGTTATAAGTAAGTATATGCTTCCCATTAAAAAAACGAAATGGCGTCCATTTTTTGGGTCTCATATATATGTAGCAGGTTTCGCTGTGCACGAAAAGGCCACCTCACTCTCACTTTACGGGCGTAAATTGATTTAATTGCATTTTCCGATATAATGGACCATATAGACAAGTTTTTTGTAATGTCCGATTCCGTCATTTTACTTATTTTTCCCCCATTTTTCAACCAATTTTGATGTGTGGGTGCTTTCTGAAATCAGGAAAGATGCCACTATGCGTTAGTAAATCTTTTCCATAAAAAAAGTGTCTGTTAGTTTGGGGACCGTCCGATACTTTACTACACCTAAAAATATGACTCGTATAAATAACTTCTTTATTGACCGCCACTGTATAATGTATTCTACGTAACTTTCTAATTTCCGCTACTGTTGTTCTGTTGAATAGGAATAGACATCAAGGGACAATTAATGGCATGATCGGTTTGTCTCACATAGGTGCGTTAACAGCGGCGCCGACTTGCTTACCGTCCATGGGGGGCAAGCAAAATTTTTTAATTTGATTATGTGTATTTGGCAAACATGCCAAAGTAAGCAATGAAACGGTAGCTAATGTTTGCTTTTATAGCGAAAGTTATAAGAAAATTTTTTGAAGTAATAGATTCCGAATGAAGCTGTGGTATTTGCCGTTTATCTGACAGAAGTAAGTGTTCACACGAGCGAAAAGTTTTCTATTTTTGTTATTTAATGAAACCCACAGCAATTATAGATTTTACAAGAAATATTCTTAAGTCCTAAAATACCCTAAGAATTTGAATCTCTCAATTTGTGAAACGAGTTTTTTTTAAATTATTGGAAACTTTCGAAAAGCAAGTCTGTTCTGGCCATTAGGGTGCAATTCTGAGACATTCTCATGAAAAATTCAGGCCCGTTTCGTTGAAAACTCTATAGATATATGCTACTTGTAGTGGTTTACAAGTATAGGTTAAGCACAATAGGCCCAAAGGTGGCCTAGGTGCTGAACACATAACCTATACGTCAAGAAGTGACTTGAGAAGTGAAAAATGTATGGGCTAGAAGTTTGGAATAACACTTCATCGATACAAAATTGAGCTAGGTATTCCAATATATTCAAAAAAAATTGTCGGTCCTTGAAAAAACGTCAAATGTAAAACGGATTACTAATCCTGTAGGATGGAATATGCCTTGAATGTACCATTTCTGTTCAGAAAGTTATTAAATTTACCCTCCGTTTAATTTGTTATGTTTATTCCTCTCGTCATGGAGGGCGTTGCCCTCCATGGATCATTTCATGGGGGGCAGTTGCCCCCTGCCTCCCTATACTCGGCGCCGCTGTAAATTAATTGTTACATGCTATTTGATGCAAATGACTATTTTTTTTATAAATATGTGCGAAATCTCGACAATTTCTTGTTGCGTATCTCAAATACCCCTTGAGCCACACTCATGGGGGTCTCTTATGTTACGTCCATAAAGCTCAACCAACTAAATCCCAAATACCGCACACCGTACGGGGCGCCGAAGTTAGAACGAACAACCTAAGAAGTGAAGGTAGTGTTGGTTGAGTGATCGAGGAGTTCTCGCAATTGTAAACAATGTTGTTTAAGAGTCAATCTGCGAAATCTTCGACCAATTTGAAAACAACCCATCTCCGATTTTTGCTATCTATGGCTTATTCGATTCCATGGACCTGAAGGAGAAATTCGTAGAAGAACATTTGTCTCGAAAAAATATAGCTTTGGCAGTGGAACGTCTGAGAAAATGGTCTGCACTGAATATTCAATAACTTCAACAAGATTAAGGCCTTCTTCAACAAGAACAAGGCCTTCTTCAACAAGAACAAGGCCTGGAAATTTTTCAGGTAAGTAGCCCTCATGGAGACGAATGTTTTCAGTATCTACTTTCCCGGTGTGTGGGGTGGTATCAATCAATCAATAAGTGTGTGATGGGTGGTATAACTATTTTTCTTCGAAAAAATGAACTTTTTAGAAGTCGATTTAAAAAAAAAAACTGCACATGTGGCAATGAGTCACAATTACAAACGAATAGCTGATAGACGACGAGATAGAGGAAGTTAAAGGCTGCGAACTCCCAAGGAAAATCTTCTTCTTCTTCTTTTGCAGCCTTTTATATCCACTGCTGGATGTAGGCCTCCCCTAATGATCTCCACTCGTCTCGGTCCAATGCTACTTGTTGCCATGTTGTGCCTGCCATTCTTTTAATATCGTTCGTCCATCTTTCCGGTGGTCGTCCCATCGGTCTTGTTCTCGGCGGTCTCCACTGTATGATGTTTTTTGGAAAATCTGGCTACGAATAAATCGGTTTCGAACGGGATAAAGCTACTACGCATTTTTGATACATCGTTAGAAATTCGCGGAGTCGCCCTTATGCCAAACCGGAGAGATTCAGACCATGGACCACATCCTCAATGAATGCAACATACACCATTTTATGGGCGACGATCTCAAGTTCTTGTTTGTTCTTTGTGTTGGAAGTACAAATATCCTTATCGCTCAACTATCGCATTCCCTCCAAAAAAGAAAATGAATAGAAGAAGGACAAAACACCATCATTTGCTCTCAACATAACAACGCCTTTAAGCGGTTAAGAGATTCAAATTCTAAGAAAACAGGAAATCTTACGCTAAAAATGTTCTACAAACTCCTAGAAATGATTGCTTGATTTTAACTGCAGTTATCTACAAAAACAAACTAAACATAAAGGTTTTTTTATTGCCATGAATGGTTCAACTAAAAAAAATCAAAATTCAAATTTTAAGGGCGAAAAATGATTATTTTACGTTTCGTGAGCTAACAAAATATTAAAATTCATAAATTCCGTCGCAGGGATAATACATGTTTTAAACTCTTCATTATTCCTTTTATCATATGAGCATAAAGCGGCATAAAGGTACGATGTCACGTCGAATTTATTGGTTAAAGATTTCGTTTTTTAGTTAAATTGTCTCTCGGAGCAATGAGATGAAAATAAATGGCCGCTTTGCTTCAACATATTTTCTGTTTTAATATAAAAAATAATCATTTAAATCTATGTACTAAAGATAAGGAAATTTATTGCATTTAAGAAATAGTATGGAAACGAGCAAACGACATAAAAGAGGAAAGAAATCAATTCTGACTAAAAATAGGGACGTTTATAAGGATGGCATATGTGTTAAAATATTAGAATATTGGTTTTAAGTTTTCATGTGATTGCAGTCAAGACAATGGAGTTAAACATTAAATTTCATCAAATGTCTTGGTACATTAAATAGATATTTTCGAAATCAATAACATAGACTACGCAGCAACGTACGATTTAAATATAAATTTACATAAATTCTGAGCCAATGTAGCGCCGTCGCGATCGCAAGTAACACGGAGGAATGCAATAAAACTTTGTTAAATTGGCTAAAGGGCAATAGATTATAGCTCTTTATAAATAACGCGTAACATGCGCTAGGTCCAGTCAAAATGCTCTCAGGGCGGTCTTTTAAGTACCTATTTATATAATAATAACAAAAAAGTAAAAGAACCTGCCTAAAAGACGCTAATTGACTGACGGCGGACTGTCGGAGCAGAAACCTCAAGCTTTTTGAAAAACAGTCCAAAGCAACAGCGTAAGAAACTAAGATACATCGAAAATCCAAATTGAAATACATACCTTGGGGAGAATTAGCCCCGTATACTTTCGTAAGGAATCTAAAGATCTCTAAAATGATATTACAATTTAATTTGTTAAGAATTTTACTGCCAGTTACTTTTCGGAACATATTCTAAGAAAACTTTTTCAAATAACAAAAGATTGGAATTCTTCATTCAACCGTGATTGCGTCGATGTATGCGTAGTGCTATTGTGGTGGTTCAAAAAATAGAGTCATTTTGCGAAGGTATGAATACCAAAAGAAAAAACCCTATTTTTGTATATAATATTGAGAGAATTTCACATCAATTGTATAGTTGCGCGTAAAAAATTTTTGCTTTTTTGGTGGTCCATGGTCCATCTCCAAAGAACTCTAAAGAATTTATTTTCTAATGTAATGTAAAGTTTTGTCTCAAATTGAGGTCTATTTGCACCGAAAAACAAACAAGTTAGGAAGTGTCCTGCGTAAATTATTTTCGTTAGTATATGTTGTTCTTTTAATACGGTTTCTACTCACACATTTTGTTACAAACCTTTGAAAACTAGTTTCAGGTTCGAAAAAAAAAGGTTTTTGCCAGAGACACAGCGGTTGTTTATTCAAGTTACAAAAAATTATGTAGATCGTAACCAGAAATATGATTTCTGATCTGAATTGGATTTTAAAAACTAACTGAAATTGCTCGCTTTATGATATTTCATACTGTAGGGTCTGTTTTTCAGTCGTCAAACGTTTTAAATCTCAAAACAAAAAATGAATTTGAGGAATATAACAATAATTTGCGTAACTATATGCAACTAACATTTAACTTACTCTTCAAAACGTTGGGAGATCACAGTGAGGGCAATAACGTCCAGTCATAGAGTGATTGGGACATCATTGAAACCGGTCGTAACTGGATAAGGGAATGAAGGTGTAACCAGTTTTCAATGTCTTAGTTAAGATTCGAATTTCCAAGAGGTAACAAACTTACGATATTCAGACTAAATTACATAAAAGTTTCAAACCATTTTCGTTGTCCTCGGGCACTTTATCGATACAAAAACGCATTTTTTGCAGCACACACACACTCACAAAAAGACACACATAGATGAAATACGTCAAACAAACAGATATTTTGTATAAACATAAACTCGTTAAAAGGAGTTTATTGCTCTGTTGTATGACGTTTAGTGACGTTAGTACACGTTTCATAATACTTAGTGTAATTCACTTAAGAAGAGAAACTGCTACGTCGTCGGTCGCTGGAGAAGCTAAAATAAATTTGGAACATAATATACATTAATTAAGTAGCATATCTTGTATAACGACACATAATTGCTCCTTATTCACAACAAAAATTGTTTATATACACACGGCATGGCATAACGAATTTTCCCAATTCATACAAAAATTTTGAACAATTGCTGCATCCGCTTCAATAATTCTTGTAATATGAATTCAGAAAAAAATTTTCTTTTTACATAAACTAACATGAATGAACTTTGTTATCTGGTTTTCAAGTGTAATTACGGTGCACATTCTTTTGTCTCCTCTTTAAACGAGTTAAGTGATGTTTTTTCGTGGTTTCTTTTTAAAGCTTGATATTATGTAGCGCTGCTTCATTGTATTACTTTTTTTGTAGTTAGCTAAGTTCTGAGTTTTTAATAAACAAACTTTGAAGTTGAAATTACGTGTAAATGCATTTTTAATACGTTCCGCCATTAATTTACGAACATATATTGAAGATACACAGGTAATTATTATCATTTTTTTCTTTGATAAACGATTATAATTCCTTCAAAAGCAGCATAATAAATAATAGAGTCGACATTCATCATAGCATAAGATTCATATAACTAGTCACATTTTAACTTCACAGATGGTGGGGAATTTCTGAAAAAAGACATTACGACAGGATATTTAGACGGTTTAGCGTGTGATGATTAGGATGTCATTGTGTTTTGTTATGTTTAAAACCCGATTAGAATGTCATGTCATGTATCTCATGCACACAGTCTTCCACGCAGCAATTTATTGGAACGACTGTAAATAAACAAACGAAAATGAAAAAGTGTGAAAGACAATTTTATCATGACTTTGTTCCAAATGTTCTTCTTATCAAGTGGTAGGGTAAACCTGATACGATTCAAAAAGAATTTAAGAGGATTTTCTTTGGTTTTCCGAGTCAATTAAGTTGGACTCCTACGCTAATGTTGATCACATCTTTTTTGTCTGTTCTATTTTGGTCGAAGAGCAAAAATTAAAGCAGTTCACTGAGGAAAATATCTACAAGCCACGTAGGAATTGTGTTTATAATATACGCCGCCGACGTACGCGGTGAATGTATTACCTTATTTAAGTATTGTGTAGTATCCCATACGTAACGAACGTATTATAAGCTTACATTATACGTGCACGGTGGATAAAATACGTCTGTGACGTATATTATAAACACAATTCCTACGTCGTTTGCAGATATTTTGATCAGTGTAGGGAGTAAGAATCGTTCACAAGTTCTACAAATTCGTGGAAAAAATCTGACATACAATCTGTATACATAAAGGTTAAACTTTTTAGACCCGTACGAAGAACAAAGTTCTTCGAAAAGGGGTCTATTGTGTTTACCACGACATCGGTCATGGTCCTTAGAAGACGAATCAACAATAAAATAATGTCCGTCCGTCCGTCCGTCAACATCAACACGATAGATCAACCGATTTTCAAAAACTTTTTTGTTTTTTGGGATTAAATCAAGGCACTGTTGGTCCAAGGGTCAATGAGCTAGGGCCGTTTAAGTGGTTTTTGGTCTTTTGCACATAACTCGAGTAAATCTTCTCCGATTTTCATAATTTTTTTTTTTGATTAAAAGGTCTGGGCATGCCTCACAACTTTTATGGTTTTGAGCTTTTGTTCTCAGACAGAGCCCTAAAACTGAGTCTCTACTAGGGCCTAAAATCTTTTTGTTTTTCAGAAAATTGATTACGGGATTGTAATTGGGCAAAATCGGTTGAAAATTTCGAAGTTACGTTCGAAAAAGAGGTGAAAAACGTAGTTTTTTGAAGGTTGATGGAACTTTTTCACTTATATCACTGCGAAATTAGAACGGAAATCGCTATTCAAGGTTTTGAATGAAGAAAATCATGAAAATTAAATTAGTGAAAATCTGTTGAGTCGTTCGGGCTTTAGAGTCCTTAGTGTGGGCCCAACTCACGCTACGCGACCCAACACGATATCTTGGTGGTTTTTCGTGAATATTCCTTTAATAATGAGGTTTTTTGTGCAGTGTTGTAGAGAAAAGGGAGGCGAACTTTTTTGTCCATGGAGGTATGGGTCGGAGGCCTCTGCTAAGTCCTCTAGGTCGGTTTTAAATTCTGGGCTTATTTAAAGGGCTTGGAGAGACTTCTTGCGCCGTTGCTTCGGACGGGTTTTTCAATATTGTCCTTTCGGCAATTTCCAATCCAATCAAATGAGGACGTAATTGCACATATTTTAAGAGTTAAGGCAATATTTCCTTAGATACGTTCGAGTCGTTTCGTAACATCAACTCTGTTTGCCGCATCTATTCTGATACGTACGGGTCCCTCGCATATGTTTTGTAATGACATCACCTGGCCGTATATGCAAATCAATTCGTTTAAGTGACTAGATGTACCAAATACAACAAAGTGTAACCTTCGCTAAAATTACACAATGGGAAGATGGGATTACGGAAAAAATGGAATTTAACTTGAATTAGCATACATGGCTCCTCCTTGTTTTTCATAATACAGAAAACTTGAAAAAAGGAAGCAATTTTATCCTAAAACAACGAGTTACTGAAATTCATTTTTGCGTCTACGTTTTCGATCGTGCACACTGTGACATGACTTCACATTCACTCCTAATATCCAAGTTAAGTCGACAGTCGACATTGAAACCCAAATGCATTGACGTTTACACGAGGATATGAGCTACGTAATAGTCCTTAATTTACATATAGAAAGGGTTTATATCAGCAATATGAAATGTATGAAACTATTTTCCGTTGGATTACGTTGTATGCATGAATTGTCTGGTTACGGAATTTTCTTCTCGTACGAGATATTTTTGAAACATTTACTCGAATTCCCCTAACAAAAGAGGCTAAAATGAAATGAATGGGAAAAGAGGGTTGGTTGTTTTACAGCGAAATTTTGCTAGAATTATATACCACGAAGTCTAATGCATACACTTTAAATATAATTTTGTATTTTTTTATTATTAAAAAATTTTATCAAATCTTTCATATCTCCCGGAAAGCATTATTTAACATTGTACTCATATATATTGTATGTATGCTAGAGTTTTTTTTTCACTGTTTATTTATTCAAAACTTGTTTTGACGATTTGATACACCTGGTTTTAATTTGAACACATCAAATACAACACTTTGAAGTTACAGTTACTTTTTCTGAATAAGGTGACAGAAAATTTACTCAGAATTTTTGTGTTGCGATAGATTCTTGTGTACGATAATGATGCATGTAGGTGAGCCAAATGTTATACATTGAGCGAGATAGTTTTAGTTTTCTACAAAAAATAAACGAATCTTAAAATATTTTATGTAATGTTATTCAGCATCAGTTTTGTGTTAGTTTAAACAACAACAAAAAACTATAGAGTTTATGTTGTTCTGTGGAATTAAATTAGATTCAATGGAAGGGATTGTAATTGATGTGAAAGAATAGCCAACATTTTAATTAAAATTTTAGATTAAACGACGTGCACAACATTTTCAACAATGTGTATATATGTGAGTCATAGCAAAGCTACCAGAAACTAACAAAGCTTTGGGTGAGGAAATTAAGAATAGGGAATTGACACTTTACATCTGATAGTTTGACAATATTAACACATACCATACCATAGAAGAATTTTCACATGTTAAAACATGTAAAGGGACCCGTACGTATCAGAATAGATGCGGCAAACAGAGTAGATGTTACGAAAAGACTCGAACGTATTTAAGTAAATGTTGCCTTACGTCCACATTAAATTGTATTGGATATTGCCGATAGGGCAATATTGAAAAACCCGTCCGAAGCAACGGCGTAAAAAACCCTTCCGAAAGCACAAAATTGACCCCCAAATAGAGAAAAATGTTCTCCTCAATTTTTTCGACAACATAGCAAAAAACCATTTTTTTGTCTAGGGCCGACCTAGGGTCCTCAGGAAAGGCCTCGGACAAATACATCATCATCATCATCATCAAACTTTATAGATCGTCTATACCTTTCGGTGTGGGGTCTTTACGCCACAACCGGGTGATCTTGGACCACCCTCCTCCATACCCTCCTATCCCCTGCCAAGGAGATTGTTTGTTCACTCAGTGAAAGTACCCTAACTTCTAAATCTGATTTAATTGAATCTATAAACCGTCTCATGTGCATTCAAAATCCTCTTTGGTAGCTTGCTATTACCCATCCTCAGAACGTGCCCGTACCACCGCAGCTGACTTACCCTTGCCGCCTCTTCCACTGACATAACCCCTAAATTTTCCCTAAACCCTCATATCAGAAACCTCCTGGCCATGCACAAGGTACCCGCAGTCCACCCAACTTTCACTACCACATAAAATCGTTGGCCTGAAGATTGACCTGCGAATAGCTAACTTTGTGCCGCTACTTAATTCATTTTTGTTGAAGACATGAGACCTCAACTGACTGGCCACTACGTTACCCATTTTCCTCCTTTCTTCAAATTCCCTAACAAATTCCAGGACAAATACTTACATAGAAAAAATATTTCCTTCCATTTTCTCTACAACATAGTAAAAAACCATTTTTTTTGTCTAGGGCAGACTTTAGGACCGACCTAGGACCAGAGTGATATGCCTCGGACACATACTTCTATAGACAAAAAATGTTTCCCTCAATTTGCTCAGCAACATAGCAAAACAAATTTTTTGGTTAGAGCCGACCTTAGGACAGACCTAAGCACAGGCACCGGGTCCAAATTTGTTTTTGAATATAATTCGGTACTCGATTACCTCTCAAATAGAAAAAGAAACAAAAAAATCAGTTAGGATTTATCCAACTTATATAAGCGAACACGTTGGGCCCTAGTAGAAACTCAGTTTTAGGGTCCTGGCTGAGTCCAAGGTTTTCTCATCAAAACATTTTGTTCCATAAAACGGAAGACAGTCCTAGACCTTTCGACCAAAAAAAATTTGAAAATCGGAAGAGATTTACTCGAGCTATGTACAAAAAACATGTAGAGCGCTAGCAGAAACTCGTTCTTAGTGCCCTAGCTTAGTCCAAGAACTCAAACTTAAAAAAGTTTCTTCCATAAAGTGTCAGCCATGCCCGGATCTTTCGAACAAAAAAAGTTTATGACAATCCGAAAAGATTTACTCGAGTTATGTACAAAAAAAACTTGGTTTTAGTGCGCTAGCTTTTCGAAGCACCGCGTTCTTCGTACGGGTCTAAAAATGGATTAATTCATTAAGGACTTTTTGAAGAGGTGACATGGAAATAACATTTAAAATTAAGTTTTCAAAATGTAATGAGGTGTTTGCTCGCTTGAGATGTTTTATGAAATCAGTATACTGCTATAGCAAGTTACATGTGAAATTATAGCTCATCTATTATGCGAAAATGGTATTCAGGCAAACATTTCATGATTCAGAATCAAAGATGAGATTCAGTAAGAATGTGTTAAGTTGCTCCGAAAAAACATCGGATTCCAAATTAGTATGCGATATTCTTTCAGATAACTTTGGACCTTGATATTCAACTGTGCTGACTTATGTTTCATATATTTGTCGAAATCGCCGTAATTTCATCAAATTCTGGTAAAATTGAAGGTATTTTTGAGGTTGGCTGGTCTCAGGTATATTGGCCACTAATACATGAAGTAAAGCTAGTCAAAATATTAGTAAACGCAAAGAAAATCGTTAAAAACTAACATTAGCTAGAAGTTTGAAGAGATGGGAACAACATTTCAGCTTTGTATTGTAACAATAGTCTTACGAATCTATATTTCTATTGAAAAAAAGAAATGCTTAAAGTTTGTGCGATGCAAGAACATAGTAAACTGATGTCCGAGTGTACTTCTGATAAGATGTCTGCACGTATTACTTATTTGCCATAGAAATAACTAAAGTTAATAACGTGCAAAGAATGGAAAATATTTTGTAGCGACCTCTTTCATGTATGATTTCTCTGAAAATATTTTCAAAAACCACATATCGAAGTCCCAACACGTATGTCTGACACTTTTCGTGTTCGTAGAATTCTCACAATTCATGTCCTTCACCCAACCGGACAATACATATTTGCAGAGGAATGATAAACAAATTATTAATTAAAGAATGCAGGCTTCATTGGCATTGTTTATATCTCGCATAAAATTTCTCGTATGCCGTCACTAAACAACATAATTTCATCTGCAGCTCATGAACAGATTCTTCGAATTTTAAATAATATGGAATTTATGATTGTAACGTTTTGTACCAACGAACCCCACATCTTTCAATGGATATCACCCTTGCCACGTATTATGTACGATTTTATTACTTAAGTCATATCACTTAATATTATAGCAACCACTTACAAGCAGAACTCGTTAGGAAGTTATTTTTAAGAAAATTATGTAACACATGAACCAATTTGGTTGTAAAAATAACTAAAGCATAGTGGAACGATTTCAAACTTTTTTGTTTGCCGCCCTTTCAGTTTTGTACTCGATTTCATTTTCTTTCAATTTTAATCTTAATCGTTCACATAACTCAACTTCCATTATCGAGTTAAATTAACGTATAGGTACACGATGGTATCTTCTACTCTTGTGAGATTTATATATATATATATATATATATATATATATATATATATATATATATATATATATATATATATATTTTTTATAATATAAATATTTCATATGTTCTACACGTACACCACACATAAATATTCCAATTACATTCCAAAGTATAAAATCAATGATGATTATAGAAAATTATTTTTCTTTCCAAAATGGATATAAAGAATCCCTTCACCCAATAGCTCTGAATCATCAAACAAGATTACAATTAACACTCCTCTCTAGTGCTTTATATTATAGTCCATTTAGAAACCATCAACTTTTATTTATTCAAGTCATATACGAGTCCGTTGTCTATATAAAGCATTAGTTGTTATAAAAATAATTTTTATTTTCGGTTTTATGTAATGTAATGAAAATGATGTAAAACAACACACCAAAAAGAGAATCAACGAACATTATCGATGAGTTACGGTAATTTAAAAAAAGTAAAATGGCAAAAAAATTTTTTTTTTTTTGTAAAATGATTATTTTGTTAATGTTTTAATCATCACGTCTAATTAGAAAGGTCATTAAATATTGAAATCAGACGATTTAATTACCGTTTTTAGGGTTTATTTTCTCATAATTTTAAAATATACAATTTTATGTTGCCTCATTTGCATTTTATATAAAAAAATGACAAAAATCGTTTTCGAAAAAAAATCTGGCGAAACGTTTTACCTTCGGAATTCGCGGGACATTTTTTAAAACCAGAACCCGCTTTTTTAAATGCTGGTGTGGCCGATGATCGACCTGATCGATTTTTATCGAATTCGAACTTCGACTGGAGAGAACAGGATCATATTCTGAATTCTATTGTTTTTGCAAAGTGTGAAGGTGTAGTGGAATAAATCGCGCATTTGAAAGTTTATCTTTATAACACTTTTTTATGCCCCACGTTCTAAATGTTGATCAAATATCGCGAGATTGGGGAAAGGTCCCAGGACGGTAGCCCGTCGACTTTTCACCGATAGAACACAGATGTAGTACATGTTGGATATCTTTTTTATATATCTTCCGGTTCGTTCTTAAGCTTTCGAGACAACAATATCAATTGTCAAATTAGCACTGAAATGAAAGTCATTTTTCGGATGCTAAAAATGAATTACATTTTCTTTGATGACAAATTCAAATTCAGCAAAGAATGAAGAATGAAATAAAAAAATCTACTTGATTCACGTATTTTAATGGCGTTTTGGGCACACTGTGAGTTGACAACCTCGTCTACGACTCGTACTGGCTCTTCAAGTCTAGTGCGTAAAACAACATTTACATCGAAAAATAGTAGCTTTTGATACAAGTTATGAGATAGATATGAGACTACCAGCGTACGTAATGTGTATCAATCAACGGTTTTTGGAATTCACCGACAAAAAACGAACTTTTCCATGCGTGTTTATACATGCGAAAATTTGTCGAAATTTCAACTTTTCGCACTAGTACGTAAAAACAACTTTTACGCAGTAGTGCGATAAAATTTCATCACATGAGTGTGTAAAAGTGGTTGGAGATAGTTTTGTCGCAATTGTGTGCGAATAATAACCTTATGCAACACCGAAATGATGCACGAAAAAGCGGTGCCGTCACAAATGTGTGGTCGAAATCACAGATTTTATTGAAGAAGAGGGAATAAAATGTCCTCATTTTGTCCGTTCTGGCTCAGGAGCCCGGATATAGGTGTGTACTAAAAACGGTAAAAACTCTTTAAAAAAAAATGATTCCAAAAATTTGTCCTCAATATGTCCTTAATTATGGACACTTCCATAGTACAAGTACTATAATACTGTATTTTTATTGTTCTTGACAGAAACACTAAGAATGCCAAAAATATGTCTTCAATTTGTCCTTTTAGGATGTAACGCCTAGAAAAACATATGAAGGGACCAGAGATGATCGGGTTAAACATTTTTTGAAACCCGACCCGATAAAATTTTTCGAAACTCGAAACCCGAATTATTTTAAAACCCGACCCGGACCGAACCCGACCCGATTAAAATTTTCGAAACCCGAAACCCGAACTGTTTCAAAACCCGACCCGATTAAAATTTTCGAAACCCGAAACCCGAACTGTTTCAAAACCCGGACCGAACCCGACCCGATAAAATTTTTCGAAACCCGGACCCCAAAGTCTTTCAAAACCCGACCCGGACCGAACCAGACACTCAAGTTTTTCGAAACTCCCAACCCAAATTACTTCGAAACAAAAATTATTTCAACGCCCGACGTCTGCATTCTTCACGGACCTTAGACTAAAACAAAATTCGTGTAATGTAAGATGATAAAATTTAGACGAGTTTTGTCAAATATAAAAAGTCAATAAAGGATCGGAACCCGACCCGATAAAATTTTTCGAAACCCGAAAGCCGAAACCCGAACTGTTTCTAAACGCGGCCCGGACCGAACCCGACCCGATTAACATTTTCGAAACCCGAAACCCATGAGCCCGAAAAAAACAATTCGGGTTCGGGTTCGGGTCAGCTTTTTCGAAGTTTCGGGTAACCCACTCATCTCTAGAAGGGGGTACGTATCAGAATAGAGGCGACAAACAGAGTTGATGTTACGAAAATGCTCGAACGTATTTAAGTAAATGTTGCCTTACGTCCACATTAAATTGCCAAAAGGTCAATATTGAAAAACCTGTCCGAAGCAACGGTGTAAAAAATCCTTCTGAAAGCACAAAATCCTTCCCCAAATAGACGAAAATGTTCACCTAAATTTTCTCCACAACATAGCAAAAACCCATTTTTTTGTCTAGGGCCGACCTAGGCCCCTAAGTTTACTGGCGACCTTGGCACATACGTCCATAGACAAAAATGTTTTCCTCGATTTGTTCTACAACATAGTAAAAAAAATTTTTTTTGTTAGGGCCGACCTGAGGACCGACATGAGGCCCACATGAGCCCTAAGCACAGGCAAAAGTTTCTTTTATATATTGTCGGCCATGCTTAGATCTTTCAAACAAAAAATATTTTTCGAAAATCGTAAAAGATTTACTCGAGTAATGTACAAAAAACACGTAAGGCCCTAGCAGAGACTCGTTTGCAGTGCCCTAGCTAAGTCCAAGAACTCAAATCAAAAAAGTTTCTTCCATAAATTGCCAGTCATGCCCACATCTTTCAAATAAGAAGAAATTTATGAAAATCGCAAAAGATTTACTCGAGTTATGTACAAAAAATAAAAAAAACCCAAGCAGAGACTCGTTTTTAGGGGTTTAGCTAAGTCCAAGGACTCAAACTTAAAAAAGTTTCTTCCATAAGATGTCAGCTATGCCCAGATCTTTCAAACAAAAAAAAATTATGAAAATCGGAAAAGATTTACTCGAGTTATGTACAAAAGACCAAAAAACACTTAAACGGCCCTAGCTCGGCGGCCCTTGGACCGTCAATGCCCAGATTCAATCCTATGAAAGATTTTTCGATTATCTTTCAGGGAACGGGACGGACGGACATTTTTTTAATTGTTGATTCGTCATCTAAGGACCATGTGATCGATGCTCGAAGGACGGACAAAAAGGACATTATATTTCCTCTTCTTCAATAAAATCATTGATTTCGACAACACATTTGTGGCGGCACCCGAAAAAGCGAGTTTTTTGTCGGTGCATTGCAAAAAAAACTATTAAGTAACTTCGGTGTTTGATAATACCGCTTTGTAGATGTTTAGTTTTAAAACAAAAGAAAAAAATGTACTTACGAACTGTTACCAATTTTGGATCGAATTCGTCAACGATTTTCTCCAATTTACTTAATCTGCCTTTTAGAACAACCGTCCTGCCACCAACTGATTGTAATTCTCGATTCAATTCCGTAAAAATGTCATTAGCAATTAATACCAGCGAAGCCAGTTGTCGTAATGCATTGCTCAATGTTAAATTGGTGACCGCCTCAAATTCATAATCACTCAAAGTTGTTGTTGACGTTGTAGTTGGTCTTTGCGATGCAACAACATTGCCAGAAGTGGTTGCTCCTCCATTTTCCGTTGTGGACGCTGTTGCTCCTGCTGTTAATGGTCTCTTTGTTCGCGAAATATAAATAGGCTGTACAACACGTTGAACAAATGGCATTTTGGCGCATTTTATACTAATTACCGACGAGTTTTTTTTATTTAAGTGTTCGCTTTATGCACGTTGGGTGGAAGCAAAAATATTTTCGCTTTTTTCTATAAACAATAGGCACATATCACGTAAATGGTATTTTTATTTAAATTTATGTCACTTTTTATAGTTTTGCATTATTTTTGTTGGTGTTTTGTTTTGCTATGCAGACATTATGCTTTCCAAAACGGGTTTTGTTCGTTCGATTGTTAGTTACGCTTATATGCTGACAACGAAAAAATGTTTGAATTTTTCAAATGATTGCTAATTAATAAATGGTTCTGATACGAGAATGGATGCAAGGGGAACGAAAAATTCAAATTCAAATCGTACTGAAGTAATAAAAATGCAAACAGATCGCAATCAATGGTTTTTGCTTGCAGAAAATTTTGATTATTCCATTTATTGAATCTGTAACTTAATCTGCGGGAGAAAATGTGAAAAGTTGTAATGGAAAATTGCTATGTTTCTTCTGCTTCATTGCATCGAATTCCTACATCCTGGTAAGGATTGGCTGCCGGTCGAAGACATTAAATTAAGTGGTGACGCGTTGTTGGACGCAATATGTGCCCTGTCTTGAATTAGTAAAAAATACTCAATATAAATGGGAAAATGCAGTGATCATATTGCTACATAAAAAAGGAGACATCACGAAGCTAGAAAACTATCGCCCAATCAGTCTTCTATCAACTCTCCACAATTTATTGATGAAAATCATCGCGAAAGGGATCACAAAAAGCTCGATTTCTACCAAACAGTTGAACAGGCTCCAGTCGACTAGATCCGCATTCAGCACAAATGAGAACCTTAACAGAGAAATGTGATGAATCCAAGATTGGCATAGTATTTCAATTCACAGACTTCGAGAAGGCTTTCGACTCAGTTGACATATGGTATGTATTGGACTCATTGAACGAAAGCGGGATAGACTAGAGGCAACGTCATGCATAGGACTTCACGAGAATACGGCGAAATTCAAGTTTGGACGAGGTGTGAGGCAGGGTGACACAATCTCGCCAAAACTATTTACATCAACTCTGAAAAGTATTTTCAAGAAGTTACATTGGAGTAAGATGAGAATCAATATAAACGGAAAGTACCTGAGTCACCTACGATTTGCAGATGACATTGTGTTGATGGCGTCAGACATGGACTAAGCCCAGGCTATGTTGCAACAGCTAAATGAAGAATCGAGCAAAGTCGGTTTTAAAATGAACCTCTCGAAGACGAAGATCATGACAAATGTGGACGAAGACAGGGATATACAAATTGGAAACACCGTCACGAAAGAGTTGACAGTTACGTGTAACTTGCCCATAAACTTAAAATGGGGCTCGACAATGAGACTGCTGAAATGAAACAAAGAATTGGACTCGGATGGGCGGCATTCGGAACACTTAGGCTGATATTTAAAACCAACATGAATAACAGCCTAAAACGGAAAGTGTTCGATTCTTGTATCCTCTGACGTATGTAGCGGAAACGTTGACATTAACGAAAGCATCCGTGAAGAAACTGAGAGTAGCGAGCAATGGAATGAAGTATGTTTGGAATTTCGCTCAGAGATGAAAAGACAAATCAGTGGATTCGTTAACAAACGACGAAAGTCGTTGACGTTATGGAAAGAATAGCATCTCTGAAGTGGAATTGGACAGGACACAAGGACGACTGACGAACGTTGGACAAAAACCATTAGGAATTGGAGACCGCCTATAGACCACCAGAACGATGGACAAACAGTATAAAGCGGACAGCAAATACGAACTGGCAACAAGTGGCAATGGATGGATTGAGATGGAAGAAGTTAGGAGAGGCCTACATCCAGCAGTGGATTACATAAAGGCTGTAGAAGAAGAATTCATCGAATTTATTCGTCTCTAATTTTCTTTTCTTAATTAAATGACAGACGGGGCCGTCCTACGACCCTAATGAATGCATGTGATACTTCAACATTGCAAAAATGAAGTGCCTGAATCTGAGATCTACTCATTACTATTACCTGTGGCGCGTAATTTTTTACTGAATCATAAGTTCCCTGCTTCAGTAAAAAGTTTGCAATCTTTTCTTTTCATTGATTGCGATTCCAATAAAGAAGATCTTGTTTCCGTTTTCTTGGCAGCGTATGTGAATAATTCGAACATTTGCAGGCATAACAGTACATTGTAACAAAATGGAAAGGGTTCAAAACACATAAAAATCTAATGCTTTATAGCTCGCATGTTGTCGTGAAATCGATTCACGATTTTTCTCTAAATACAATAAAAACCTACATTTTTCCGACGTCAACATTCACATATTTTCGCATTTGCAAACCGAAAGTCATTTCGTTGACCATTTTCAATGAAATTACTTCATTTCTATCCTTTTTCACGTTATCGTGTGAGTGCTTACCGGAAACAAAAAAGTTGAATTTTGAATTTTCAACGATGTTCCTATGCAGGAGACAGGAAGGCATAAATGAAACCAGCATAAATGGGCATATAGGAAGGTCTATATGTGTATACTTTGAACATAAACTAAATTTCATTCCACTTGGTCGATGACGTGACAACAACATTACAACGTAAATTCATCAAAAAAATCATTTCGAGAGTATTTAAAGCTAGACCGTGACCGCTAAATGAATTAAGTGTAAAACATTGCTATAGAAACTACACTCGGCTAAACAAAGGTTAGACGCATTCAGGATACATAAATTGAATTTCATAAGAATTTGACGGACATTATTCTTACCTTGATTTTAGGAGATTTCAAGAATAAATTTTAATTAAGTTAAATTTGTTCAACTTAACGGACAAGAAACAATTTCCTTTCGAAGAAAACAAATATTTGACAATCGTCGAATGTCGCAACGAGCCCAAAAGCAAATGCATCCAAAACAACACACGTTTGAAAGGTGCGCACAATTGCTCAGGAAACATAAAAAAGAACCGATGCAATTATGGATAAAACTTGTATGCAACTTAACGAACTCAAACATTAACAGTACACAAAATGTGTGTTACTTCTTTCACAATCTCAAGGTAATTTTTATTGAGGATACAATATGATTTTAATACACAATTTTTTACCATTAAAATTCATACAATTCCAACTAATTTTTTATCCAATTGATGTCAATTAACCCAAATTAATTTAATTAATCTAATTAAATCCAAAGAAAACATGTTTTCCATAAAAATTGAATTCACTTCACTGTTAATATACTCACACACATTTAATAAACAACCCGAACCAAAGCACCGACGTTCAACAAACACATTCGAACCGTATGCCGGTGCTGAGAAGACTAAATTTACTAAAAAACAAAACGTTCCACTGCTAAGAGCAAAAAAAGTAAACTATGAATGAGAGACTAACATGAGCAGCAGCGGCAAACTCTCGTTCCACTATGCAGACCCGTACCTGGGAACATAGCAATTTGTTCACTATACTGCAATGAATGTGATGAATTTTTTCAGATTTCTACAAGGTGTAGTTACATTGGGTGCGATGCGAATAAATCGTGTAAGGATTCTTTGTAAGCTCAACTTGATAAAGACATTTTTAAAATATTTTAGGCGACTTTATCAGAAATAGATGAAAGTTTAGCGTTAATTTAGAAATGTGGCATAGATTTGTCGCTTTTATAGCATACATGTTTCTATCCATTCTATATTTTAACAATCCACGACAAAAAGTTTGGCTGATTGGGACGTTTACGCCTCTTCAGTACACCTTTGTCGCAAGACCATGTGTATATCAGCGTGGTCACATATTGAGTGAGTAATCATCTCGAATATGCGGCCTTATATACACCTCGTTTGTTCGATTACTCAAAGAGAAAACTCTTTGACTTAGTAGATCCGTTGTTATGGTAACATTTGGAAGTACTGACCCAAATAGATCCATAAAATTTATCAATCTATACGTATAACTTTAATTAGAGTTACGAGTTAATTTCTTCATTGTCAGTACAACGTTACAACAAAAACTACAATAGTTTCATGACTCAAATAACGTCTCTGAGTAGCAAATATGATTACGCCTGTGATGGACATCACATGTCAAGAAATAGCTACTTCAAATACATGAAACATTAGCATCAATTGCAAAACTCAACTTAAGTTTCTGGATGCGGTCCTGAGTTGTCGTGATATGAACTTCACATTAAGTTTTAAAAAACCTTTTCGCATTTCACTATCTATACATAGAGGGCGCTTTAAGCTTTTTGATTAGATTCCACTGACGCTTTAAACTTTATTCTTTTAGGTGATTCGTTTTCACGGATTTCATCTGTTTCGTCATTTCGTAATTTCTTTGTGAATTTCGCATTTGGGCCATTCCAACTCCGCTCCCACGCTTGAAATGTTGATCTTTTAACTTGAGGTTAGTTACTTTGCCATGTCTATCATTTTGTAACTACTGAGAACTTCATGCGTGAGAACGATCAAATCTGTGGAATTGGCCATTTGTGAACTCATCTTGAAAATTCGTGTAGAATTTTTATGATCTTTTTTTATTTATTGTAAAAGTTGGTCCTTGCAGGCGAGCATCACATCTTTTGCTTGAGTGGATCATTTCCGATATTTTAAAGGTTAGAATTTGAGGCCTCGAACATTTTCGAAATCATTTTTAGAGCAGAAGTCAAGCTAGGATCCTTTTTCTGTCTTCAGATGTCAAGTAGAAACCAATTTTGAGCAAAGGCCCCCTAAAACTTGAGTTCAAAATGTCCTAGGCCAAAATCTCCAGTAGAATTCCAATCTGGTAATTTATCAATTTTCTCAGTTAAAGCCACATTGCCGCATTGACATGTCGCACGTTATGTATTGTTGGAAAGCTTAGGTAAAGCAATATCCATAGACGTCTGTTACGAGTTATGTCCACTTTCCATCTAACGTGTGAGTGCGAGCGAGAAAGATATATACCATCCCATAATGTTAGAAGAGGAAAGAGAATGATGGACTTAGCACGTTTTGATAAAACGCTCTTCTTCGTTTCGGCATTCATTTATTTTCACAATTGAGCGAAAAATCATTGTAGGGAAATAAACACTATAGTATTGAAAACTAATATGTAAATTGCTGAGATCGACAATTCAAATTGCTAGTGTGTTTCAGCCCTTACGTGGTTGAATGTATTGTCCAGTTGGCTGCTTCTTCATTCATTCCTGGTAGGGTTGTAAGTGGTGCTTTTTCTGAGGTAGGACTCGCCTCGAAATTACCAAAAATTACCGAAAATTAATGAAAAATTATTGTAAGTTATCAAAAAGTATTGAAAATTATCAAAAAACCAAAGACCCGTACGTATCACAATAGATGTGGCAAAGTGACTCGAACGTACCTAAATATACAAATAAGCAAACAACCCAACGTTTTCTGTGCTTTTATAACTGTAAGAATTCCAAAGATCCATAGAAATTACCCAAGGTAATGTCAAAGGCCCTACCGAAGTACGTCTCAGACCATTCAAACCTAGAAAAGCTTATATCCAAGGACTAAGTATTTTTCCCTGAAACCCTGAAACATGTGTTCTCTAAAATTTAATTCTCTACAACTGTGCCTTTGGAAGCAACTTTCTACCTCTCATAGTTCTGGAGATCTGAGTCATCCTGCCCAATTATTGAAGTGGCCATATACCAGGATTGGGCCATATTTCCCCAAAACCCTGAAACACGTGTTCGCTAAAATTTAATTCTCTACAACTTTGCCTTTGACAGTAAATCTCCATATTGCATAGTTAAGGAAATATAGACGAAAAAATGTTTTCGTATATGACCAAGAATCTCAATTTCGTCCATTCCATTGTTCCCAGTGCCCAGACCCCTGTACCGATTAACACAAAAATTTTTTCCCAGTTTTTTGACATCAAATGCTTTCATTTGACACCAAAATGGGGAATTTCCGAGATATACTTGCTGAGATATTTGCTTCACCGACCTTCGAAAAACCATGTTTTTGGTCACTTCCTCGACCATAACTCCGGAACCACTTCATCGATTTTGCTCATCTTCGAACTTGAATCATGGGAGGCATGTACCTTTCAGGAAAAAAAAAAGTTTAGGCTGATCGGTTGAGCCGTTTGGAAAAAAAAGTAGAACGGACACACAGACGGACAGACGGACGGACATTTTTTTTATTGCTGATTCGTCATATTTAGACGATAATAGATGCATCCCCTCAACTCCCACCTCGACCTACCCCATGTTACAATAAAATTGTTTGTAGTAAACGTATGGGACCTTTGTACTTCGTACGGGTCCAAAAATAAACATTTTTGTCCTATTGCCGACCTTAGAACCGACCTTGTGGGTCGGAAGGAATTAATGCCTTAAAGGAATTTTTCTGAAAAGCCACTATCATTACAATTCCAGCGACTTGAGAAATTTGTTGAAATTTACGGCAGCTATTTTCTACTATTTAGCTACTCTAGCCATCACCTCCACTCAAATGACCGTCGTAAATTCAATTTTCCAACAAATTTCTCAAGTGGGGTGTCGTTGGAAAAGTAATGATAGTGGCTTTCTAGGAAAAATTGCGTTACGACATTTAACGCTTCAGAGTGAAGTCTGGAGGTCGTATAACTTCAAAATTGGCGGTAAAAACGTGAAAAGTGTACGAACACTAACAGTCGCCAAAAATCCAATTCATCACCAAATGTCTCATATCGGGTGTCCTTAGGTTAAGGCCGTTGCTTTCAGGGAAAAATTGTTTCTTAAAGTTTTCAGTTAACGCGTAAAGCGTGGAGCCCAAAAACCACCATGTGACTCTAAAGTAGCAAAAATCAGCAAACTGTAATCGACGCCGAAAATCCAATTCTTTATCAAATGTCTCATGTGGGGCGTCGTTGGAAAGGAAATTAATGTGGCTTTTCCTTAAAAATATCATAAAGCCGATTTGATTGATTTTGTGACCGAAAACGCTCCAAAATGACCAAAAAAGCACATTCTGCGATTGCGCGATCTCTAAATCCTTTCCGAAATTTTTTTTTCCAAGTTTCTCAAAAACTTTTCAGTAGGGAAAACCAGAAGAAATCGAATTTTTTTTAAAAAAATCAGCCCTACGGATGAAAAAAATCGAAAATCCCGTATGATTCATAGGGAAGGTCCTGATTGGAATCAAGTGATATCTGTTTTTAACTCTATTAGAGTCACTTCTTCAAAAACCATAACAAATTTTTGGGTGTCTTTTCAAAAAAACTTTTTTCTCTTTCAGCAGTACCGTGTAATGTACAGCTTTCAAAAGGTTAATTCCTGAAAATTACCGAAAATTTACTGAAAATTACCAAAAATTACCGAAAATTCAAAAAAAAAAAATTACCGAAAATGTTCATTTGAATGGAAAATTGTTCCTTTTTGGGGTAGGTCTAAGCAAATTGGACTCAGAATTGGAAGAGAGTAGTTCTAGAGGAATTCTTCAAAAATGACACGTTATTTTGGCTATGTTTTGCGTAGTTTGCGAACACAACAACGTTGAAAATGTGGAAGGACCTGAACGTGAACAAAAGTCCCTTATCCCACGCTGCCAATGTTTTGAAATTCATCCAACTGTGAGCTGTTGAACAATTACCCTCAGAGACAATCAATTCATTCAGTTTTAGTTATTTATTTGCATTTATTTTAAATTGATTTTACATTCCATTACATAGAACATTTTAGTTTAATTTTTAGGTTTCAATAGTAGAATATTTTCAAAAATATTTTTTATTTCATAGTCCATATGTGGTACATAAATAGCAGATTTGGGTGAAATGTTATTATTCCTTAGTGTTTTTAGAGTCCATGTACCAGTCAGAGCACATTTTTTAGGATAAATTCTTTTGAAATGATATTGATTATTACGAATTTGGATAATGGATAAGTATCTTGTTGTTGCTTCCTTTTTTGTTACTTTAACCCTACAATTATAAATATATTAAATATTATTTTATAGTTTATTTGTGATATTATTGGTTTTTGGTTAACACGTTCAATCTTTATAATATATTTCATTAATATTTTGGGTCCATTCGACTTTTTTATAAATGCTACTTAGCTCAAAATACTTATAAACAGTCTGGACTTGAACAATTCATATAAAAATCATAGTTCAAGTACAGCCGGTATTGACTGTTTGACCAATTAATGTGCGAAAAACCAATTCATTTGTAGGCAATGTCAAAATTTCCATGCCTACATCAAAATCGGTTTTATTGGCTGAGACTCGCTCTCATAACTGAAACGGTGGCACAGTCAATGTAAGGATTTTGATCTTGATGTTAAATAAATATTTTCTTTTTTTATAATGCATTACAATCGAAAATTCTAAACTTTATACGATGTATTGACCAGCATTGTTCAGATTTTTCAATTGTCTCATGAATGTTTGGTTGGCACAGGTAATTAAAATACGAAATTGATACATTCACAAAAGTTTGACCAAATTTTTGATTCGTTCAATTCACTCTAATTTCTTTTTTGAAATGCTTAACGTTTATTTGTAAATATATTATTATTAAATAAATTTGTATCATCACAAACATTTAAAGCTTTTAGCCTTTTATACGCAACTTTTTGAGTCATCTGTTTAGATATATAGCAATTATACTTTGAATTATTTGTTTTAATTATTCTTTAACTTGATATCTTAATGCTACGTTTTTTCTCAATTTAAAGCAGAGTAACTAAATTTTTATCGAAAATCCCTAACTAAAATTTTGTATTCTATGTAAAAACGTTTTACAGACAACAGTGTTTAAAAGACTGTACCATGCCCATATTACGTAATACTCTTTTTTCGTTTATACTTTCCTCCTTGCATAACTCTCAGCAACTTCAGTTTACTAGAAAAACAATAGAAAGCTTTCACAGTGAGTGAAATGATAACGAACGTAACTTGCAAAGCAAAAAATGCAATATTCTTAGTCTATTCTCTGCGTTGCTATCTCCTAAAGAAGAAAAAAAGAATATTTGGCATTCTATCCTCAATAGAACCTCTTAGCAAACCGGGAAACTGAGTTGAAGAGGAAATCTCAGATGTTGCATCCTTTGGGAGTGATAAATCTCAGACGAGAGGAGATGTTGCATGTTTTGAGGATGTGACATCTCAGATGGTATGAGGATGTGCATATATTTTGAGCCCGTGAGACCCTAGTCCACTTGTTCATCCAATATTAATTCGAAATTCATCATTGCCGAAGAAGAAACAATCGATTTGTAACTCGATTCGGTCACGCAACACAAATTTGTCGATGTTGCCGAATCCTATAACAAACTGAAAATAAAAAAACGGCATCTATAAAAAGTAGACGAAATTCAAAAACTCCAAAAATTGTGTAAATTCGATGTAAATTTTTATAGTAAGTGACACCCTTGTGCCCTAGACACACCAAACGATGTGAGATGTACAATTTTTCCGAGTAAAAAAAACCATGCTATTTGAGACTGAAATTGAGACTGTTTTTGTGTATGGCACTGAGTACTGTACGTTTTAGACTGTTTAGAGACCGTCATCATCATCAAAAATGATGAGTATGCTCATTTTTGCCTCAATTAATAGACATTTTTCTGGTGTTTGAGACTGTTGAGACTGATGAGTATGATAAATTTGAGACTGTTTGAGACTGTTGAGCACGCTCACCGTGAGACTGTTTAAGACTGTTGAGCATTCTCATTTTTAGAGTATTTGAGACTGTTGAGTATACTCATTTTGAGACTATTTGAGACTGTTGAGTATACTCATTTTGAAACTGTTTAGCATACTAATTTTGAGACTATTTAACTATTGAGTATCCTCATTTTTAGACTATTTGAGACTGTTGAGTATACTCATTCTGAGGCTATTTGAGACTGTTGAGTATACTCACTCACTCACTCTCAAAAGTCTTAATGTGATTGTGAAAATCATATTTGTCGAAAATGAGTACACTCAACAGTCTCATTGGCAAAAAATTATTTTTCACAATTAAGCATGCTCAACAGTCTCAAAAGCCTCAATAAGATTGTGAAATATTTATTTGTCGAAAATGAGTACACTCAACAGTTTCATTGGCTAATAAAATATTTTTCACAATTGAGTATGCTCAACAGTCTCAATGCGATTGGGAAAAATATTTTTGTCGAAAATGAGTACATTCAGCAGTCTCATCGGCTAAAAAAATATTTTTCACAATTGAGCAGGCTCAACAACCTAAAAAAGTCCCGAAATGAGCATACTCAGCTATCTCAGCTCAATGACCTCAGTCAGTCTAAATCTAAAAATAATTAAATGAGTGTACTCGCTGGTCTCATTAATGATGATTTTATGAAAAAAAGAGCAATTGAGTACTTCTGAGTTTTTTTTTTTAAATTGAGACTAATTTGAGGCTGTGAGTATACTCAATTTTTGTACTCACTGAGACTGTCATTTTCACTCGGGCAACTAAGTGTACGTAGTTCCCCATCCACATCTGAGATGTACTTCTCAATTCCGTTTCCCTGAACGGTTTTTTTGCTAACGTACCCTAATGATAGAAACTATAAAAAATAAAAATAATATTACGAGTTCCCATTTTCTAACCTATATGAGAACAGAACGACATAGCCGATCGCCGAAGTAAGGCGATCATTATATTGAGTGCGATACGAATCGCATTGCATAAGGTTTGTGTCAAAGCTCAACTTGCACAATGTTTGTTCTGTCAAGTTGAGCTTTCGCATCGCGCTCAATACAATGACCTCTTAAAAGCGTGGATTGTAGTTTAATCCAACTGTAACTTTTTTTTCTAACTGTAAATAAAACCAAATAATACTTGGTTAGTTACACTCGTGTTTCGGAATAATTATGTGTGTACCATTTTTGGACGATTGATTTTAGGCAATTTCGAGTTGTAGACCGAACGAAGTAACGTCTACAAGCGATAGTACCTAAAAACAATCGACCAAAACAGGTGCAAACTCAAACATATGCCCTCATTTTCGACCTCGTCGCATGTAAATGTCTTTAATCGATGTCCCACCGAAAACTTGTCATTAAATGCATATGTGCATGTATGTTTAGGACACCCACCGGAAACTTCTCATTACACGTATAGTATATCTACATGAAATAACGCGTTTTCGGCATACACTGGGCGGTGCTTAGTAAGTCATCCATTCCGGATCGGTTCGTGACATTCGCAAACTCATTCGTTTTCATGCTTGCTAAGGGCAAAGCACTTTCGACCTACTCCCTTGTTGCGTAAATAGCTAGTATTTTTAGCAACTCGCTTTAAAAACTGTTTTTTGACTCGAGCAGTCTTCAATAGTTATTTACGCAATAAGGGAGCAGGCCGAAAGTGCCTTGCCGTGTTGCATATTGGGCAATTCCATGCAAAAAGTGGAAAATGCGTTACGTGCAAACTATCTACCGGGTAAAATGTTTAGATATTAAAATTCTTTTGTATGGAGAAGATGAAGATTGAACATTTGTAGAAACTTATTTCATATAACACAAGCCTCGTATGTGCTTTGTTTAGCAAGAAAACAACGTTTGCACACAGCCTACCAATGGAATTGCCCATTAAGTTTTTCATGCTTGCTACCAGAGACGAAAGTTGAAAAGTGTAAGCTCAAGGAGCGAAAGCTTTCGCCCCATGGG
>CM055406.1:13283964-13294213 GCA_029228625.1 Pseudolycoriella hygida | reverse complement strand
GCCGTGTGATGAATAATAAATAAAATTCTTTCACGTTTTATTTTCGTAGATGCTATTTGCAACTTGGTGCAAGTAGCCGTTAATTAACTACCGAGCTGTATTAAGGGCTATTTTCACCCGGCGCCACATTGATGCAAATAGTATCTTTAATATGCAATGTGCAAATAGTCAAGGTATATAAAAGAGACTATGTCCACAATGTTGCTGTACGAAATTTCACAGGAGCTATGTGGCTAACAAAACTAGGTAGCTTTTCCTTTACGAAATTTTCTAGTTTCATTAGCCACATACATTTTGTGACATTTAGCAAAAAGAAAGATTCCTTAGCTTCGTTAGCCACCTAGGTGTTGTGACATTTCGTTTAAAGAAAAGGTTCTTAACTTCTTAACCATGTAGAAGAAGAAGAAGAAGAAGAAGTTCCCTTGCTTCGTTACCCACCTAGTTTTTGTAGAGTTTAATTAAAGCGCAAATTCTTCACCTTCGTTAGCCACCTAGGTTTTGTGACATTTCATAAAAGTAAAGTTTCCTAGCTTCGTTAGCCACCTAGTTTTTGTGACGTTCCGTAAAAAGAAAAGTTCACTAGCTTCGTTAGCCACCTAGTTTTTGTAGAGCTTCATTAAAGCGCAAATTCTTCAGATTCGTTAGCCAACTAGGTTTTGTGACATTTCGTAAAGATAAAGTTCCCTAGCTTCGTTAGCGACCCAGTTTTTGTGACGTTTCGTAAAAGGAAAAGTTTCCTAGCTTCGTTAGCCACCCAGTTTTTGTTACGTTTCGTAAAGGAAAAAGTTTCCTTGCTTCGTTAGCCACCCAGTTTTTGTGGAGCTTCATTAAAGCGCAAATTCCCTAGTTTCATTAGCCACCTAGCAACGTCCAGTCCATCAAACAGCTCATTTTTCAATAACATTGTAAATATTGGATGATTGTGGTTTCTAATTTAATTTTTTTCATAATGTAATTTCTGGACTATCAATTTTTTATTTCTGGACTATTAATTTTCAATTTTTGGGATATCTCTGTGCCGGATTATCAAAATCTTTGTTTGGGATTAGCAAAATCGTTTTTCGGATGATCGGTTTAATATTTTCCCTTTAAAAACTCATCAAAGTGGGTTATGTTACAGAAGACTTTCGCCTGGAAATCCAGCAAGTTCAACGCATAATTCTAGGCCTAAAAGTGGCAACACAAAAATCTGGGGGAGCCAACGATTTTCACCTCAAAAAATGATCTACTTAAATGTTTATTTTATTTTCGATAAGATGGAGTGAATTGTAAAAAAAACCTTTTCATGTTTATAATGAAATTTAGTACATCCATAAAATGAATCCGAAACCAACCGTAGCTACTTCTCAGCAAACGCTGCGAACACAATACATGAGCTCCGACCCAATGTGTGTTTAAGTTTTTAAAACCATGTAAACTAAAAACTAGTAAGAGTATATACAAGTTTGTACGTTTAAATCTACTCGTCGTCGCTGTTAGTCGTTGAAAAAAAAATTGAAAGAGAAGTTTCACAACATAAACATCATCGCTAACAGTTAACGAATTTGAGTATCTTCGGATAGACGTGTGTGTTTTAGCCAGAGATTTTTGGTGCTCCTCATATCATTATTGGTCGATCGATCGATCGAATTTAAGTTTTTCAACTCAATTTTTTCGAATTTTACAATCGTTGTAAACTAAAGGTGGATTTTACGTTGAGGCTGAGAGCTTTTTTTGTTTGTATTCAGTTCCTCGAAGATTCGGTATAATCGATGCTAATTTCAGTCACGATTAAATTTTAATTCGTGTTTTGTGTGATTTATATTCGGAATTACATGAATAACATTCGTTAAACCATCTTAGATAATCAATTCGGTTTACATTTAATCAATTAATTTAGTGATTTATCAATAAAATTGTAACCGAGCGTCACGTTGTTGAGTTATTGATTCAGTGATATATTTATTTGGGATTCTAACCACATTATTTACTAGTTCGTACCAATTTCTGGAAGATGAGCCGGCGACAGTTATGAATTTGATCCGCGATTGAATCAGGTTGCTATTTTACTTAATCATTGATTTGTCTTTTATTCTTAATGCCATTCATTGATGTGAAAGAGAATAATTTGAGTGAACAGTCTGCATATGTATGAATGTATAATTATAGGAAATATATACAATTTACAGTGTAAAGTAATTTATTTGAAATGAATATATCTATTCGTTCTATTCATGCATGCAGGTATAAATTGCAAGTTGTGTTTAAAGTAGCTAAAGTAATTCAAGTAGATTCACATTTTGTCCAATTAAAAGAATCTCAAAGATGACTGTGAGCGATGCGTAAAAAATATTAGTGCGGTTCATTGGAATAATGTTGATCTTAACCCAGAATTTATTTTAAGCATATTTTCTTAAGATTGTTTATTACAATCAATTGTTTCTCAAGTCATTTCTGATTTTCGGTGTCGTAAGACAATCGAATACAAAATTAATTTTTTGTCCAAATTTGCATTGTATTGTAATGGGCACCGGCTTCTGTCGATCCCACCCATAGGAAGTTCAATCCAGGCTTTTGTCCAAAATCAAATTTTCCCTTTCATTTATCGTTCGTGTTCAGTAAATGACATACCTTTCTCCTAGTTCGTATTAGGAAGTATGTATTTTGTTGTCCCGTTCAAGTTCTCCCGTATCTAAATAAATCCTGGGTACGGACTTGTCAACACAACTCTCATAGCTGAAGTCATTAAGTCAATAAATGGAAGGAAACGAAAAATGTTGCTAAATATTTTGTGGTTACTGTACTACTTCTTCTATGTTGTAGCAAAATTCAATTAAAAGAATTTACTAAAATTGAATTAAATATCTGCTAAAGTGGAACAAAAAATTAATTAAAGTGCTACCACCTAGCAGACAAAAATAATGTTCATAGAGCACTGAGTGGGGACAGAAGAGCAGCCATGCATAAACACTCAATGCGGAAGAACTACTAAAGCCTGTGAGACAAACGTAAACAGATGGAAAAACATAAGTTTTGTTGATCAGTGAACAGTGATCTATAAACATTTAATGATTTAAAACTCTCGAATTTTATAAAGACGAAATAATTAAAATTTTGCTATAACAGATTCACTGTAGTTAATAAGACAGTGGGCTATTTCTTGCTTATTTAAAAATTGAATGGCAAATATGGTAAGAATAATCTAATTTTCCGCTATAATTGTTATGTTTATAAGCTATATCTGAGTCGGTGAGGAAGCATTCAAAGCTCAATGACTTGATGTCGCGAAGGCGTATAGTAAAGGCGAATTGATCTCAATTTTTGATAAATCATTACTTGGATACAAAAAGAAACATTTTTCGACATCACTAATTATGACTCGTAACACTTTGTCTAAGAAATTGTCGTGTTGAATAAGAAGCGCATCGAAAAGGTCAACGAAATTCAAATTTGTTAAAAGTTATTTTCAATGCCTCACCAATAACCACACTACGAGATCAGTCAACAGCATTGCAAATATATATATAATTAACTAGTTGCTATTATTCGCTGATTCAATACGAAAACGAATGCCAAATATTTAACATACATAAATTATTGGTGACATCACGAATTACTTATCGTAGGCTCTACAAAGCGAACAATTGTTTATAATGTGACAAACGGAAAGGGGGGTCTTTAACTGAAAAAAGTTTTTAGTTAAAAGCGTAGGTGGATGTAAGACACCGTTTTTTTGTGTTATTTAGGAGGATGTCACTTACTTTTAAAATTTACATCGTATTACAACAATTTTTCGGCGTTTTTGTATTTCGTTTACATTTTATGGAATCGTTTTCTAATTTCCAACTTGTTAGGATTCGGCAACATCGACAAATTTACGTTGCATGGCCACATCGAATTACAAATCGATTGTTTCTTCTTCGGCAATAATGAATAAGTGACACCCTCGTGATTCGTAAATTGTGCTTCATTCGTACACCAAGAGTGTACTTTACAGACAATGTTTTTTTCAATTTTCTGATTGATAAAAGGATTTGCCAATAATCGGCTGAATCGAGTGACTAAAAACGAACATTCAGACGAATATTATGCATTTTGTTATCGCAGTGACGTACCCATGTTGAAAGTAAAAATAGCAAACAAGATAATTTTGAAACTTTATCAGAATGGAGACAATAATAATAAACTCGTTTATTATTATTCGTTTACATACCATCATTACCAACATGTTTTGGTTCCAACACTTGCACACTATATAATAGTTTTTTTGAACGTTTTGCTTTTTATTCCGTTTTATTCCGAGTCGTTGTCCTATGGGATGTGTTTTACGTTTTATAAATGAAATGCATAAGTCAACAAAAAAGCGATGAAAATTTATTAGTTCAAAATATTGTTAGTATTTTTCATTAATGTTTGTCAGATGTCAGTTTTGCGTATGAAAGAACTTGACCTTCGTAAAGTGAATTCGTAATGAATGTTTACCGATGTGTGTTTCCATTTCATACTGTTTTTCGCAACTATACACCGGGTAAATATTAATCGTACTAATCCAATTGTTGTTTAATAAAGAGAGAGAGTAGGACTGTAGTAGTAGGTTACCTTGCACCCTGCGGAAGAAATCAATTGGTATTTGTGTAGTGAAAGTATGATCCCACGCATGCAATCTCATACAAAAAAGAGAATCGCAGTACGAGCCGCAGGTAAGTTGCATTAATCTCTTCCGTGTACGAAATTTCGGGATTAACGTACGGATAATATCGAGCCGGCTCATGATATCTTTTTGCTTTACTTAAACAAACCTCATCTTCGGACCCCATCCACTGTTAATAGTTTGGGTCATTCATCTTTAAAGTCATCGTCACTAATGACTTATCTATTATTAAGTGAATATTAGCATCCGGGTGCAAATAGTGTCAGTATAATTGTAGATTCGCCATATTTTTACAATCAATATGAACAACAGTTTGAAGCGGAAAGTGTTTGTCTCTTGCATTTTGCCAGTGTTGACGTACGGTGTTGAAACTCTTACAAAAACGAACGCGTCGGCAAACAAACTGAGAGCAGCACAAAGAGCAATGGAACGAGTAATGTTAGGAATTACGCTTCGAGACAAAATGACGAACGTCAGCAAACAAGAGTTACTGATGTCATGCAACGAGCAGCTTCATCGGAATAGAATTGGGAAGGTCATATTGCAATTATGATCGATGACATATGGTCGAAAAACATAATGCAGTAGAGACCGCCAGCAACACGGCCGATTGGACGACCACCGAAAAGATGGACAAACGACATTAAGAGGAGGGCAGGTGCCACATGGAAACAAGTAGCAATGGACCGAGAAGCCCGAGAAGGGGAGCCCTACATCCACATAAATGGCTACAAAAGAAGAAGATAACTGTAGATGGTATTTACACCCGGATATAAATGGAATGTTTCTAAATCGCTCTTTTACTTTATGATACTCGCACCTGAACAGTGTGCAAATAGCGTTTACAAATGAAACTATTACAACTCGGATACAAATAGCATCAATACATTGATAATGTCACCATTTGCATCCCACTTGGGTGTAAATAGCACCTACTTATATTTGCGGTCAAAGAAATTCGAAAAGCAGCATATATGACGAAAATCCAACTTATCAACAATCTTCCATACATGCTGCCCTGCAACGCATAAAAAACTTAGCGACGTTATCAGATGAGAGATTTTCATATATTTTCTCTCACAAATTCTCCACGCAGAGTTTTTTATGCGTTGTACGGCAGAGCATTGATGTGAATGTTGTGGTATAAATTGGACCAAAAAGCAATTTTTCGCAGTTTCCGGCATTGCCGCACAACGCATAAAAGCTTAGCGTGGAGAATTTGTGAGACAAAATATATGAACATCTCTCATCTGATAACGACGCTAAGTTTTTTATGCGTTGCAGGGCAGGATATCAGGATATCAAAAAAAGTTTTCAAAGACTCAAAAAACTTTACAGTTATAGATATAATAGATCCAGCAAGCGGCGGCCGCTGCCGGTTAACTAGGTCAGAAAAATTCTTTTTTTTTCGATAATCTAAAGTTGGATAACTTCGAAAAAATACTTGATAAATAAACGTTTCCTAAAATTCGTTTGTTAAAAAATTGAAAAATTTTTGAAAGGCATGCAAATTCGCTATGAAGTGCACGGAATGCTTACTTACTTTACTTCTCCGGCGCTACAGCCCCACATGTGGGCCTTGGCCTGATCGAGAATCTGGTTCCAACGCCTCCTATCCTTTGCTACGCTTTGCCAACTTCTTATTCCCAGCGCCCGAAGATCTGGCTCGATGCCATCTATCCATCGCATTTTCGGGCGACCCACTCTTCTTCGCTCTTCTGGATCGTTTCGGAATAGCATTGAGGGGGCTCTGTTTCTTTCCATACGTGCTAAATGCCCCGCCTACTTCAATCGTTGGACTTTCACCACTTCCACTATATCAGGTTTGCCAAAATCACGTTTTATTTCAAAATTGTATCGTTGCCGCCACCCTTTTCCTTCGCGCATCACTCCAAAGATTGTACGTAGTACCTTACGCTCGAATACAAGCACTAGCTGTTCGTCAATTTTCTTCATCGCCCAAGATTCGCATCCAGATTAGAACTGGGCGAATAAGCGTTTTGTAAACATGTCACTTCGTTTTTTTCGATATCAATTTTGAGCGCAAGTGTTCTATTAAGCCGTAATAGCAACTGCTTGTCGCCATGATACGTCTTTGTATTTCTGGTTTATTATCGCCATCTGGACGTATCAGTGCTCCAAGATAGATGAATTCATCAACTACCTCTAAGCTGTACTATCCAATGCTTATCACGCCTCATTGTTGATTGGCTACCGAAATTGGCTCGATCTTCATATACTTGGTTTTCGATTCGTTGACTATCAAACCCATCCTTTCCGCTTGGGTTCTCAAATTTGAGAAGGTGTCTACTGCTGCTGCCTGTGCACGACTGACAAGGTCCAAATCGTCTGCAAAGCCCAGAACTTGGACCGTTCCATTCGCCAGTGTCTTGTTGGTTTGGATTCCAGCACGCCTCATCGCAATTTCCAAAGGCAAATTGAAGAGTATGCAAGACCCTGCTTCAACCCTTCCATTACAGCAAAAACATCAGAAATGTCATTTTGCACCTTAACACGACATTTGGTGCCATCCAATGTCGTTTTCACAATTCGAATCAATTTTGTTCCAAAGCCCAGCTCTTTCATCGTAACATACAATTCCTTACGCTTGGTCCGATCGTATGCTTGTTTGAAGTCGATAAAAAGATGGTACGTCCGGACTTGAAACTCTCTGCCCTTTTGCAGAATCAAACGAAGAATGAAAATTTGGTCTGTTCTTGAACGATCTCGTCTGAATCCACCTTGGTATTTCCCAATGACATTCTCAGCACGTGGATTTAGCCAATCGAATAGCACTCGTGTAAAAACCTTATATGCCGTGTTAAGCAAAGCTATTCCACGGTAATTTTCGCAGATCATTGTGTCGCCCTTCTTGTGTAGAGGTAAAGGTGTAAGAAATACTCTACGGACCAATTTCACCTGAGTAATTTTGAGAATACAACGTCAAGCGAATATGTAATAATGTGATGAAACGTTCAAACGAACGTTATTGCTGGTTATATAAAGTGATTAGCGAAGTTTCTAAAATATTACAACGAAAGCATAAACTCTCTTGGTCTTAGAGTACATATTTCGTATAATTGTTATGATTGTAATGAAAGTTTGACTTGTTTGACTCGTTTATATACTCTAGAATTTTCTGGCTTGTGAGCAAATTCGAGATGCACTTAAAAATGTCTTTGATTAGTTTTCTTTACACGGTTTGGTAGACTTAAAATCAAACGAGCGAATAACTCGATTTCTATTAAAAGAACCCTTGTTCTGGGTGATATTTTTGCAATGTTTTGCGAAACATCATTCGCGCCATAAATGTAGACATTCAATGCAAAACATTTACCCGAGCATTATAACAAAGTCATGAAAAGAAACAAACAACACGTTTCATTAATATGACTGAACCATTTCCATGCATAAATTGAATTGGAAAAACCCAACGATGGATTGATTTGTTTATTATTATAAACCGACATGTGGAAGTGTTTTGCTCCTACGACGTCAAAATAATGTACAGAGTAGAGTGCTTTCATGAATGAACTGCAAAACAATCATTCATTCGTGAATGAATTTAGGAGTTCATTCAAGCTAAAACATTCTTTTATCGTCGAATTACAGATTGAAATGGAGTTAATGGAAATAGAGAAGTTAAATTTAAATTGTCCAATTTTCACTTCAGATATTCGCTGCGATAACCTACATATATAACGAGCTGCCATACAATTTGACAATATTTTGAAAACTAATTAATTTTTTAATTTAACTATCGCTTTACAGCTTACGGAAGCTGTCAGTCACATATAGATTGTAATAACATTTTTTTAATGTTTCACATTTCGTGACAAATGTACATTTCAATTGTCATAGACAGTTTGGAATTTGAATTTATCATTGAAACGAGTAAAGTTATCGGGAACTGTGTAGTGCATATACTAAGAGGAACGTTTCACATTGACAAATTAATTCGGTTGGGAAGAGATTATTGGCTTTTGTGGGAGAATCGGGTGAATGGAACAGAGTTGGAGTGACCATGCATTGTTATTATCAACTTTATTGTTTGTTCAGTTTATAAAAATAAATATTTTAAATAATTTATTAGCAATAAACGACGTGCGCTAATCAAAAAATCAAATTTTGCATTATGGAAAAACCCATATATTTAAATACGTTACTAGTTAAAAAGAAATGAATTTTATTTTACTTGACAGTATTAATTAGCAGTTACGTACTCAGGTGAGGTGAGTACAGTAATTTGAATCTTTAAGGCGGCCGTTCAGCTGAAAAGACGCGTCTTTTGGTAAAATTCACAAAAAATTGTCTACAAAATTTCTTACAGCTGTGCACAAAAAGAATGACCCGCTATTTGAAATATAACCGTTTCCTCTGTTTCTATGACTTCTCTCATTTACTATGTTATTTCAAATGGAGAAATTAGAGAAGTCCGGAGAATCATAGAAATAGAGAATACGGTGATATTACAAATAGCGCGTCATTCTTATTCTGCATAGCTGTAATTTCAAAATCATTACATCACGATTTTCTCTAACATTTCACAAAAACCCACATCAATAAAAGAATATTTATGAAAAATCAACAACTATCAAGTTAGTATGAACCCTAAAACCCGAACCACTCAACCGACTTTCACCAAATATTTTTTTGTGGTTTTCTGAGGTCCATATTTTTATTCGAAACCTTGAAGAGCGATTTCCGTCTTAATTTTGCAGAGATACTCGTTTAAGCTAGAAAGTTACACAGACCTTCCAAAAACCACGTTCTTGACAGATTTTGAAAATCTGTCAAGTTTTACTCAAGCTATCGTGTTGACGGGCGGGCAGGTAGACAAAGTTGTTTTTACAAATTGGTTTTATCAAGATCGTAAAACGAAAAATTAACCAGCTTTCCGGTTGAAAGTTTACGAAAGTAGTGATAGTACGGATCTTAAAAATTTAACATTTGATTAAGATTGGCATAAAAGTTGCATTTTTTGGGGCTTGAATGGATTTGGTGAGGTTGTTCATGAGCTTGCAACGTGTGCTCAACGTACCGAGTGCCTACACGTAAAAATCAGTAAATTAATTAAATTTGCTATACATACTTCCACCCATATAAGCATACATGCTGGAATAAAAGTGCTAGTGAATTTGTCGATGAACCTAAAATTCTTTTCCTGTTTAATCTGTTACTCTTCGTATGTCCATAACAACTCTATAAAAACAATTAAAATGTTTTCATAATTTATATCAATTAATTTAGATAATAAGAAAAAAATTTGAAAAGTGTGTTGAGAGGCTTACAGCATTTTAGATGAATTTATTTTTGTAACAGTGGTAGCGCTCGAATAGTAAGTAGTTATTGCTGCCAATGCATTTATTTTGATAATGTTTATCTGAGTTTATTTTGGCGCATTTAATTCAAATCCAATTCATTCACATTAAATTAAAAAGATTTCATTCATGTTGCAGCACAATTTTCATCCTGAAATTCGTCATTTTATTGAAATAAAATAAAAAACATATGCAGGGGACCCGTACGTATCAGAACAGATGTGGCAAACAGAAGAGATGTTGCAAAAAGATTCGAACGTATCAAAGCAAATGTTGCCCTAACTCTTAAGTGTTTAAA
>CM055406.1:13157310-13253681 GCA_029228625.1 Pseudolycoriella hygida | reverse complement strand
TCTTTGAAAGTACACAAGCCATAAAGGATTGACATTCCAAATAGAAGAATGGTCTTCATCAGAAAAGGGCTCTTGTCACCGTGACCATATTACAGTTTTTGTTATTTTATTGAATTTCTTGTCAACGTTAAACGGTAGTATTTCTTAATTTTCAAAGTTATTAGGCAATATTTCAGTTAGTTTAGTTGTGTATTTATGGTTTAAAACGTTTACCCGGTGTGGATCGGCTTCCTATTCGACATTTAAATTTGAAAAGTGTGCATGGCGAATTTCAATCTTCAAACTTTTTATCACATCGGGGCCTATAATATGCCAATTATAGCATTGAAAGTAGGACTATAATCGACTTATTTTAGTCGAGTTTCTTGTATTTAAAGAGGGGTATAATGAAGTCATTATAGTCCTCTCCAATGTTTTTCATATTTATAAAAATGGTAGAAAAATATCATGTCGCCACACTAGAAACGCTTACTTGTTTCACTAACACATTTTATTAAAATAAAATAGTGATAACATACGAATTTAACTCAAATTGGAATCAAATCGCGTTTTATTTTGGTTTTCTTCGAGAAAAAAATTATTTGACTGGCCGTTCATTTTGCAATGAAAACTGGTTACTACATTGCAACAATCGCTTTTGTCTTGATTTGGATGGATAGTGGAATTTTATGTTTTGTGCAAAATTGGCAATTATAGGCTTCGATGTGATAAAATATCGTATAACACAAGGGCTATATCGCGCAATTAGAGTCTCGGTAAGTAAAATTTGACGGGTCTGACGCCCCTCGAAATTTTACCAACCTCGACTATAATTACGCGATTATATCCCTAGTGTTATAATATACTATTAAATTGGAAACATTAAATTTTTTGAAGTTATGAATAATTTTAAAAGCTATTGTGACATGAGACTATGCCAAAAAAAGAAAATTTTTGTCGTTAATGCATTTATTGCGATTTTCCGCATCTTCCTGCTGGAAGTATACAATTTTGTGTTTTGAGAGTTATTTTTGTGGGTTTCACAATGAATAAATTCCGATTCGGTGTTGCCGCTTTTGCATGAATGTATGTAAACAATTGACCATTTATCATGTCATATCTCAACAAAAACACAAATCGGAAGATTCGTTTGATTGATCACAAAGTAAATTACATTTTTTGATTACAAAAATTAGAAACTTCACAAAACTTTACAACTTTTTCAAAATAGACAAACGTTTCTTATAAAAATAAAACTCTCGACAATCCACTGGAAGAAAGCGAAATAATGCTTGCAGAAGTTGGAAGTTTTAAAACACTTTTCACACGATAAAAATTAGCGACTTTTTGATACATACAGCGAATGATTTATTAAAAAAAAGATTCAAAAATGAACAATTAAACACAGCACAACAAATGATCAAATTGTAATTACATTTGAAATTAATTTCATGGTTTTGAAAAATTAACTAAAGTACTGTCAAAGCCAATGTCAATAAAAACAATGGATGATGATAACGATGATGAAAATTAAGATACGATTGACCCGTACGGTCAAATAAATTGAGTTTTCAGAAGTTGAAGGTTTATAAAAAATTACAAATTTTCGAAAAAATTGAATTTTCAAGAAATTGAAAGTTTTCATTCAAAATTATCAAGAAAATCTAAATTTTTGAAGAACTCCAATTCTTTCTCTAAATCTAAATTTTTGAGAAAATAAATATTCCTAGGATAACCTCTCTGTATTACATTTCGATTTAAACACTTTTTAGATATGTTTGATATGTCAGAGTTTTAAATGTCACATTACATAAGATGTATGCGCAAGAAAGAGACGCAACGTGCACGTACAATCCAAGTATCTCAATGTAAAAGAAATGTGATTTGAAGTTAATGACATTTAAAACTCTAACAAACATAAAACTGTTTAAATCGAAATGTACCTCTCTGTATTCCAAAATTGCAAGAAAATCTAAATATCTAGAAAAATTTCAAATTGTCAAAACAATTTAAATTTTCAGAAAAATTAAAATTTTCAAAAAAATTTGACTTTCTGAAAATTACAAAATTAAACAAAAAACTACGTTCAAAATTAAATAAAAAATAATGCGAAGAAACAAACGTCGATCTATTCCGAAAATTCTTAACAACAGAGTCATAAAACAAATGTGCAAAAAATTTAAATCAGAAACGTTTGAATTTTACAAAAAAAATGCGCCAATTAACGAACTAAATGAAACTGCATATCGACATACATTTTTGGCAAGAACCAAAAGCGGCAACACCAAAGCTGATTGTATTGTTTGTGGGCTTTAGACCTCAAAAACTTGCAGAATCCGCAAATCGGAAGAATTGTATACCTTTATGAATAAATCGATTGTAGAAAATCGGTTTGCGCAATAACACCACCCAACATTTCATGAAATTTGCTTCAATTTTTGTTAAATTTTTTGTCAAAGACTGACTTCATACGTCATTGCCTAGAAACGAACAGCATTTTATTGTTGACTTGGAAAATATTTTACGAGCTGTCAGCTATATTTGCTTTCCAATGGAAAATTCCGAAAAAGAATTAGAAAACAAGAGATTAGTAAAGTTCGTTGAGCTTTCACAAAGCTAACGATAAAATGCTTAACGTAGCAGCATTACAATGTGATTTCAATCTCCTATAGAGAGTTGTGAATTATAAAAACGACAATGGTAAATAAATAAATTTTCTTCATAAACGGAAGATTCACTCATAAGAGTATGCTACTAGTGATAAAAAAAGCATATTTTCAAACATTGTGTATAACTGTGTGAGGTACGTTGTACAACGACTCAAAAAGCTTAAGAAAAAAAGCAAATCTAACTCTAAACGCAATAATTTGCATGGTATAAGCCCCGATGTTGTAATAACAATTAAAAAAAGCAGATAAACCCGGCAAAGAATTATGTCTAAGTTATTATGATATTATAGACTTATTATCTTAAGAACAATACTCTGAAGCGTAGCGAAACAAAGACTTCAATTTATTTTCGAAGACTGGTTTGATATGCAACATAAATTCGAAGGCCGTAAAGAGTTGGTAAATTACATTTATTACTAAGAATGTCAGATTTATAGCTCGTTTCTAAGCTAATTACAAATTCAACCGTTCCAAGATGAGTTGAATTCAAAAATGGGAAAATGGCAACCTTTAGCAGACCTTGATTTATATGCATTAACTTTATTTATCTTTTTTTTTTTTTGCTTATTATTATATTGTTAATTGTGATGCTTAAAATGTATTCAATAAATCTTTATAGAACTCCATCCTCAATTGTTTGCTGCATATCACGAGTCGTATATAACTAAGGCGGCGGCTAAAGATTTTCGAAAAAAAATTCGCACTCACAAAAAGCCAATAACAGAAAAAGACTACAATGATTTACTCCAAGACATCGTATTGAAACCAATAGAAAAACCGAAAGATGATATTTATGAAAAAAAATATTTCGATTATTTGCCGGCTGAAGATGAAATTGATTTCGATGCTGAGGGCGATAACAATGATTACCGATTTGCTTTTGATGGAACTACAAATGACAGTGACGATTTGAATGGATATGATGAGTTCTCTGACGAAGAAAATGATAATTTATCGGAAACGATGATTCATAAGAATCGATTCAAGAGGGACATCAAAGACGATACCGACCGGTTGATACAAAATGAGAAGAGACACGCTGGTACGTTTTATCAATAGTAATTGTAGAAATGTTGGATAAGATGCTTCTTTTCTTGTGATCAGTGTATACATAAGATACATACATAAACCATAGAAATTTCATTTCAAAAGCATATTTCTCGTTACTTTTCATCAAAGGACGAATCAAGTTTTAATTCAATTTAATAATTGAATAATTCAATAATAGGCAAATTAACAAAAAAAAGTTATAATTTGTTTCTTCGGAAAAAAAACTGCCTACTGCTGAACCTTTATGATCAACATGTCTTATTTACGTAGGATTATGTTCCTTCTCTTAGATTTATAATATGATCGACTTATTCTATCTGGAAAAATTGTTGGATGTTTCATTTGTTGTATCGAAGAAAAGCCGACAGTCATATCCATATCGAGCACCTTTTTTCCCGGATACTTATACGAATTTAATGCTCTATAAAACGTTTTTCCTTTTTTCTATTTATATTCTAAAAGCTTTAGCATTCGCTTTGTGTATTTTATGTATTTTGCATGCTTGTGATAGTCATGTTTCTTTGAATAATTTGAATATATACAGTTTGGGATCAAGGCCATCAGCGAACAGCACCTCTAACTCTTTATGTCTCACGGGAACGACAGCAACCTATCAATCCTTTTATGTTTGGTACAACTGTATACAACAACCTGAATCCGAATAATCCATGGAATAATAGATTTTACGGTGCTCCTCATTTAAATAATTTTTATTTGCCTGTTGCTCCACCGCCAGTTGGATACGTCTATCAGCAACCCAGTATACCATTTCCGATGTAAGACTTTGATACAAAAAAAAAAGGAAAAATGTGGAAATTTTAAATCGAAATATGTTTATGAAAACTTTGAAGCGTACCGAGCCAATATATAAATGTTGGACATCCTCCACAAAACATACCAGAACCAGATAAACCAGCACCATCTACTGAGGCTCCAGTTGAATTAGGTAATCGATTCGGTGAACCGGTATGGGATTACGATGACTTACCCCAAGTACAACAAAACGGCCTCTCAAACTTTGCGGGCAAAGGTAAGATTTAGCAATAACCTATTGAAGGACCGTAGCTATGGGGGAGCTCAGCCCCCCGGGACCACTTCTAAGCCCCAAATTGTCCTAACTTTATAGATTTTCGTCTTGCAATTTTCAGTTACTCTGTTATTTAATTAAAAAACCTTTCATCTCAAAAAATTTTCTTCTCCAACATGAAATTTTAATCTGAAAATTAAACTTGAGCCTTCACGAACTGCCGAGGTATCATAAAGCAGTGACGGCAGTGACTATTTGCGCAATTATAGCCACAAATTTTAATTCAAAGCATATTAAAAAGCATAAACCTCGAGTGAGGCTACAATATGATTTTATTAATTAATATAAACTCGATGTTACCTCACTCTTGGTGTGCTAAATGTGTGTAATTACGCTATTATTAAATTAAAATTCTTGCACAGCAGGTGGCACATTCGGTAAATTCACTGTCTTGGGAAAGTAATTGCTTATATAAATATTGAAAATAAAAATTGTTTGAAGTGATAGAACAAATGAAACTTTACGACGTGTGTGCGGTGTTGAACAAACACAATAATTCTGTTTATTTTTTTATTTAATTAAAATTCTTTGAAAAGAGAGTAACATCATTTTCAGTATTTTCCACAAGGTATATAGCAGCTTCATAAAAAAATGCGCTTTCTATGTAAACCTTGCTCAGAGACAGTCGTCACATGTTCAAGTTTTCCCATATCTTACGGAATCTACTCAGCTTTATCATTTTCATGAAACATTATTTTATAGTTAGCCATATAACTTTCGGACCATTTGAAATCCTATGGGAGTACAACATTTTGCCATAAAGCTTTTTTGGATATGGGTGTAAATACATCGGAGCGGTATTACGCACCACATTCCTTGAATGTCTCTATCGGGTTATAGATGAAGTCGATTCACTTAAACGATAAAGAAAAATGTTTTGGGGTCGATCCTGAACTGGGAAAACTAAACTTGCCCTAACAACATTCCGCAGCGTCGATTCGATATGAGTGATTTGGCTTATGAGCTTCCGATAAAACTACTAAATCAATTCCGACTAAGCGCGTGTGCAAATAATGTTTCCTTACCAGTATCCAAAATCTGATTTTACTATATTTCCCGATATCTGTGAAATTTGGCAAAATTTCCCGGTGAAAACAGATTTCCGTGTGAAACAATTTTTTTCATTGCCATTGCCGTAGGAAGAAATTCTGTGCCTAGGGGGGTCAGGGTTTATTTTTGGAAATAAATTTCCACAAAATTCTTAAAAAATTCCTAAATTCTCAAATTTAAGATTTTAGGAATTTTTAGGAATTTAATTTTCAAAAAAAAAATGCCCTGAAGGGCGGTGTAAAAAAACATTGACGAAAATTTGTTGTCTATTCATTCGTACTTCAAGTTTAGCGCCGCATGCGAAATTTTTGACTCTCTTTTGTTTTGTAGGTAAACCGAAGATTTTGCATAATACCCGCTGACGAAATTTTTGAATTGTAGGGTTCATTAAAAGTAGGGATTTCAGTGGCTATGGAGCGAGCACAGCGAGTGAAATTTTTTTAAACTAAGTTGTCAAAATCATATGCAAATTTTATAAAGGAGTTAAAATAGTGATCAATATTTTATTAAAAATCGCGATCAGGATTTTTTAGAATTTTTTTCAGGAAATCTCGACCAAAATCACAACCATTTTTTAATCACTTTTTTCAACTTCAACATTTCAACTAATTTTTTCCGGTCAACTGTATGTGTCGGTCGGTTATACCTCCCAGCCAACTTTATTTTCCGTTCAACTTTATTTCCCCGTCAACTGTTCTTCCAGGTCAGCTATACTTCCCGCTCAGTTATACTTCCCGGTCACTTATACTTCCCGGTCAGTTATACTTCCCGGTCAGTTATACTTCCCAGTCAGTTATACTTCCCGGTCAGTTATACTTCCCGGTCAGTTATACTTCCCGGTCAGTTATACTTCCCGGTCAGTTATACTTCCCGGTCAGTTATACTTCCCGGTCAGTTATACTTCCCGGTCAGTTATACTTCCCGATCAGTTATACTCCCCGGTCACTTATATTTCCCCGTCAATTATACTTCCCAGTCAGTTATACTTCCCGGTCAAAAATATTTTGCAGTCAACTTTATTTCCCGTTCCAGCTATACTTTCCGGTCAACTTTATTTCCCGGTCAAGTATACTACTCTGTCAGTTATATTTCCCGGTCAACTTTACTTCTCTGTCAACTTTATTTCCCGGTTAGTTATATTTCCCAATTACTTTCCGGTCAGTTTTACTTCCCGGCCAGCTATACTTCCCGGTCCACTTTATTTCCCGGTCAAATTTTCGTCCCACTCGGGTTGGCTCCATTTCCCGGTATGCTAACTTTTGTACCAAAAAACTTCTCGATATCCTCGATACCAAGGATACACGTTATTTGCACACGCGCGACTGAGTCTCTCAGGGAGTTATAGTAGAGTAATTTCATGTTGCACTTGTGCTTCATTACCTCGTTCCATTCTGCGTAACTTATATGTGGTGTAACGCGCTATAATGATTGGGAATTATAACTTCAGAGAAACAGAAATCACTTCAATTCGGTCAATGTTTCTTTGATCTTGCAATTTTTAAAATATTTCGGGAGATTTTCTCAGAAATAGATCAAAATTTAGCGTTAATTTAGAAATGTGGCGTAGATTCGTCGCTTTTATAGCAGATAGGGTTCCACGAATCTACGCCACATTTCTAAATTAACGCGAAATTCTGATCTATTTTTGAGAAAATCGCCCGAAATATTTTAGAAATCGCTTCAATGAAAAATAAGTAGAAATTGGGATCGTAGACACAATACCGAGAGCAGTATGGGGTTTGAGTCGTTCAAAGTTGGTGAGGTAGGCAAGTCGAGCACATTCAAGCAATTACCCCAGAAATTGTGCACGTGTAACGCTAGAAGCACAAGGCTTATAACTCTAGCGTATATTGTTATGCGAAAAGCTGTATCCATTTTAGAAAGCTCATATGTTTTCGTTTTGCATGAACATTGTGCCGGATTTCGCGGTATTATTCCCATCAATGACTTGACAAAGTTCCTTTCTAATTCAATGTAAATCGTGTACGTGTATTTGATAAAATTGAAAGCTCTCACAAAAAATATGTAAAGAATCAGTGATTTTAATCGTAAAGACAGCCGTTAAAACGTACAGAAACCACTTCTATGTGTGGTTAAAAGGGGTTTGCCTATCTATTGTCTTTTCGTATCTAAGAAATATTTTCTGTAAATTGTCTATTCTATAAGCATTAAATTTAATGAAATATTTGCCGTTCTTCGTTCTGTGACGATGGTATTGAATATTTCATGTTAATGAAGAACTAAAGGATATGCATGAAAGTCGAGCTAGGAAGACTAATTTTTTGTTTGCATACATTTATTCACTCTTTAAGTAAACGATATGAAAGGAAAGGAAGCGTCGAGTAATAAATGTTTTGATGGAAGAGGAATGTTCAAAATTATCATTAACAAAATAAATTAATTTCTTGGTTTGGCATGAATGAAGTAAATTTCACTTTTGGATATTGAGGAATTTTCTTGCGGAAGCGGCAACTTTTCGTCATGTTTTATACAATTTTATTATCTCATCTTCCTAACTCATCTCGTACTGTGTGACTGCTGTTGAGTAATTAATGTGATTTTCCGGATGAATGGGTTTCGTAAGTTATCATACAATTTTAAATGTTGCAAATTTGACAGTATGATTGACGAATATCCTTGAAGAGGTTCAAATTGTACGAAAAAATTGTTTAACATTAAACTCGAAATTAAGATAACTTTTTTTGCTATGTTCGAAAACTCAAAGATGTTCATGTTCTTGAACTTTTCAAGGTGTTACATAAATAATTCCGACACGTATATCCGTATGGATACGATGATACATGTGGCATACGTGCCACCAGTACATCATCTTTTCTTGTTAAATTTCTGATAAAATAACATTTTAGAGATGGACAAATAGAAGTAAAATCCGAACTAGGGTAATGGGAATTATATCCACCACAAACTTTTTCTAGATCCAAAAAAGTGCTAGATTCTATCTAATAATATCTCAAAAATATTGCAGACAACTCAATTGATTCGACCACTAAACGTAAACCACCTCCTCTACTGCACGATAGTGACAGCGATCGTCAAATTCCACGACCTGTTCGACCTGTGCAACAAGGAAGCAACAACCAACAAGGTTAGTTACGAATCTTATCGTCTATGCATTTGGACGAACTATCATAAATTCAAATGATTTCTGTAAAAATTTTGTTTGCCATGTAACACTTCTGCTTAATGTGTTGTAAATAAACGTCAATACGTAGCATACGTATATGTACAGGTGATATGCTGAAGCATGTAAGCGCAAGTCTTCCGTTGAATGATATGTGGCAACTTTAGATTTATTGAATCTTTTAATTAATGACATAATGTGGATATGGATATGGCTTCGTTCGAAAGTTACATGCCAGAAAATTGGTAGAAAACAATATTTGAAATGGGTCAGGATCATAAATTGACTTTCTGCTCAATTGATGTAGGTGACATAAAAGCCAAAATTCTTGAGATATAATGAACTGCTGATTGGAATAATTATTTACTAAAAGGATTTTTCCGCACGTGGGAAATTCGACCGAGCGGGCACATTATCTGTTAAATGTCTTTGTGATTCCTTATGTGGCCAAGTTAAAAAAAATAGAAAATGGTTCTGCTTTGCAACACTTTTGAAATTCACACATCTCTCGTAGTTTTACACTTTGTGGGAAATCTTGAATTCTAAACATGGGAAATATCCAATTCGCAGATAGGAATCACGAGATTGTATATGAAAAAATTTCCTTAAGTTAGTCTCTGACGTACGCATCAGAATAGATGTGGCAAAAAGATTCGAACGTTTCTAAGGAAATGTTGCCTTAACTCTTAAGGGTATGAAATTACGTCCACATTAAATTGGATTGGAAATAGCCGAAAGGGCAATATTGAAAAACCCGCCCGAAGCAACGGCGCTAAAAACTTCTCCAAATAAACCCAACACTAAAAAAAATTTGAAAAAAATTGCACTAGGCCCGATCTTAGAACCGCCCTAGAGCACTTGGGAGAGGCCTCTGATCCATACTTCAATGAACAAAAATGTTCTTTTTTTCTCTGTAACATTGCACAAAAAACCTCATCATTAAAGAAATATTCACGAAAAAGCAGCAAATATCGTGTAGCGTCGCGTAGCGTGAGTTGGTCACACACTGAGGACTCTACAGCCCGAACCACTCGACATATTTCCACTAATTTAATTTTCGTGATATACTGATGTCCACATCTTTTATACAAAACCTTGAAAAGCAGTTTCCGTTCTAATTTCTCAGAGATATAAGTGAACAAGTTCCACCAACCTTCAAAAAACTACGTTTCACGTAACTTCATTTTTATGAAAATCGGAAAATATTAACTCGAGTTATGTACAAATGACCAAAGCCACTTAAATGGCCCTGGCTCGGTGGTCCTTGGATCGACAGTGCCCAGATTCAATCCCACAAAAGACTTTTCAATTACCTTTCAGGGATAAAAAGTTTTTGAAAATCGGTTGAGCTTTACTCAAGTTATCGCGGCGACAGACGGACGGACAACGCTTTTATTGCTGATTCGTCATCTAAGTACCATGACGAAAGCTCCCGCCTTACTCCCAACTCGAAATTGGGGTGGTGACAAACATCAAGGTAAACGCATAACACCCTTTTTCGAAGAACGTCGTTCTTCGTACGGGTCTAAATATCTGATTAAAAAATCTAACCGTTTGAAATCTACACCTTCAGTAAATATTCAAATATCCGCCTAAAGTCCTAGATACTATTTTTTCTCCAATATATCGCCTTCTTTCTTCAAACGGGTCATGTCTGTGGAGAACACTCATTAAAGCCTAACCAGGGGCCCCCTGGCAGGAGATAACTTGAGAAAGGTTTCCCTCTCGACTCTGAGACACTGTTTCGTCACCTTGGGTTTCCTTAGAGTGCAACTTATCAGTCAACGGCAATGACTTTCTGAATTTCCTTTGGTGTGCCATCGAGACAGTTTGCCACATAGATTGAAAGAATTGTTAATGTATGTCACATAATTTTGAACATAGTTCGAAATGACCTAATTATAAGTTTGGTTTGAAGTCATAAACCAGTTGATTTCGGATATTCCTACTGATTCACATTATATGATTCTCTCAGTCATTCAATGTTAGTGTGAAAATGACAAACATAGGAGGTTGTCCAGTTTCATATGAATAGGTCCTGTATAACTCATTTGATAATATGTCCCTAAATAGGAATAGCCATTTCAAGCATATTTTCCATTTGATGTCTTTATTTTTATTTAAACCCATATATCACTTCCATCTCAACCCTTTTTAATTACCGACTCTTTAATCCTTAATCGCCTAATAATTTCCAGTAAGTTACCCTCCATTTTAACATCTCCATTAGGTTATAAGATTGTCATATGAGAATGAAAGAAGAACCATTGTTACACATTAAAATAAAATAAGATGAAATAGTAGTCAAACATCCAGACAGAGATACCCATTCGATTCGCAAGCATGATGGGTTTCCCAAGGCATTATATGAGTGTCTGTCCTTACAGGTTTCAACATCCCCGTATACAAATCAACCGATAGCATCCTACATCATATTCATTGCCATTAGTAAAGAATTATCTTAGTTTAGTATAGCACCCTTTTTCAAGTTGACCCCCATAGGAATATTGTTCCGAAATTTGATACTCTTGTGAATACTGCTACTAGTTATGACTTACCCTCACAATGTTTACGCCCTTCAATTTTATTGATAAGATTACCAGTTTTCCTTGTTGTGGTCCAGAAAAGGTTTACCTATACCATAAAGTTGATTAATCAAAATCACCTGCCATATAGATAAGTCGCCCTACCTTGTATCAAATCCCTATGAATCTTCTATGTCATCAGGCATACAGCCTCACGACATTAATTAATACGCACATTAAAATCGATGAAATTTGACATTAGTAAGTTTCCTGTGATATACAAATAGTTAAATAATTAATATATATATTAATATATATTATATATAATATATATTAATATATATTAATATATTAATAAGTTAATAGTTAAATTTGGCTGATTATGTTTTCCTACCGTGATCCCGATCATAGATATTTTGAAGAAGTCCATTGATGCCCCAATAATCCCCATAATTTTAAAGTAATAACACAACTAGGTCCCACGTTTTGGGTGATTCAGGTCCCTTGACTGATTTTCTGGATTTTAAAAATTGCATTTCATCTTACTTGAACTTTTCAATTGGGATTTAGAAGAGTTATTGTGTTGGCAAGGGAAATCGTTTTTTGTGAATAACTTCCAGATTCTTGGTTCAATGCCGAGGAATTTAAATTTTTATCATCCAAAGCAAAAAATTTCAAAATCCGTTGGGATTTAATAGATTTATCGTGTTGCTTAAACCGTTTTTTGGGAATAAAAAAAATATTTTTGAAAATTGGTTAAAAACTTCGCCAGTTAGCGTGGTAACTCTTCTCTTGAATTTCCATTTTTCATCATAGTGAAAAGGAATGACATACTGTGTGAATTTCTTTTGTAACACCCTGACTTTCAGTCAAGGGAATATGTTTCATCCATTCCCTTTTTTTCAAAGATTTATTAAGCGCCGATGACTATTTTATGTTATTATCCCTTCCGTCTCTCCATATGTCCATATGCGTTTATGATTCATTGAAAAATCGTGTCCTATGTTACCGCCCTGGATCAGCCTAGTTAATCGAGAATCGCGATGATAGTTAAGCTTACTACTAGGCTTACTGATGGGCTAATTCTCCATTGATTCATGATACTTTTATTCCAGCTACTTCCACATTTCATATGAGTGCCTGAACCAAGGTGACGAAACAGTGTCTCAAAGTCTATAGGGAAACCTCTCTAAAGTCACGGGGTCCCCTGTTAGGCTCTAATGAGCGTTCTCCACATATATGAAAAATAATCAATAAATAAATCACTTGTTGTATTATAGGCTCATAAGATGAGTACTTGGAACAAAATTTTGTATTCTCAATGAACATTTTTTTGATGGCCCATTTGAAAAAAGAATACAATCAGCGTCATCTTAAGTTACAAGCTGTGAAATACCAGCTGTTTTTTCAATGTGTTATCAGAGATTTTTGTATTCGAATCATTTTTTGTCTTGTAGAATTCGAAATTTTCTACCATAACATCCTCCTTCCTACAACGGGTCACGATATATGTCTATTTCGGATAGAGGCTTCTCCCTGCCTTCTTGACGGTGTTTTTTTTTTTCGGTACAGAAATAACACTGAAACTATTTTTATTCAAGTTGATCAAACAATTAGCTGTATGTAAACTAAATCCTTCTATGAAATTTCACTGAATAATTTTACATAAATTAAATGAGTAAATTAACTCTATTATTTTCATATTTACCGAACAGTTAAACGTTATTTGGAACACGTGTAATAATTAATTTCACTAAATGTTTCATTAGGTACTCCATCATCAACAACCAGACGCCCACCACCAAGTCTAATTCACAACAGTGACTCGGAAAATTCATTAGACATCGCACGACCCGCGCGAATTCCACCTTTGGGGTCTAATCGTCAAGGTATGTACAATTACAAGCGTAACATAAAAAGCCATTTTAGTGAAAGTACAACAGAAAACTGCCTACGAGAACTTAAAGTTTATATCATCCTGTTCTTATGCATACATTTCTGTAGATTCCAAACATTTTCCGCTTTTCCCTAAATTCTTTCGTTTGAATTCATACAAAAGCTATGATATTTTTTGAAATTTTATTTGGCGTGTGCTATTTACCTGATGTTTATAACATTAGAAAATTGAAGATATTTACATTCGCAAGACTATTAAGCTTTATCATTACAGCGATATATACTTATTACGTGTGTGTAACAACAGTTCGAGTAAGGCTTGCTGATATCATTTTAGGTTTTACGAGTTGTTTAAAATGAAAATGTTATGCATTTACGTGTGATAGCATTCGGCAGCCCTATTTTCTGATCACAAATATGAGAATTTTTATTCTGAATTTAAAGAACCCTTTAATCATTTACCCACAAAAAAATCTAAATAACAATTGAATTGTAATTTAATAAAGACTGAAATTCTTGGAATAAGACAGCTACACAACAAGTCGTTAGGGGAAAAGTCAGCAAGAAATACAAAGTCTTTGTATAAAAGTGCTGCAATCTTTAAACCGAAAATTTAAGACGAGCTGTACTACCAAGTACTTCTAGTAGTGGTAGTAGTAGTAGAAAGTATAGTAGTAATAGTATGACAGTTCAATGTTAAAATGTCAGCATTTGCTTTTCGAATCGACGCCAACATCACGCTCAACAAATGTAATTTTTTTCTACAGTGACAAGCAATTGTTTCTGACCCTCTGATTGTAAATTTCAATATATCTCGTATAATATGCTACATATTCCACATTTGGTAGACTTGAACAGATTGCGAATATACAGCCAGCCAATATTAAAGAGATATTGCAAGTGTTATGTTACGAAGACGCGTACGACTGAAAAAATAGAAATGTTAAAAAAAACTTCGGTTTTTCCAAAAAAATTTCATTTTTTTAGAATTTTCAATTTTCAAAACAATTTTGGTTTTCCAAGAAATTAAATTTTTCTAAAAATTTTGAATTTCCTAAAGAAAATTTAATTTACTAAAAAATTCTGTTTTAAAAAAACTTAAACTTTTTCAAAAATTTTGAAACAGCCGTACGGGTATTCGTAACATCACACTTACAAAATCTCTTTAATAATGGCTGGCCGTATGTATGCAATTTGTTCAAGTGTACTAAATGTGGATGTAGCATATTGGAGACATATTGAAATTTATAATCAGGGGTCAGAAACAATTGCTTGCCATAACAAAACTTTCATAACAAAAGAAATTAATTGGGCTGTCAAACATTTAGCTAACGCAGCTATATAACGTTATAACCTCCCAAACGCAAGAGAGTAGCATTTCAAATAAAAAGTCTCAACTACATTTTTTTAAAATTCGCTGACGGAGATCTCCCGTTTCTGTATTTATGTGAATGTATTCTTCATATATAACCACGCATGTGGGAAAAAAAATGTGATATACAATCGAAATGAACGACATCTTTCGTTGTCACCGACAATTATTTCATGAGTAGATGTTCCTAATAAACATATTGTGTAATTTTTACGGAATTTTAGTTTTCGACCTGCTTTACAAAAAGTAGCATATAAGATTCTCGCTAAAACCTAGGTTCTACCAAATGGGTTTTTCCGAAATTGCGATAATTTTTTGAAAATTTGTTGAATTCTTTCGAAGGAAGCGTAATAGTAAGAATAGTGCGGTAAGTATGAATTATTTATCATTACTTTAACGAGCTAATCCACTTGCGTTGTTTGTTGAACGTTGCAAAGGCGATAGCAATTTGGTAAATAATATCAAAAATAACATACGGGGGAATCGTTTTTCTTTCGATAATTTGGGTCTATTTAATAGATCTTTTAAACATGAATGGCATCTGAAACATCATAAATAACCAAGACACAAACACAAACTCATTACTAGTAAATGAACATCTCTCTGAATCGAAATACAAATAATTTTTCAGAAATTTCATAATGGAAATCAATTTTAGGGGTTTTCGAGCTAAATTCTTCAAATTGTAATTTTCATTGCTCGAACATTGAAATAGTCATTTACATCACAAGATCTACTCGTTTTCGCGTGATGTATTGAGTTTTTCATGCTTGCTAAGAGAACCGAGAGTACTTTGAGGTCTTCGTAAGAGGACCGAAAATACTTTTATTACTTTAACTTTTATTACTCGAACAACGAAAATTGTAATTTTCGGGCCCATTTGAGAACCGAAAGTAAAAATGCACAATGCGAAAGTCGACTGCCAAGAAAAGGGCTTCTGCTCTACAAATACGTAGAAAATAATTGGTTCGTGTCATGTTTTGTTACATTCGTTTGAAAAGCCCGCCAAAACTAGAAGTTGATTTTATGACAAGAATCGAATAGGAGCTTTTCATGCAGAGAATCAGAGCACATCATTTTTAATTGTTTCGCTCACGTATGACAAATACTATAATCTGATTGGCCTAGAGAAATTTTTATCGCTCACGTATGACATTGTTCAATCAGCTGTTATGCTGTTTTGGCTCTCTGAAAAGTTCCTATGTAGATGGCGTTAACGGCGTTTTCTTGTAAAGAATGTTTTCTGCTTATGACGTTGCTCTACTTTCAATGTATTTGTAGATAAGCTGGTAACATAAAAAGTTGCACAATCGAAGGATTCGGTCCCTGTACAATGTACAATGACATTTTTCTTGCAAGTGATATGTACAATCTACACATGTTTTGTGATAACCAAGTGACATTTACAACGAACACGTGTAATGGCGACAAGATCAGAAATTACAATTTAATTGATTGTACTATTTACTAATGCATTGTACATTGTAACCTCTGGCAACAAATCACAAAAAAAGAACCTTATCATATGGAAAACGGTGCTGCTGAAGATGATCCTACAACTAGTTTTTATTATACAGTACTCAAACTTCCGGCAAGAAAATAAAGACAAAACAACTGAAATAAAAACCTTCCCTCATTCAAAGAACAAGCAACAAGTTTTTCTTATTCAAATATAACATGCCAATAATACACTTGAGATCACAAATGACATGACTAATAAATTCATTTCCTTAGAAGTTTGGCAATATTACTCAACATAAATAGACATCCTTTCTCACTCTCGTTCAGCAGAGAATGATTTGGCGTTTCACTAATTGCCACCAATAAATACACAAAAAAGTTACAATTTATCTTTATTTCGACTAAATTAATTCAATAAATATCGCTAATTGCAAAATTCTTTCTAATCCCTATGCTCGCTTTCCATATTACATATCCACATACCTATACTAGAAAAAAAAACAATAACCGAAAATAAATATTTTTTAAGCGAACACATTGCACGACCCAGGAACAGCAAAACTGTACAAGTGTCTGAGAAGGAAAATTCTGTACACAAATTATATTTGATATCGTTAGAGTGGTTTAACAAATAATAAGTAATTTTGTTCATGTGTTTTTCTGTCCGCCGATACCCTGTTGGTCATAATGTCATGAAACTAGGTCCACAGGCTTAGGTCATTACATGGAACCCTATTGATTCTGGAACTACAGAAGTCACTGAGAACTCAACTACCAGAAATTAACGTGATAGTTCAGTTGATGAATTAAGTCAACGTTTAGTTATCGAGAACTACGGTAGTGGTACATATAAATGACGTTTTCAGTCTCGTACGGGGCTAAAAGTTGACTATAGAGACTGTTGCTTTCTTAGTTGATTTAATTGCAGATGAATTTTCTGATAGAAGCATTTTGATGAGAATAATAACTTATTTGAAACGGGTTAGATCAGAGGTAACGTCCGGGTTCAACCCTGGTGGGGACACATTCTGTATAGGATTTTTCTCCAATGTTTAGCATGAAAGTAACGTTCCTAGGCACACCCAGGCTTCATAATTTGGGCAGTTGTGGATTCGGTGCCCCAGAAGAATGATAAAAATAACGACACCTATATTCGATATGTGCAAATATCTGAGTCTAACTTTAGGCGGAGATATAATTAGCAACAGAAGAAATCCTAATGGTAAAATGCTTCCTTTGGGCGTGGTTCGGAATTCATGTGGTCCAAAAAAAAAAATCTGCAGGTATAATACATGGATGGGGCAAACCGGCATTCTACGCCCTACTAGTTTCCGCACCTAGTACATCATACATGGCACTAGGTTTGTGTGCAGTAAAAACTTCGGTAACGAAAAGATCTGTAAGAAGAATCCATGTGAGCAAAAGCTCATAAGGGATCGTCTTAAATTACGTAACGCTTATGCAGTGCTTCCACAAATTTTAAATCATCGATATCTCTGGATAGACGGACTCCAGAGAGGTCATAGGTCATTTAGGGGGCATAAAAGGGGGGTCGGCCATACATTTGACCTATCTGGAGGGCGTCTATCCCGAGATATCGATGATTTAAAATTTGTTGAAACACTGAAAAAGCGTTACGTAATTTACGGACGATCCCTAAAAGACTGCGGGACTGGTAAATAAAAAATGATCTAGCCTCGGACCCGTAGGGGCCGTAACGGCATATTATTATGTTAATAAATTACAGGAAAGCTTAAAGAATAAAATAAAAATTCACGTGTGGAAAATATATTGCGTTGAATAAAATAAAATTCGTTAATCTCTGAAACGATAGAAAAATATAATTCGTTAAGAATTTTTCTACAATGTGCAATTTTTCTATATACACATAAAAAACAAGGAGTCAATCGATTAACACCAATCCACACGCTGTGTATATTATAACATGTTCAACTCTATAAAATCCAACAATATATAACCGTAAATGATATTAAGCTTTTACTTTAGCCTTTTTTCATCATCTTCCTCTCTAATTTTCCTTATGTAACATATGAAACCATAATATTACATAAGCCTTCTATCCAAACACTATGAAACCCTTATTGAATATCACACATAAACCCATCAATTCTTTTCTTGTATAAATAACGATATTTTTTGGTATACATTATGTGTGTTGTATTTCTATTTTAATGTTAGGTGGCAGTGGTTTTATTGTTGGTCCAAGTGTTGGCGCTCCCATATGGAGTGGAGGTGATGGTCAAACTCAATCGAATCGACCTATTTCAAACCAAAGGCCTCAGCAAATTGATACACCGGTGGCACAATTAGGACCATCACGATGTGTATGGGGTATTGTAAATTGCTGTTCACGGCAAGACATTAGTATAAGATACGCATGCTTCGAACGGATAGGCTGTCAAGGAGCCTTTTGGGATTTGAATCCATGCGGTGATGATATTTTAGATGCTGCTTTAAACGAAGCTGATCAATATTTTAATTGAATTTACTTACGGTTTATATTTTGAATGTACATTTTTTATGGATAAAATTTTGCACTTTGAGCTAATGCGAATGACAAGCCTTTTTTGATTGAAGATAATAAAAAAGAACAAGAAATCAACGTCATATAAATTCGGTTCTGCATTAAGTATCAATTACTCTGTGGGTGAAAAGCTAATTTTTCGTTTCAATTGTGATCTGAGTTGTAATTCTCTATTTTCAAAATTTGAAGAGGAAAGAACAAAAAATTTTCACAAATTTGAAGATTATTGCCAGAGCAGAGAAAACTGCAACGAGATGTTTACAGCTGGATTGCAGTGAGGACTGTAATTCACTAGAGTAACAATTTTCTTTGCAAAGACGTTTTTTTCATAAAGAGTTAACTACGCTACTTGAACTTTCCTTTTCTCCCCAAGTTTTGGAACAACGTTTTTACAATTTGAGCCTCAATGGTCAATGTTTTTATGCGACTCATATTCTTTAGATGCTACTAGGGACCAAAAGTGGCGATTATAATCAATGTTTGAAGTATACAGTTTTTCACTCCTTTCATTCATTAGAAGTAAGAAACAGTGTAAATTAATAAACGGAAAATATGTCAGTATTTACGTGTTTGGATGAGTTATCCAGGCCTTTCAATATACAAGGTAAAAAAATCCCTGTAATCTCCCCAGAGTATGTAATTTCACGCGGAGATGCAATGCAAACAAACATCTACAACAAACTATTTTTTGTATTTTGTCATCTAGTTTGTTGTATTGGAATAGCTAATGCCCAATTATCTGGGGACCCTAGGTCAAGGTCGTTTTTGTTTCAGAAATTCAGTATGATATGATTATTCAACGCATATGGCAAAAATTAGACGTGATTGATGAATATTTGTATACTAGACCTGTCCAAAATTCTATGTTGTCGAAAAGTTAGGGGGCTCGCCCGGAAAACGGTGTCAAATGGTCCACCGAAAAAAAAGTTTCTATGGGTCGGATGAAATCCAGAGCGATTTAATGGGTGCTCAATGGCGTTAAATTTGAAAAATGACCACAATTCGAGCATCAATATCTACATCGGCAAGTTTCCGAATATTCTTGTTAATGAGCTTGTTTTCTAGGTTTTTTCATCCTCTAAAAATTGTTTCTAAGAAGCTAGACTGGAAATGGGATTCATGAGTTCCACACGACTAAAGTAGTGTAGCATTTTTGCAAAAATTGTTTCCACTTCAATTAAGCGAAAGTCATACGGGGAATTGCTTTAGAGTCTAGCTTCTTAGAAACAATTTTTAGAGGAAGAGAAAACCTACTTAAAACAAGCCCATTAACAAGAATATTCGGATACTTGCCGACGAAGATATTGATCCTCGGATTTCGGTCATTTTTCTCCTTTAACGCTATTGAGCACCCATTAAATCGCTCCGGATTTCATCCGATCCATAGAAGCTTTTTTTTTTGTGGACCATTTGACACCGTTTTTCGGGCGAGTCCCCTAACTTTTCGAAAACTTAATTTTCCCGTACATTTTTGGACAGGTCTATAGTATACCCCGATGATGTAAACTTTTCGATTTTTCATAATAAATTCAACAAAGTACACTAAGAGATAGTCTAGGGAAGCAGGCAGAAAATACGGTTTTTCGCAACTCAATTTTAAAAATATAAAAACTGTACAACAAACCAAGAAAAAACGTTTAGTACTTTAGTTTAAAACATTTTTTTATTAATTTCCATTTTTTAGTTAAACTTCTATATTTTAATGTTAGTTTTTACTATAAACTTTGTGAAGAATTATTTTTGCATGAGCTATTATTTTATGGATATAACTTTGTAAGGAAAAAATCAAAGAAGTAAATATAAAATCACATTAAAACGATGGAGTTTCCCTTTTTAATTTGTTTTAACATTATTACCTTCATTATGAATTCGTCCCAAGTCTAGAATAATTGTATGAGTTGGACAATTATAAGTTGAAGTCTTAAAAAACCAAACAAACACAAAAAATATCGTTAATACCGTTAAGAGAGCTTTCTGTAGCAATTAGTAACTTTGCCGTACGTCCATATAAAATGATTGATTATAATGAAACAAATTACATAGGTTCCCTTCTCATGACAGATTTTTCTGGTTAATAGATCGATTTTAAAATGAAACTGTACTGCTTTTTAGTTACTAGAGAAAACAAACATAGAGCGTCATTATAAAATAGTTACATGATCGGGTGAAATTTGAGTTATGGAGTCGTATGAGTTGTCAGGGGGCGGACAGAAAAACGTTTCAATCTCGGTTCCAATGGTCCTTAATGGAATGAGTACTAATGCATAGATGCAAGCTTTCAAAAAATACTTTTTTCCCATTAAACAATTTAGCAAACTCATGGGAATCTATTATTTTCTAAATTATTGACGTGGCGACAGATGATTCAACCAATTTCTGAAGAGGAAATAAAAGAATTTGTGAAACGTGCCCTAGATCAATTTGTGATTTTGAAACAGGTCTATTGTCTATAGACCATGCTAGAACCGAGACGATGGTGTCATATACTTAGAACGAATGAAATTGCACTGGATGACTTTAACAGCACGTTCGCAACAAGGAAACTTTTGTAACAACCCTACGGTAAACAGTAGGCATGGCAGAAAAAATAATGTTTTTTTCAAATAGATTTCTTCACTACCCTCAAAATGTTGTTAGACCTCAAAAACACAAAAAAAAAATTTTTCAGATTTTTCGAAAGAATATTTCGAGTGAGAAAAATCAAAAACCTCATTTTCTCATATAGATTTCAGGCTTTTTTTTCGTAAAGGCTGTTTAATTACGAATTATGCAATGTGATGGAGAAGCTATTTTATACAATTGTTTTTGGGCACGGATGTAAAATTTTCCATTTCAAATAGTCCCAGAAGAAAATTCATCTCTGCATCCTTGTGGAAAATTTTTAGTATAAAACTCGTTTCCCAATCAAATTCATTGTAGCCGATATCGTTGAAAAGGTAATAAAACAGCCTTTGCGAAAAAAATAAATCTGAAAGCTATGGACAAAGTAGGTGGCGCTAGCAACGCCTCAAAGTACAAAATTTGAGAAAATGAAGTTTTTGATTTTTCCGGGTGAGAAATCTGGCGTTTTTGAGGTCTAACAATATTTTGAGGGTAGTGAAGAAATCTATTTAAAAAAAAAAAAAACAATTTTTTTCTGTCATGCCTAGTAAACAGGAACAGAAAATTCTCACTCTAGAGTTTGAAAAATGAGCTGAAGGCAAGGGTTGCATTTCCCCTGTGGAAAAACATTAACGTCACAATTTTACATGCTGAATGAAGTCGTCGCATTTTTGAATTTAGAGATTGCAGTCTCTTGATGACTTTGGACTTTCATGAAGCATGTAAAAATAAATAAATTAAATAAAAAATAAATTAAGTTTCGTAGTTCTGTTGTAAAATCAATGGCGTTTTTTATTAAGTTGTAAAAACCTATCTACTTTTTTTTAATGAATAAAAAATATTTTTCCGTTTCAGACGCACTTTTTTTTGTATAGTCATCAAGTGGTTCTGGGATTAATTCTCGTGCAGTTGGAAACGATGTCAGAATGTATATAATGTCGACAATCATTTTTGATAACGAATATATTTGGATCGCTAATTACAACAAAACAATGTTACATATCTTTTCATTCGAATTTCAACTAAGGAAATAAATTTTTTTTTGTACCATTTTATACTCGCCTTCGACTTCAAACCTCGCCTCATAGGGTAAATTTTCCCACTGACGCAGAGGCAAATATTTCAATTCACGTGACTACTAAACTGAATCTTGTGAGTGTAGAGGTGTTCAAAATTATATGGAAAACAAACTTTTTCAATATTTGGGCTCCCCAGCCGGAAAACGTTGCGTTCTTGGACGCTGATGAATAGTGTGTATGACAAAAGCCATTAAAAACATATGAAGGGACCCGTACGTATCAGAATAGATGCGGCAAACAGAGCTGATGTTACGAAGATACTCGAACGTATTTAAGTAAATATTGCCTTAACTCTTAAGTGTATGAAATTGCGTCCACATTAAGTTGTATTGGAAATTGCCGATAGGGCAATATTGAAAAACCCGTCCGAAGAAACGGTGTAAAAAACCTTTCCAAAAACACAAAATTGACCCCCAAATATAGAAAAATGTTCTACTCAATTTTATCTACGACATAGAAAAAACCATTTTTTGGGCTAGGATCGACCTTAGTACAGACTAAGGGCCCTAAGTAGAGGCCTTGGCCAAAAATGTTTCCCTCAATTTCCTCTGCAACATAGCAAAAAAAAAATTGTTTTTTGGTCAGGGCCGACTTGAGATCTAAGCACAGGCAAAAGTTCTTCCATAAATTGTCGGCTGTGCCGGGATTTTTCAAACAAATAAAAAAATTTAAAATCGGAAAAAATTTACTCGAGTTATGTACATTTGCCCGAGTTATGGAAAAAAAACACATAGAGCCCTAGCAGACTCCAAAAGAGCCCTCAGAGAGGTTTCATACTGTCCAGGTTCATGGACCAATGCCGAAAAAGCTATGGCACCTATTGAAAAATGTTCTTCTATGCATAGATAGTACTTCAAAATAACGCACAAACAGTTTACCTCGGCAGCATATATTTCGGAAAGTTTGAACCAAGATTGATTTTTCGAGTACATAAATGAAATCTCATGAACCTTCTTAAGCTGCCCTTAGCGCTCTTTGGCGTGTTTTGTCATGTTTTGACCAATCTGTCCTGAAAGTTCGTGAAATTTCACTCATGTACTCGAAAAAATCAATCTTAGTTCAAACTTTTCGAAATTTATGCCGCTGAGGCGAACTGTTTGTGTGTTATTTTGAAATACTATCTATGTCTACACTTTTATAGAAGAACATTTTTCAATAAGTGCCATGACTTTTCTGGCATTGGTCCATGAACCTGGACGGTATGAAAGCTCTTTGGCGGAATCTCATGGAGTCGAAACAGTACTGTAACTTCCAGAGACCTACATAAAAGTTTTCTTTGGATGTTTTTGAGCCGGTTTGATCCAACTTGATATAACATAACTCTTAATATTTCACGTGTTTCATGCAAATTTGAGTAAACGAGCTTTTTCACGATTTTCGCTTTTTTTAATGGTTGTTGTCATTGAGCACCGCTTAAACTAACTCGGATTCGGTAGCACCATACACACTATTCATCAGCGTCCAAAAACACAATGTTTTCCGGCTGGGAAGACCAAATTTTCGAAAAGTTTGTTTTTGAACACCCCTAGTGTAGAAATATCTAGGTCAATAAATATGATGAAATTCTCTATGAAGCTACAATAAGGTGGGCGTAGTTCGGAATTCACGTTAAGCGTGTGCTCTAGTCTTACGACTAAACGGCAAAAGCATTTTTGGGAGAACTGGTACTCGACTCCTACCAGGTTCGCTCCTGGTATATAGATGGCACTACGTTTATCGCACAGCTTACCACTGTCGCAGCAGTGGAACTAGTTGAAATGTGACACTCGTATTTTATTTTCGCATGCATTATCATTAAAAATGGTAACAAGGTAGGAAAGCTTGTTCAAATCTTTAAAAGGTAAATTGTTCATTTATTGCAATTTTTACAACCACCAGCCTCACCTTTACAATAGACTTTCGTTACGATTCACTTACAAGTACTAGGAACTTCAAATGAATGAAATCAAAAAAAATCAAAGTTCAATTTAATCCAAACGAAGAATAATAAGAAATTGAAATCCTACCACAATATGCTAAAATAAAATATTAATAAAAAATGTGAAGAAATAAAATCAGAAAAATATTGCCATTTAAATTGAGTCAATACTCAACAAAATGAATTTCCTTTTTCGTCTTATATTGTCAAGTAATGCCTATTGTAATGGATTTGCTCAGTGGAATTTCGTAAGATACATCAAATTAGACAATTTAAACGGAATAAAAAAATGTATAGTCATAGTACTAGGAGAGTCTATGTGGGGTGCCATGTAGTGCAAAATCTGGAAGAGAAATTCATCAGACTATGTACTTTTCGACATGTGTCTAAAAAGAGAGTTTCGAGACCATGTACTGTTGTATGTTAAATGACGTAGTAAATGTCTGATAGCTCATGTGAATGTATGAACATTTTCTACCTATTTGGCAAATCGGAAGTTCATTTTCTTGTTAACCAAGTTTATGTGTCTCAAAAATGTTGGTGTGAGTGTTACGATTCAATCTAGTGATTGGAAAGCCACTCTGAATATAATTTCTAATGTTTGGAGTTAACATTTTAAACCACTAGTAGATAGTAGATTACATTGCAATGTGCGGAAGGCAGTGATTACATGAGAGGTATATTTCAACAATAAGTGAAACGAAGGTGGGGTCAGAAATACAATATCTAAAATAACAGTTTTCATAAAACAGAGAAACATGTTCGAAGCTGCATACTATTACCCAGAATTTCCAACAATTTCAAGTAACTATCAAAAAATTACAGGCCTACTCACTCACTGGGCAATTTAGTCTCAACAAAAAACCACAAAGACAATAATAGTATGTACGTACATTACAATACTAGGAAGATAAAACGAGATGTTTATGTAAACGACGGGTTGCCAGAGTGTTAGTACATATCGAGTTATAGACTTCATAGTATCGTATAATGTTTTACTGTACATTTGTTTTGAACAAAAGAAATATCCAAAGTTAAAATCGTGCGAGGGTTACACGAGAGTGTCTTGGAGCAGACTTGACGTTTGATTTAAGTAGCATTTGTCCTCAATTATACATTGTTCATTACTTGACACCAACAAACTTTCGCACACATAGTAATAGAAATACTCCCCTCTTTTTTCCTGAATGAGATGCTGTTCTACTTTTCTTAGTTTCGTTTGTCAATCGGATGAATAAAAACTAAAAAATTATTCGATTCTTTGTTTTTATTAACAGAACCATCGTAGAGTATGACACTCAAATCAGTGTCGCAATGCATTCGAAAAAATAACATTTAGTGATCTTCACATACCCCATCAAGTCATGTTGTACATGAATCAGTGCGTTTACTATTTAAGTCAGTTATTCTTTTATTGAAAAGGCTGCAAAATAGGATAAGTGCACTGGTTGCGAGCCCCGTGCTTGTTACGAGGCTTTCTTTTGTTCTTTTTTGAGAACAAAGGAAAATACAATAGGGGCTCGTAACTTATTATATGTTCACTTCATTACTGCGCCATCTATTGTATTTTGGGCTTAGAGTTCATCATTATGTTCATGATTTGTTCATCATATACAACTAAACTCTAGGTAGCATGAGCTGTATATGATGAACAAATCATGAACATAATGATGAACTCTAAGCCCAAAATACAATAGATGGCGCAGTAATGAAGTGAACATATAATATAACTAAAGCAATTTTTAATCAGGCTCGTAACCGGTGTTTAAAACGTTGTTTACCAAAATGAATTAATACTCACCGCCACCTTCTGATGTGCGTTGTAGTGATCCACGTTTAATATCGCGTTTTCCCATTTTATCTTGGAATTTATTTGATGACTGCGGTGGGCTACTGGTTGCAGACTTTTGTTGCTGTACTTGATTTTGAGGTTGCTGCTGTTGGGATGTGGTTGGTTTCTTGAATGACGTTCGTAACCCTTTCGAAGGGTATAATGGGTACTATCGACCAGCAATTCGTACCCAATCCCTATTATTATCGTTGTTATTGTACCAAATACCTTTAAATGAAAAAGACGATGTGAATACTCAACACACATTGTAAACTAAGTAGAAGAGGGAAAATATTTAAAAATTTACGCAGTTGTTTCACGAGACAATTGGCATCAGAATACGATAAAACAATGAGACTTGTTTGATGCTTATGATCTTGTTAACAAATTTCACGTTTCATAACTTCGTTTCTACCAAAGAAATGAGTTTGAGAAATCAAATTTCGAAGAAACCTTTAATAACCCTTTTGCACGTCGCGTCGTCGATACAGCGGACATTCATATTATGAAAGTGAACAGCGCACTCCACATACGAATGAAAGAAATACCCTACTTAGGGTCTTAACAATCAGGGTTGAATTAACGCCGCTAGTCATTAGCGTCGCTTCTAGAGCCGCTAAAATTTGAAATTGCTCGCTAATAGCGCCTAGCACTCGCTAAAAACCAATTAGCGAAAAAATTTCGCTAGTCGCTAATTCATTCGCTAATAGAATATTGTATCTTTCACTATTTCAAAGGCGAAAAATCCAGATTTTTTTTTGCTCGAATTAAAAAATTGGTTGAATGTCGTCAAACTGAAAATATATGCAGACACGTCACTTACTACACACGCACACTACAAACTAAGACGAACTTTCTTTAAGTTTTCTATATTTTTGTTGCCTAAGTCTTCCAATTTATTTTAATCGCGCCAATGCGGTGGTGAGCTTGATTGAAAGATGGCTTGAATGCCTTATAGCAACATTATCAACCAGAGAAAGGACGCATTCAAATTGGTGTAACTGACCCGAAATTAGATTATTTTGGCACTACTGATAGGGAATTCGTTTTGATGATTTAGTAGAAGAAATCCAATAGGAAAAGTCATTAAACATGTGTTTCAAGATATTGTATTATTTCTGTTATAACTACACCCGATTTCTCTGCTTTTGAGTAGGTCGTTTGTTTGTTTGTTTTAGTGGGTATGGCAGAGCCCTAACACTTAAGCATCTGGTGGGCCTGTTGTGCTTACTGATAGGAGATTACTTACAATCTATTTGTGTGATTAAGGTTACCTAAGATCCAGCTGGGCGGAATGCTCCAGATTATGTTGTGCGGCAAAACGTGTGCCCCTATACATTGAGCTCTGGCTGAGATATAAGCTGGGCTTTTACACAGAAAATGTTCAGCTAATTCTATCTCCCCGCATTTTGAGCAGAGGGGCTGCTAATGATGCCTATCGTGTTCAAATACTTGTTTAATGCGCAATGGCCGTAAGAACAGACGTAATTCGCCTGATATTTCTTCTGCTAAGTGAGAGAAAGTAGTTGGTATTCTTTTGACTGATAGTAATACATTTCTTTGAGTGAATAGCATTGGATTTGCTTTACGTGTCTTTTTAGGTACGATTGTGTAACATAAAGGCGTGGTTGGGGACCGATGATCGTTTCACTAGTTCCTGCCTTAGCAAGTTCATCCGCCGTTTCATTTCCCTGAATGTTGCTATACCCAGGTACCAAACATACGGTTACTGTGTCGTTTGTTGCTAGTTTAACGAAATTTTCCCTGCATTCTCGGAATAGAGGAATAGATTTTGTACTCACTGATTGCCCGTAAGACGCTTTGGCTATCAGTGTAAATTAAAGTGGATTTGCTGCGAATCTCCTTAACTTGCAGTTTTCGCAGCGAACCACTAGTAGGTACGTGAAATTTGACATCGTAGGACTGAATTTAGGTACCGTTGCGACGACGGTGAGATTTTTGACAATGAAATCAGGTGAATCACCTTAACAGACCTTTCTTCAACATTTTCGTAACATTTATCCTATGGCGAGGCAAGTATTTCCCTTTAAACATTTTTGTCTCAAGGAAGACAGTTTTTGTATGTTTGTGTGAAATGGTGTGATTTTTTAGGACAATAAAATCGGAGACAGAATGGGGGGCTCATACAGTACGCTCCAAGAGTAGTGTGGAAAATATCTATTAGAGCTGTCAATACTCTTTTCGGAAGATGGAAAGGTAAAGGATACAAAAAGAGAGGTATTGTTTCAGATTTCGTGTTATTATTGTTGTATTTAGCACCGATTAAGAAGGCAAAAGTAAACGAAAAACATTTCACATCAACGAGTGAGTAATTATTCAGTCAATTATTTTTTGTTTTTTTTTTTTTTTTAGCGAGCATTAACGCGCTATTTTTTTCGATTAGCGAATGACGTTAGCGACGCTAATATTATTTGAGATTAGCGTTAGCGTCGCTAAAAAATGTCGTCAGCGAGCTCAATTGATTAAAAACAAGTCTATTGATCAAATTATTGCCGATATATCAAGCAGCTTACCATGTATTTTCAATTAAATAAAAACCGAAACCCTCCTTTGAAATTACACCTAAAACAATCATGCAACTAAACACTTATTCACCCAGTTGAGAATTTAGTTTAGCTTTTTTGACCTGTAATTAATCAACTACAGACATTTACCAAAATAATTTCATACGATGAAAATTGTGAAGCAGAAAATAATGCCGACCTGAATCAAGCATGAAAACATGTCAAAAGATTTATCATTTTTCCGTTCAAACTGCGTGTATCACCAAGGTGTAGGGTAAGCTTAGCTGTAATGGGCTAGAGCATAATCCTTTTCTTTTAGACAGCTTTATTTTGTCCCATTCTGTCTCTCTCTCACTCTCCCATTCTCTCATGCACAGTTGCATGTAACCATTCGTGAATTTTCGGTTCTCAGCAGTCAGCGGTACTCTTACCCTTTGTGTTGTATTGGTTGTAAGCTTAAAGGCTTACTTTATGTACTTAGTGTTGAACACAGGGAGTGTTTTACAAAGCAGTAAATTAGTATTACATGAGCAACGTATTAAAATTGTTTACACAAATATAATGTTTTGATGGAACCCGATGATGATAGTGTGATATTCGATGTTATCATGATTGATTCAGTTTACATTTTAATTTTATAGAATCTCTCATATGTTTAAATAACGGAATAAGTACGTCAACCCAATTTATCGGATGGATTCTGTACGACACAAGATACCGTATTGATTTATTTTTTAACGACACTTTCCATGAACCGTTGTAGACGCCACCATAAAAATAATATTTCATTATAATTTCATTGTGATAAATTGAAGTAAACGCAGATATGTTATAAGGAATGATGTTAATAAAACATTTTCGATTTGAGTTGATGGTCCACAAATTTGAGAGAAACGAAAAGTATTATGGTCCATTCCATGCAACAGCATGAGCAACTAGTTAGAGGAGTTAAACATTTTACTGTTAAATTTGACATCAGGCTACCCTCTGCAGTCCCTACTCTAGAACTTAGACGGCAGCTTAGTATACAATCGAAAAATATTGCGTTGTATATGATTTACTACTGCCTCCACTTTCCCACAAAAACTTTTCTGACAAGAAACGACTTTCTGTATTCCCAAGTCTATAATACAATGAAAGGCACAGGTGCAAAAACTAAAAGTATTGTGTTGAGCTATTCTCTTCGGCTTTGGGGTTGTTCGCAAATCCTGTCTCCTTACATGAAACGTAGGACAAAATGGGACAGAAGGGGAGGGAGGAGTTGACGGAACGGATTTCCAATTACTTTAAAAAAAGGTAAAATGAATCAAACGAACCTTAAATCTTAAAATAATAAGTGAGTGTAGTGTAAAGTATTGGCTTTAGATTTCTTTTTTTTGCTGAAAAAGGACAATGTGTGATTTGAATTGAACGGGTTAAAATACATTGGACTTTGTCATTCCAGTTCTACAGTGGAAGTTCACTCCTTATTCACTCACCTGCACTAAAAATTCAAAAATATTTAAAAGATGAAAGCTTCTAAACTACATGCGTGTAAGCTAAGGACTTCACTTTCATAAGCGCTTTTGACTGATTTAAATCATTCTCGAAAGATCTGCAAATTACTGCTGCTAAGGTCTTACTGGTCAATGGTAAAACACACATTGTTTCTATTGTACATCTAACACAATTTACCGGTAGAAAACAACAATTTAAATTTCTAAAACTGTAAAACACACACCATGAACACATTTAGACGATTTTTTATTTACCTTGCATATTTTCTTTTCGGTGATTTGCTCCGCTTTTCGATTGTCTCAATCTCAAAATTTTATTTTATCGATTTTATTTTTTACAATTTAAATCAATGTTCGTTGATTTAAAATAAAAAATAAATAAATGATTTGCGCTGACGGATTTCTAAAAAAAATGTATCTTATAAGTAAGTGTTGATAATCTTTAAATCTTAAAAAAACAAATGCAGGGGACCCGTACGCACCAGAATAGATGTGGCAAACAGAATAGATGTTACAAAAAGATTCGAATGTATCTAAGTAAATGTTGCCTTAACTCTTAAGTGTATGAAATTACGTCGACATTAAATTGGATTGGAAATTGCCGAAAGGGCAATATTGAAAAACCCGTACGAAGAAACGGCGCAAGAAACATCTGTAATCCTTAAAAAAGCCCGAAATTAAAAAAAATGCACTAGGCCCGACCTTAGAACCAACCTCTGATCCATACTTCCATGAACAGAAAAGTTCGCCTCTTTCTTCTCTGCAACACTGCACAAAAAAAAACCTCACCATTAAAGAAATATTCACAAAAAACCACCAAATATCGTGTAGGATCGCGAAGCATGAGTTGGGCCCACATTGAGGATTCTACAGCTCGAACCAATCAACAGATTTTGAATAATTAATTTTCGTGGTTTTCTGATGTCCACATCTTTTATTGAAAAGCTTGAAGAGAGTTTTCCGTTCTGAATTTGCTGATATATAAGTGAAAAAGTTCCACCAACCTTCAAAAAACCGCGTTTTTACCACTTTTTCGACCATATTGCCCAACCGATTTTGCCCAAATTCATTTGCGTAATCAATTTTCTGACTATCTTTCAGGAAGAAAAAGTTTCTGAAAATCGAAAAAGATTTACCTGATTTATGTAGAAAAAATACGTTTGGCCCTAGTAGAGATTCAGTTTTAGGGCCCTGGCTGAGTCTAAAAGCCCAAAATGGAAAAAAGATTTTTCCATGAAATGTTAGACATGCCAAGTCCTTTCGAACGGAAAACAATTTATGAAAATCGGAAAAGATTTACTCGGGCTATTTACGAAAGACCAAAAACCAATAAAGCTCTAGCTAGTGCCGAGATTCAATCCAATGAAAAATTTTTCAATTACCTTTCAAGAAAAAAAGTTTTTGAAAATCGGTTGAGTTTTACTGACGGTGACGGATGGACATTTTTTTTTATTGTTGATTCTAAGAACCATGATCGAAGCTCTCCCTTTACTCTCGGGTCGAAATTGGGGTGGTTGCAAACGTCGTGGTAAACGCATAAGACCCCTTTTGGGTACGGGCTTAAAAAGTTGGCTGTCATTCTTTATTTATTATAATATCACATCGCAAAAGTGTTGTTTCATTTGCATTTGTTACAACCAGCCAAAATAGTCACTTATGTGTCTTCTTTGGACGGTTGATTTAACACGATCCCGCTTGTTATAGCATAACAAGTGATTACACCGACTGCCACATGCGAAATTGTCTCATCAAATTTAATCGTTCGAAAAATAAACGTAAGCAGTTTAGATTACAAGCAATTTAGATTAATTTAGGGGATGAAATCGCACAAAATTTTATACCTCAAGTTGCAATTGTAACCTTCTTTTACTATTCGTGCGAGAGTGAATTGGTGTGAGTACATAATCATGTAATGAGCAACACACAAAAGCAATAATCAAATGTCAAGTTTTAACCAGCGTAGTTTTAACCGCCGCAGGCCTGACTATACCTATAACCTTGTTATATATATCACAATTGTAACATGAGGAAATTAATGGCATCGTTTGATATGACGCTTTCGCTGATAATGCGCAAAAATGTGTTTGAATAGAATAAGTCACTTTTTTTTTAAACAACAAAAAATTGCGTCACAAGATCAAGTTCTAACGCCTTCCGACCGACGGGTGACATGAACAAAAGGCAAGTTCAATAACATCCGCTCATTTTGTATAAGGAAAATATTCCTTAGTTAGTTAGTTTCGTTTATTGGTCAATAATATTGAAATGGTTATGTAAAAATTACATTTTCAAATGGGTTGAAAGTGTGGGATCGCATCCAGAATGTTCCAAACCAGAGATGCCGTCGTTACAACGAGAATGGAACAAATTAACAGTTAAAGAATTAGCGAACAATTTGAACTTTATTAATGACAAATATAATGCATTCAATGTCCATTCAAAGACCAAAATCAGGCGCTTGGCTGCAAGCTGTACCGTCAAAATACATGGGCGTATTGCTGGACAACATTGCATTCCGTGTTTCGGTGAGACACTCCGAAATCCACGACAGTAAGCGTGTAGACGGTATGTCATTGATACTAGGTCTAAGGGCAGTACATTTGGGACGCAAACTGCACGAACACACTAGCACCTAGCAACTTGCATTTTTCAACAAAAACGTTGGGAGAGGCAAACCCGCTATAAAGAGTAATGATTGGAGTGGGTCGACCCACACCTGACCCACAGTTGCAGAAGTCACAGAAATCGTTTTTCTGTGCGTTCTAAAACTGAGGGACAGGTCTGGGTCTCCCCGCCTAAAACTGTGGTTCAGGTGTGGGTCCACCCGCTAAAACTGTGGGTCAGGTGTGGGTCCGCCCGCTAAAACTGTGGGTCAGGTGTGGGTCGACCCACTCCGATCCTTAATAAAGAGATCGTTATATCGAGTGCGATGCGAATCGCATCGCGTAAGGTTTGCGTGAAAGCTCAAATGGACAAAAAAAAATGTTTGTTCTGTCAAGTTGAGCTTTCACACAAATCTTAAGCGATGCGATTCGCATCGCACTCAATATAAGGACCCCTTAATTGATACTTTTCACGAAAATTCGCCGGTGGCGCTACAATAGCCAACGGTAGCAAAGTTTTTGGTCACCCCATCAGCTAAAAGACAACAAGAAACACTTGTACAGAATTATTAACAAATTTTAGTTCGAGGTTGAAAGTTGTCACATCCTTCTTAGAAAATATTCAGGATAGTCCGAAGATTTTCTTGAGTGACTAACATAAAAAATTTAGGGATACCCATTTTGGGAATAACGATATAAAGTCAAAAAAAAATTCGCCGGCGTCAATTTTTGCATGAATTTTGACTTGGAAAAATCTTATCTCACGAAAACAATGAGTAAAATTGTTGTCGTTATACTCTTTGGAAAATTTGGAGTATGTAAAATTTGGGAAAAAAACTGCCAAAGAAAAATTTGGAAAACTCAGATTTTCGTGGAACACCAACTAAAAGCTTACACGTAACTTCAATTTTTTCGTTGGTTTCTTTTGGGATATTGTGTACCTTAGGTCTACCAAACCACCTTGAGTCTTATATATATATATAGAGGTCAGAGGTCAGAGGCTAGATCATTTTATTTACTAGTTCCGCAATTTTTTGTGAGTTTTTCCTCACATGGATTCTCTTAGAGATCCTTTCGTTACCGACGTTTTTTTACCGTGTCAGTGGTAAATTGCACACAAACCTAGTGCCATCTATGATGTACTAGGGCGAAAAGTAGTAGGGCTTAGAATGCCGGTTTGCCCCATCCATGTTTTTCCGGCAGACATTTTTTGGACCACATGCTTAACGTGAATTCCGAACCAAGCCTAACGGTAGCTAGCATTTTACCATTAGCATCTCCACCTAAAGTTAGACTCAGATATTTATTTGTACACAGAATTCATCGAATATGGGTGACGTCATATTTGTCATTCTTCTATGTACTATTCGTTGTGGCATCATGCTTTCATGCTACACATTGAAGAAAAATCCTATACAGAATTTGTCCCCACCAGGATTGAACCCAGATATTCAGTACGTTACCACCGAGCTGTGAGCTAAACCGTTCCGTAGAGTCCTGCTTGTTACCAATTTTTGCAAGCTCAAAGTTTATATACTACGAATGGATCTACCATGCACGAATTTTATAATGGATTGGTAACTCATAAAATGCGGAAGTTATGAATGCATGGCTGTATTGTATAGGGTGTTATTGGACTGGATGAAAATGGACGGTAGACCTCACTGTGGATGTTAACTGGTTAAAATAGACTGTCGATGTTATTGAACTAGCTACTGTTTCGCTAGGCAAGATAGAAGGATTGGCGTATACCTATACTTTAAGAAGTCTTTCCAAATTACAATTTGTCTTCAAATTTTTTAGTTTGTTTTTTTTTAATTCGAAAATTAATTAATTATAAATTTGAAACTATGTCAAACTGTGCCTTCCAATAAAATATTGCATTTTGTTTAAAATAATGAATCGACGTCGACATCATAGGAAAGTGCATAATACAATTTAACTCTATAATTTCGTCATTCCGATCGCAATGTATATGTAGAGTAGAATTTATTGCAATTTACAGGTTGAAAACTTTACATTTGATGATATACGGAAATTCCATTAAAATATGCTTTATCTCTAGTCAGCACAAATAGACAAATTTGTTAAGCTGCGATTCCATTATGCGAATATGTTTTTATTTGATAATGGCAATATAAATACAACGTTTCTGTATTGGAATTTGGGTAGACGAATTCCCATTGAAACGTGAATTCAAAATTTCTGAAGCACATGAGAATCTCTCACTCGTCTAAAAAGTTTTTGTAGTTCTGTCGTCCAAAACGTGCACACAAATAATTATATCGAATGTCTTAGGAAGAGAATTTCAAGTGTACAAAGAACTAAACGGGAGATGGGTTGAGAAACCTTAGAAACAGTGGGCCTTTGTGAATAGTCACAAAAAACGGTGCTGTTCTACAATTCAATATTTTCAATGTAACTTTTTTCTTTTTTCCACAAAGACTCAATACGTTTTTGTGATAAAATCTTATGTATCCGACATTTTTCTTGCAATCGACATACATGACTTTGCGACATGAAAGAAAATGAGAAAAGAAACTTTCGTTTCCTTACACATAATGCAGAATAGTAGATGCATAAGATAAATGTGTCCCTCATTTTATTTATCATATGACATTCCTGTATTACTCGATTTCATCGTTCTCGATTTGTTTTCTTTTTTGTTTGTCTACCATAATGTTGCTCAGAAAAACATAACGGTATGCAGAACCGTATGATTCCCTAAAGTCTCGAGCTATATTAGAAAAACCTTCAAGAAATTTAAAGGAATTTTATTGAATTGCAAAGAATATAATGAAATTTTATTGAAACTTGCCCAAGAGGCATTAATTTAGGACCGACCGATCGACGGAGCTTTGAGACTAATGATTTTATGAGCAAATAGTTATTTGTGTGTCTGTTTTTGACGACTGATTTTAGGCAATTTAAATTTGCCTTAAATGAGTCGTCAAAGACAGACACACAAAAAATTTTTCATGCAGAGGTTTGGACCGAGAGAAATTTATAAAATTTCCTTTGATTTTGGCCCCGAGGCATGAAAAAAAATTTTTCATAACTCGAACAACGAAAATTGTAATTTTCTGGCCCCATTTGAAAACCGAAAATAAAAAAACTCAACTTATGGTTATTCAACTTACCTACATAATACGAAAGTCAACTTAGATAATGCGAAAGTAAAAATACACAATGCTCGATCGCTTTGACCGCTTATTATTATTTACATCATTCGGGCATATAATTAGCCATTTATATACCTGAAAGTAGGGGTAAAATGACCATATTATAGTCGAGTTTCATACAACTGGGAGGTATATAATAGGCATATTATGGTCGAGTCGACTATAATTTTAATTATAGTCCGACTATAATATCATGACGTAAAATCTCAAAGGAAATCAAAAAAAGCCACGAGTCAAATGGCGAATGATATAAACTATCGTATTAACCAAGGAATAAATAGCTTGATTATAGTCTCGGCCACTTCACCTCGACCATAATCGCGCCATTATATCCCTTGTTTAATGATATACTATTTCATGTTGAGACTTCGGGAAATTACAATTTTCGTAATTCTGATAAATTATGTGAAATACAAGGGATGACGCGTCATGACGTATGAAAATTCAACCTGTGCGCTTTCAGCCCTTGCCTTCGGCGCGGGCAGCAATTCTCGCACAGGGTTGAATTTTCATATTTTCGTCCCTTGTTATCCAAATAACTATTTCACCCTCTTCTAAAATATATAAAAATTGTTGCTCAATTTCCGACCTCGAACACAAGTCTCCAGATAAAAATTTTCCTTTTTCAAATTGCTAAAAACCGATCCCCATTTTCAACCACTTGTTCGACTTCACCTTCAATACTTTTCCGCCGATTTTTCGATTATTTTTCAAAGAAAAAGAATTTTGAAACGCGTAAGCTCTATGTACTTCGTACGGGTTTAAACAAGAAAGTCGTCGCTGTTTCGTCAATTTTCATTATTATCACATTTTGACTTTGTGGAAAAAGAAGAAAAAGGAGGAGCCACTTTTTTCGTATAATGAAAAACTATGTGAGGGTAAAATTAGTTTTTTTTATTGTTATGGAGGAGAATGTCAGATTCTAAGACTTCAAGAAATTAATCACGGAGTCTGCTGTACTTGTTAGGGTTAGCAAATATCTGTGGTGGTTGGACGAAGATGCGGGTTAAAGGTTTCCTACTATCGGTGATCCGTTTTTATCGCTTTTATAAAATAAATAAAGCTTGAATCGGTGGGGTGTATTGCAAACCATCTCATAATATATTCAAATCTAAATGCCGGATACGTAAAACACCGCTATAGAATCAAGACTTTTGTTAAAAACTTTTCTCATTTGGAATGCAAACTAAATTTTATTCACATCCGAAAATAGAATTCTAATGTATTTACACACACCACTAACGCACACATTCGAAAAACAAATCAACAAACGTGGTGTATTGTAAAGTGGACCAAATGGTTGAATTCCTGGTTACAAAAGAATCAGGCAACTAACATTATCGCTAACAAAGGTCAATTTGAATAGAATCGAAAGTAATGGAAAGTACTCCAGCTACGTTTACACATTCGAGTGATGGAAAAATCTGAATAGTATTTTTTTCACTTCACGGTAGAGGTGAGAGTGTAGCAACTTCGAAAAAGACCGACCCGACCGGGATATGGAATGAGCGAACAGGCGCATTTTGGGCTTTTAACGTCGGGTTGAAAAAAAGGCAGATCGAAATTAAGATTTTGACATTTGACCATGAGAATTATTTCTTATGTAGAAATAGGGAGTAAAGCAAGAAGAAAAGAAATTTGAACTTTTAAATTTTGCTGGCTACAGAACCAATTTGCAATGATGCTCTTTACAATTATTCAGTGATTGCTAACGTAACTCTTTCTTGTAAAATAACAAAATGGTGTCTCCAAATCATTGATTTTTGTTCATTGATCATGTAATGATGTAGTAAGTTTACAAAAGAAGTTGTTTTCGGAGACATTGGATACATAACATTTACGAGAAGAAGTAGACGTAGATAACGGCTTCTAAGAGAATTTGCGAAGAAGTAGTTCCTTAGTTGGATCTTGACTCTAAATAGCTTGCACATGGAATTGCAGACTAGACCCGTGCGGCGGTGTGCGCCGCGCCGACCGCCGCCGAAAAAAGGGCATAAAAAGTGCGCCACCGCCGAAGAAAAAAAGGTCGGCTAATCCGTCCGCCGCTGAAAAAAACGTCACGACGCCGCCAGCCGTCGATAAATCATTTCGGCGCAATATTTTTTTCGAATAAAAACGGAGTCAGTTTTGTCACATTGTATTTTTATATATTTCTTTATTTAATCCATTTAAAACTTATTATTTAAAACTATCAAAACTCAACATAAATGTTAGATTTCGATTCATTTATATGGGTTATATATATATATATATATATATATAAATAACGTTTTTTCGACAACGTTCGGCCCCAAAGCACTGCGCTTCGCATTCACGACTAACCCTGCCGACGAGAATGCACGTTCGCTAGATGTGCTCGTAGCTGGAATACAAAGATATTTTTTTACTAGCTCTATGAGATACGACAGGGACTTGCTATGATTCTTCTAAAATAATAAGTATTAAGAGTGAATTCGCGAAAACTTCGACCGATTTGAAAAATGTCTTCGATTCCATTTTTTTTTGTTGGTTGGTCTTGGCAAATGAACCTGCAGAAATATCTTCGATACGTTTTTGTTGAATAACTTTTGAAGTGCGCTTTCGACATAATTCAAATTTTCGCCATTTTTAAGCTACATTAGACTTAATAATTAGAACTACCAAGTTGGTTGAAGAATATCGACTTTGGACCCCTTTTTTGTCCAAAAACGACCCATTTTCAAAGCGTTTTTGCTGCCGGCGCCATCGATGCCTAGCCAAACTAGGTTTTTCAGACTAACAAGCAAAGAAAGCGATTGGTCAAAAAAGCACTTTTTCGAAATATAGGTAAAAAAGCAGACCCCCGTGAAACATTTAGTGATACTGTAGGCTACTATTTGCACCTGCAAATCCTAAATTCCCTTTAATAGTCATCCACTGCATCTAATCTTTCGAACGACACCAAATATAATAACACCCACATGGTGGCAATGCTGTCTGGAGGTACATTTTTGTGTGAAAATCGACCATTGAGATCGTTTTTTTGAAAGATTTCACAAAATGGAAAAGAATGGAATCGGAGACATGTTGTATTTCGTTTCCATACAACCCGGTCGAAGTTTTCGCGAATTCACTCTTAAGTGTTTTCAGATTCAGATCGAATATAACTATTCACGTCTTGGAACTATCACTGTGACTACGATGAATACTCAGCACAAAAGGGCACACAATTGATACACGTTCGACCTGTTCGATATTCGAATAAGAAAGTAAAATTTTAAAAGTGTTGTGCGTCATCTAATGCAAAGTAGATGCAAAATGATAACGAATAGGTTACCTACATTCAATGGCAACTTCGTAATTATTCTAATATTCAAAACACGTCGTAATTTACAAAAAAAATGTTTCTACGATTCATTTTTTTGCGCCGCGCCGATCGCCGCCGAAAATATCGCTAAAAATTGCGCCGCCGCCGATGAAAACAAAAATGTTGGCTAGCCGAGTGCGCCGCCGCCGAGGCTCGAAAAAAAAGTCCGCCGCCGCCGAAGAAATAAAAAATCTCGCCTAGCTGATTGCGCCGCCGTCGACGTTCCGAAAAACACACTTCCGCCGCCGCCGATATTTTGCGGCACTATTGCAAACTACTTTCGGGCGAAAAAATATTCTACTTTTGACGATTTCTTTACAACAAGACTTTTGGTTGAAAAAATGGTTAAAACGTGGTATTTTGAGGATTGTTGAAACTCTCTGCGTCTCTGCGAACATTGAAATCGATATTCGAGGTCTTGAATGAAAGATGTCGACCACCGACACACCACAAACAAATGGTAAAAACGGTTGGGTGGTTCGGTTTGTAGGGTTTATAGTGTGCGTCTAACTCACGCTATTCGACTTTACACGATAGTAGGTGATTTTTCTAAATATTTCTTTAAAAATGGGGTTTTTAGTGCTGCTAAAATTTCTTTACAATTCGACGGACTGCGGACCGGACGTAGGCTTTATAGGGAATTGTACATTAAGAGTGACATCGCGAAAACTACTTTCCATTTTTGATTTTGACGAATTATGGAAAAATCGATTCTAAGGGACATGTATTTTTTTTAATTTTCACAAATTTCGGGCTTCTGAAGAAAAAGTATGAAGCCCACCCGAAGAGTCCGAAACAGTTTTTTTGGTATAAGTCTGTTAAGAAGTGAGCGAAAATATTGGTTCTTGGTGGGATTGTAGTACTAAGTGAGACAATCAATTTGAGTCACCCCCGTTCCTCTTCGGGAAGTGATTCGTCGAAAATGGGTCAAATTTTGAAGGGCTTTAGTTCAGTGTCGCTGATGTGTTTTGAAAAATGCTGCAGCGAAATGATAGAGGACCATCCCTACTACGATTCACTGCAAAAACTTCTCAGCAACTATTTTGTTAAAGGAAGATAGAACTATTCTTTCGGAAGTGGGGTCCCCAGATACGCTAATTTCGCGTCATCTTTGTATTAAAATGAACGAATTAGCCTTCCAATTTCTTCAATTCGGTAGATAATCAATAAGATCATTATCTTCTAATGTGTGAATGGGGTAAATTCGACTATCTGAGGAAGTTTTCCTAGCACTTTTCGACTTTCGTCAGCTTTTTCAATGAATTTGAGGAACTTGCGACCTGAATAAGATGTCTTCCAATGTTGGTTCCTTGATTTTAGGATCTTAGAATGAATCTCAGGAACTTTCTCTAGCACTTTTCTATTTCCGTCAGCTTTTTAAATGGATTTGAGGAACTTGCGACCTGAATGAGGTTTTTCAATGCTGGTCATTTTGGTCGATTTTGGGATCTCAGGAAGTTTCTTTAGCACTTTTCAACTTCCGTCAGATACTAACAACGTTTTTCCTGAACGACGTTAGTTACACTTCAGGCTCGTGCTGGAAACCTATCATTCGCCAAAAACGCCTCTTAGCATGCGTTAGGAAAACAAGTATTGTGTCACCTTAGGGGACATCTGATTCATTTTTCATTCCAGTACCTCTAAGGCCCAGGTCTAATTATTATTTAATTATCTAGTCGTTAACGCACTTGTGTAAAAAGAGATAACTTGTCATCATAATCATCATTTAAATTGTGATCGTTACTGACTCATTTTTGGTCTTGAAAGCGGTTGCGGATTTTGAAATGGAAATTTCTCTCCGCGACTTGGTGAATGCCATGAATATTGGCTTTTCACCCGTCAATCGTAAAGTAATCCTAAGCGTATCTTCGATAAAAGATGTGTATCGATTGAACAAAATAAATATCGTGGATTCCGATGAAAAATCAACTATTCCTTGATGGAATTTTCGTTGAATTTATTAAAGAAAGTGTATTCTGTCTGTGCATACGATGAAAACTTCTATTTCTTTGCGAACGTTCCGCTCAACATTCGCTACAGAATCCACATTCGTTTTATCACAATAAGTTGCTCGCGTTATATCAAGTTGTTGCGTACACAAGAACGTCTTTAAAATAAAACTAAGAGATTCCTGCCTGATATAATCCCGAGTGCAGGTCGTACAGGTTTTATAATTTCAGAGTAAACAATACATACAAAGCGAAATGGCAGGAAAAAAAACACAAACAAAGAATAAAGTAAATATTTTCAAAGACTTTCATCGTTTGATAAAATGAAAAAGAAAATAGAAACGGAACGGAAAATTCGTGAGGAAACAATTTCAGTATATTGTACGTGATCCTATACAACCTACACCCAGTACAGACAGTCATTGGATTAATTGAATATCTTCTACCTGTTTCATTACGCACAAACGTAATCTCGTTTTATTGCTGTCGAAGAAGAAAACATTGGTTTTCTAATTTAGGTTTTACAAAATTTTGCCATTTAAAGAAAAAATTAAACTTTTTGTCATTCTTATCGCCCCCGCCCCCACCGTAAATGCGAGCTCAAAACCTTCTCTACTACCTAGTTACTCAAAGGGTCCAAAAGCGTGACCTAACAGTCAAACTCAACTGGTTGTGGCAAGACCGTAGAAAATTGTGAAAAGAAGAGCGCAGTGAGGGCAACAATTCGCAAAAGTTTTTCTATGCCACCACCCAAAAATGCGCTGCAATAAAACTTACTTTTCATCGAACTGAACGGTAGGGGAGAAAAACTGATGATTACTTCTTGACTAACAAACAGAAAATAATTCGAAAACAAAACATGGAATTATGTTGAGAGCTGGCATCGCCATTTATTATTTATTTGAAAATATTTATCGAAAGTCTTACCTTATATCTTTCTCTTAAAGCTTACTGTGCCTACATACAATTTTAAAAAGCTATTTCGATTTAAGGCCAACAGTTCAAAATTCGTATTATGCAAATTTGTTATTAAGATGCATATAAAGTTCTAAGTAAAAGTGTATAACACGTGAAGAAGCTGTTAGAAAGGGTAGAACTCATTGAGTGAAAGTGTAACTCAATTATGTTCTTAAACAAATTCAATTATTATCCAACGGCGACGAAGTGAAGTGACATTGTTATCATTACATCGTATACGCTACCGTAGGTTTATTCTGGCAATTTGTATGCTTCGAAAGAATGCGAATACTAGAAATGATTTGTCCATCTCAATTTGAATTCTGACATTTACGTTTGTAACGCAAACATTTTCAATTAGAATGACACACATTTAACCGAAAAGTTTCTAGGGTGTGATTTTTGAATGAAAAGTGGCCTTCGCAGTTTGTAGAGCAATTAAGTGATTGTGACGATTACACCTTCCTGGGGATGTTAAAAATTGTCTTGAATGGGGAAAGGGGACTACTCAGGCCTTTTGACTTATTTGACTTCGTCAAAGTGCAAATTCAGGCTCTCGAAGAAAGACACACAGAGAAATTTAAATCCTTTGTATATCTTTCAAAACTCGTTCGTAAGAAACGATGGCTTTAAAAGAAAGTTTTGCTTACAAATAGAAGCATTCTGCCGGCGAAAGAATAGTTTTTCTTGCACAAAATATTTATTGCTCTTCTTGAGATAAAAAATTATAAAATTTTGTTTTAAGTTTTAATTAAATCAGTGGAATGTTTGCATTGTATGAAAATCAGAGCCTATTAATGTCACGACACAAACTTTTTTTAATATAACCGTCACTAGGACTGTCAACTTGTTGAAGTCGGTGACGTTTTTGATTTCAAGACACTTTCAAGACTTCAAGACATTTTTTGTTGATCTTTCGCCTTATGTTAAACTAAATGTACGTACTATGCTCGATACGTTTCATCAATTTTATCAGTTGAAATCGCAAAGAGACCAACGTGTTTTAACTTTACAATAAATGTTTGAAACATAGAATGGTATATAATGGGCAATATTGAAGCGAATTACTACATCTCCACACTATTCATCAACCAGATGAAATACACACCGATTCAAATGAAAATGGAAAAGCTTTTTACAAAATCATTTGCATAATTCGTTTATGTACGAGACTTACTTATCATGATTTATTGAAGCAGATATCCTTTAGCACTAGTATATCCTGGCAACTCAAACATTTACCTCTTATCTTTAACGAAAAACCAAAAGCAACAAATTGTACTCTCAAAATTTCAGAATAACTCTATGAAATTGTAACAAAAAAAATTTATTTTTTTTTGTTTTGAAACACGAATCCAACAAGAAAAACCTTTTGTTTTATTAATTTGGTTTTAAAATTATTTTTTTAGCAAAAAAAATGTGAATTTGATGTGCTCTAGAAACACCTTTCCGACCCGGCGAGAGAAACTCAACTGAGTTTTGTTTGATATTTTATGTGGTTCGTGCAACAATCAGGGGATGATTATGATGCGAGAAATGCTCTTTCTTCTTCTTCACATTCATCGAAAACTGATTTCTGTTCTTTCTGTTTCATATGCGCATTGCCTCCAATAAATTTCGTTTCTGGAAATCATTCTGCGAAACTAAGATTTCATTAAAAATATAAGTTTTGTTTCACAATCACATAATCACAAAGGAAACTACCGAATTGACACTTTTTCATAAAGTTTTTCAAAGATTTCCATATTTCAATATGCAATCAAAACTGCTGCAAAGCTTAGGTGGACGAAAAAGCTCACCACTGCTATAAAGCTTAAGGATCAAAGCTCTAACAAAATTTTTCTTTCGTCTTTTCGTACTGTTGAAAAAAAGCTTCAATTTTATCCACCGTAAAGGTAATAGTATATAATTTTCGTGTGTTGGAAATAATTATGCAACAAACAATAGGGAAATTCACGACGAGACCAAACATACCAAAATATACTCAGTATATCCTGTATAACTTTTTATATTATGCGTAAATCCCACAAGTTTGACAACTGTCACCTGAATAATAATAAAATTTTACCTCAACGGATTTTCGTTGGACCTACAAAACATCGGCATCGACAAACTCATCAGCAGAGCAAGAATCAAAATTTAGCACAGAGACAATCGACCTTATAGCAACGAGGCATGAAATGTTGAAGGATGGCAAAAGAAACATGGATGAGTACCGAAAATTCGAGAAAACTGTCATGCCCGAAGCGGTAGCGCAGGGCGTGACGCAGTCCCCACACCCCAAAAAAGAAGTCCACAAACTCAAAAACCTTTTGAGTTTTTTCGCCTCCCCCTTTTAATTATTAAAAAAAAACTCTTTTGCAACAGCTTTCCAACGAGCCCAGACTTATCACAATCGGCTAAGATATCGATGTTTGAAATTGACATTTTTGCATGGGTAATCGATTTTTATTATTTTCTCATAATTTTTTTTTTTTTTTTTAATATATAAGCATTTTATTCAATTCATTCTACATAATGTTGGAGGAATGTTAAAAGAAAAAAAAAACATGACAAATCACTGCAGCAGGTAAATTTCGTCCAGCGCAGAGCTCTTCGGTATGCTAGACAAGATACTGAGTGCGTTGCCATGTTGAATCGCTAAGGAAATTCTTTGAATGAAGTAGTGTTTCGCCCTTGGTTCGCCAGTAATGCGTTTCAGATTGGAGCCGACTTTCTTGATAAATTCCATTGCCTCGTTTGACCAAAGTCCTAAGGACTCAACAGCGAATAATTATGAAAACTTTTTTTCTAATCTGTCGGTTTCTATGTAATATCTATGTTCTAATGAACAATTTCATAGCTCGCTTTTCCCGGAAAATTCTGGAAAAGCCGTGGCATGTGGAAGGGTGGTTTAATTGGTCAGGAGAATTTTTTGATATCTTAAGAAAATGGTTGCCAGCAGTCAACTCGGCGCCATCTTGAATTTTTCCAAGCAATAAACTAGGTTTTTTTTTGGTTTTCGAATTTTAGCTCCGGAATGAGAATACTTAGAGAGTTGATTTCTTCTACAAAGTTATAGAGTTTCATTAGATGATTTTTTTGGAATCTTCAGAAAGTGTCTGCGAGCTGTCGTAGGCTTTTTTGGTTTTTGAATTTTACCTTCGGAAAGACAATACTTAGAGAGTTGGTTTCTTCTCGAAAGTTATAGAGATTGGTGAGGAGACTTTTTTGGGATCCTAAGAAAATGGCTGCCAGCTGTCAAAATGGATTTTCTGAATTAGAATAGTCTACACAGTTGGTTCCTTCGGGAAAGTTATAGAGATTGGTGAAAGTCATTCAACGGAAATTTTTTTTCGTCAGAAATTTTTTTTCGCCAGAAATTATTTTTCGCCCAAAATTTTTTTTCGTCGAAAATTTTTTTTCGTCGGAAATTTTTTTTCGTCGGAAATTTTTTTTTGTAATTTTTTCGCCGAAATTTGTTTTTCGCCGTAAATTTTTTTTGACGGAACGTTTTTTTGCCAGAAATTTTTTTTTGTCGGAAATTCTTTTTGCCGGAAATTTTTTTTTGTCAGTCGATAGAACAACCTGCATTCCGATTTGGATTCAGCACAAATCACCACCTTGAAGTGATGAGAACATTGATAGAAAAGTGAAATGAATATAAAATGTAAATCGCCATAGTTTTTATTAACTTTAGATTCAATCGAGATATGGGCAATACTAGACTCGCTGAAGAGTCGACTCGCGTTGCACGAGATTATTAAAGCATGTATGCAAACGCAACACTCAGCATAAGGCTGCAGGAAGTTTAAGATGGGAAGAGGTCTAAGACAAGGTGACACGACACGGCTTCACCGAGATTGTTCAATTTAGCCCTCGAAGACGTTTTCAAAGGATTGGATTGGTGCGAAATGGGTGTAAATGTGAACGAAGTTTGAATAATTTACTGTTCGCGGACGACATCGCCCTCATATCAACAGACATAGACGAAGTGGAAACAATGCTAACCCAACTACATTGTCTGAGGCTTGGAATAGAAAACCAAGCTGCAGAAGTGAGAAGAAGAGTTGGTTTAGGATGGGCTGCTTTTGGTAAACTAATCTACATTTTCAAAAGCAAAATGAATAACAGGACTGGATTATTTAATTATTTTTTTTGCAATTTTTCACCTGATGAATAAAAGGAACAATTTATCCCTAAAGCTGTCAACTGTTCAAAATTTCAAAATGGCGAAATATACGATCGATAACATTCGAGAAGCTCAAATGGTTTATCGATAGCTGGAGCTATTATCAAGAAACAAAACGTAATTCTTTATTTCTTCTAGTCCTTTCGATAAGAATAAAAGTTATAAGTGAAGTAATGGATTTGTATTTCGTCAAATCTACATTAGGGACAGTAAAGGAAGAACATTACCGTATGGAGTCGTTCATAAAGTATGTCACGTCACGCAAAAATCGATATTTTTGAGACACCTCCTCCCCCTCTGTCACACGAGCTTAACTCATTCAGTGCCACTACGAGTATACTCGTTTGCATCTAACATTGCGAGAAGCCAGGTTTAGGAACACACACATTTTAATCGACAGATACAGGAGCACTGTGACCAATCTTGAATTTTAGAAGTTATTGGAAAAATTTGGTAAATAATGATGAATCTGGACTGATGTTCTCACGCCAAATGCCCCTTTCAAGCATTTTCGACTTTTTTGACAACAAAAAATTTGAAAAATCCTGCCACACAAAGATACTACTTTCTTTAAAGCGACAGCTACCGGTACATTTATTTTATCTGCCATGCGATAAGACTCTGAAATCATGATGTGATTAATGCGTAGCCAATGTTTTCCCAAAGTCTTATCGCTCGAAGTGAATTGTGGTCTCGTCGTGAATTTACCTAATGTATTTTTAAGTTATTTATTCTGTTGAAAATGCGTAAGCTTTCGGAGCTTTTCGATCTCCTTAAATTAGTATTAGATCAGACGTCAACCGAAAAATCGTACTCTGTAAAAATTCTACTCAAACTTAAAGTTTCCATAACTTTTAGGTTTACACTGCTGTTACCATGTGTGGATTCGGAGAATGCCTTCCTCTTGCGAAATATTGTGTAGAAGAGGCTCGAATAACGGTCACACATTTATGTGTCTCAAAATTGCATTGTTAGAACTACTAGGACCCACCTCTTGAGCTGGTCAGATTATTTGACTGTTTAATTCACATTTTAGACGTTTTAAAAATAAGTATAAGTCATCCGTACTCATATATACGATCTAACACTAAAACAAACTCATTACCAGGGTTGTATTAGCGCCGCGTATCGTTAGCGTCGCTAATTCATAATTTCCTTGCTAATAGCGATTAGCAGATTAGCGAGATTATATTTCGCTATTCGCTAATCGCTAAAATGTTATGTATTTTTGTCGATTTTGGGACTAATTTTCTGTGTCTCTAATCTTCTTCTCTCGGCTTGTTACTCATTAATGAAACAATATATAGTTAAATTCAACTTTTCTCAGAATGTGACATACATAAAATAATGTAGTAAAAATAATAACTTTACTTGTTTCATGTTTAATATTACAGATTGATGCCTTTGCCACAGCAAATTGGATTTAAAAAAACTCTGCTCTTTCGCCTAATTTCCCTCAACAAATAATAAATGTGGGCTTATCACGTAAAAGACACAAAAGGTGATGTAAAAATGTTGATAAATATTGTTGGCTATCGCAGCGCTGCGATCGAATCTAGTGCAATTATCAAAACTGAACTATCTCGGTTCGCAGCAGCATCACATCTATTCCAATTGATGCAAAGAAAACTACAACGGAGTTGGCTTCTATGCAGGGGGTGACAGTCCTTTGTTCTCAAACGTGCAAATGCTATTCAGAGTGAAGTTAGCTGCAGTTGCGATCGTAGCTAACTTCATTAGAAACAAATCATCTGATTTTTTGAATTTATCAATGAAGTGAGCTGATTGTGGTAAATTTGTGAATGAGACCAGCTGATTTGTTTGTAATGAATTTAGCTACGATCCCAACTGCAGCTAACTTCACTCTGAATAGTATTTGCACGGTTCAGAACAAAGGACTGTCACCCCCTGCTTCTATGCAAGTAGATGCAACGAGACTCAAAAATGTACTAAATGCCTAACGAATTTGTACTAGTTTGTACTAGTTTCTTCGATCAAGTTGGCCAACCAGTTCGTGCTACGTAACTCTGTACGTGATAAGCCTATATTCCCTAATAACGAGTCAATGAGTCCACAATTTCAATTACTCGGATTTTTTACTGATATTTTACTGAAATTTTCACTCTCCGAGTTTAGCGAGGATTAGCGGTCGCTAATAGCGATCGCTATTAGCGCGCTAATCTGTCTCCGGTTAGAGAATTGCGTTAGCGACGCTAACTTTTTTCATTTCCAGCGTTAGCGTTAGCGTCGCTAAAAAACTCGGTTAGCGAATACAACCCTGCTCATTACATTATATTCACACAAACAAAATACCACCATCAAAGTAAGCGAACTAAATTGAGTCGATTTTATCAACAGTGGAAAATCCCGATTTTTAAACCCGTACGAAGAAAGAAGTACACCCCAATTTCGACCCGGGAGGAGGGAGCTTCGACATGGTCCTTAGATGACGAATCAACAATAAAGCAAATGTGCGTCCGTCCGTCACTACGATAACTTGAGTAAAACTCAACCGATTTTCAAAAACTTTTTTCCCTGAAAGGTAATTGAAGAATCTTTTATGGAATTGAATCTGGGCACTGTTGGCCCAAGGTCCGCCGAGCTAGGGCCGTTTAAGTAATTTTTGAAGTTTGAAACGTCTGGGCATGCCTGACATTTTGCAACAAAAAAAAATGTGAACATAGCGCAGGCAATGCTAAGGACATTCCGAAAAAAATTCAATTAAAAGCTAATTACAATGAAGAAACTTATAATTTGCACACTTAACTCTTTTTCTATTTTTCTCTTCTCTTTATGTTTTGCTATTGTTGTAACAATGTCAAAACAGCAGAAAGTGGTGAAACGTGTCAACGTGTAGATGTGGAATGTGCAAATTATAAATTTCTTCATTGTAGATCTCGAATACCAGATCGGATTTTGGATGAAGATTTCGACATTTTAGTTCACGTTTTCAGAAAACATCAGATTATAAAAATAAGCTGTAGGCAAAGTTTGTTCAAGCAAAGCTTAAAGCAAGTTTAAAAATTGAAAGCTCTGAAGGTTCAAATCAACAAAAAACATCAGAAGGTGTTCCTTTTTTATGGTGTATGGATTCACATAAAGGTATGAAAGCATAAAACTATGCTATTTCGAACCATGTAACAGAGAGGGCGACTGACGGCTGTGAAGCTCAAACTATTTTTTAGAAACATCACATTAGATGGCACGATATAAACTTTGAATTGTTCAGTCAGCTAATAGTAGGAGTCGCTACTGAGCAAAAAAGTGTAATTTCATGCCTTTAGTGGCTAAAGTGTGAATTTTGGACCGTGAGTAAATGTTGATGAGGAATCGAGGAGGTTCTAAAACGATTATCAGAAACACCTCCTTTTGACTTCCACCACCCTTTAAAGTTTTTATCTCAAACGTAACTTTCACGATTTACTGAGAGGCGACCGTTGAACAAATTTCATTAAATTTAAACCCTTTCTAGAGGTTTGTTATAACAGACTTTACAACACGATGACATGAATTCCTAAGTGAAAAATCGTTCAAATCTCGATGTTCTGAGAGGTGGACTCTGTGGATGAGATTCCACTTTTACCACTAGATGCACGAAAACGTCACTCCTACTAAATTGTTTCAACTTTTATCTGGTATAGGTAACGCTCGGGTCGCGAAAAATAAGCCCAAAGTAAATAACTTAAAGAAAGTTGAAAAATGTTTGATGATAAGTTCACATTAAACGATGTGCCATCTTCCTTACAATAGCTGTTTTTTGAAACACAATGAAAAAAAGCACTTTTAGCTTTCAGGTAGTTTTTTTTGGAAGCAAGTTGAAAGTTGAGCTTCCAAACAACCCTAACACGTCGCATCGAGCCCAGTATTTAAGTATTTGCCAAACAATCTCGAGCAACGATTGTTCGTAAATGTTGTGGCATTGTAAACAATCGCTAAGTCTGTTTTAACATTAACTAAACGTAAAGGATCCATCTGTTTTTCGCTGTTTATTCAGACTGTTTGAGTGGTGATTCATGCTCACAAATTGGCTGAATGATGCCATGAGACGCCTCGATTTTAATTAAAATTAGAATAGACAGATGGAGTGGCGGGTGTCAATTTTGATGAACTATTGCTTATTGAGACCTTTGACTGGATTTCACTTGTGAATTAACTTTCTTTGTACATCTCTTGAGACCATTTAACAATTTTTTTTCGGGGTTGTACCGTTGCCTCATCAAATCAAATTTCGAACTTTTAAGACCAGTGATTTTATGAGGAAAAATGACTCTTTCGTTGACCTTTACAATAAATCAAAAATCATTAAAAAAATAGAAATGAAATCTCAAAAATTGAGTTTCTGAAAAAATATTTTCCCTCAACTAATGCACCACCGATATCTTTTCACTATATTATAGGGGTGAGAATTCGGCCTGCTATGGGCCATTCTCCACCCTAGTACGCAAAAATGTATGGAAAAAAATGATGAAATATATAGAACGTACGCTGTCGTCATAACCCCCCTCCCTCCTACCTACTTTATGGATGGCCCCTTACACACACAATGGTAACGCATAAGTTTGTTGTACAATTCGTACACATCTAAAAATGTGTTTTTTTCCGATTCGCCAACAAAAAATTTGCTTCTTCGTGCTTCTTTCGGTGCCGCATGAGGTTACTTTTCGCCTAGTGCGACAAAACTTTTGTTCGCACTAGTGCGTATTTATTATTTATCGTATGGTAACATTCTCATGACTGATTCTAGCGTTACATATCATCTTATATCTAACATTCACTTCAATTATTTTTACACAGTTCATTTTAATATCGGATGCAATCTGCCGGAAGGATGGCCCAGCCAACAGATTTGGCAACCGGCAATCGATGACATTGCGTCCATTACATGCATCGTGAAGACCATTTAGGTTGTCGTCTATTCAAATTTCTCTTTCATTCATCACAATTGCAGGTTGTAAGCACCATCTGTGTACAGATTGTTACTGACATGTTCTGTAAGCTGTAGAGATTGAAATCATGTACATCGATGCGCTCTTCTTGGTTGATAAGTTGTAAGTCCCATTGTGCAGTTATGTTGAAAGTACACATACCAACTTCAGTATGTGAGTGACATCACATATTTTGTGTACCTTATTTTGCGTTCCGGGCCTCAACACCGGGAACTACCCCATTTATGAAGCTTGGGTAAAGTTAGGGACGTTGCATAGTCTATAATTTTTTAGGGAAAAATTTGTTCCGGGGATCGAACCCGGGGAAGTCCAGTGCGTTCACCAATTAACCACCCGTCCCATGGCTGCTTTTGAGCACTAGTTTGATAAAGTTTTATCTCACTAGTGCGAAAAAATTTGAAAGTTCGACAAATTCTCGCAAGTAGAAACACACAGGGAAGAGCTCGTTTTTTGTCGTTGTTTCATACACGTTGCCAGCGCCGTAGATAGATGGGTGCTTGGGGGTACTGAGCACCCCCTAAAAATTCCTGAGTACCCTCTGACATATTTTCGAAACTGACCAAATTTTTACTAGTTTTTATCTAAAGTTAATCAATTTTTGAAGAGTACCGATTGCGATTTTTTTTTGCTTGCTTCGCTCGCATATAGTCATTTTATTCTACCGGTGAGTCGGTGCAGCAGTCGATAGTGCAAAGGTATCCAACTGACAATTATCTTTTCTAGGCCATTATTAACTACTCTCAAGGATTAAACATATAAGCACGCGATTAATCGCGCAATATCACAGTCACTAGCATAACAGAAAATGACTGAAATAAAGAGACGATTAGGTAGATTTTTTTCTTCTTTTTTGGTCATGCGAATTTTGCTAAACAATGTTTTAATTTTGTTTAGTGATTAGACTGAGTTGTACGCTCTGCTCAGTACCGCCACTACCAAATGGGCACACTAGGCAATTGCCCAGGGCGCTGGAAATTCAGAAAATGATTTCTTGCGAAACTTGCTTACTCAAAATGTTGTTCTTACTCGTAGAACACAAAAATACAAAAATTTCACCTGCGGCGCACAATGGCGCCAATGTTTTTTAGGAACGTCTAATTTCTTCATTTACCGTTACTACCTTCTAGGGTATATATTTTCTGTCTCATCCGTCCTAAGAATCTAAAGTTTCTTCTAGTATCCTCTCATCTACACCAAAAATATCACATTGTAAATTGTTAACTGAACAATTTTAGACAGTTAAATCAATAACCCACGGAAAGTTGGCGGTCCTTTTATTTTCAATGTACTCTTGATGGACTTATGATTGTAGAAAAAGGAAGCATAAACAATGTTTAAATAAACCTTTCTAAACAAACGACAGAAGATTAGTCAGGCACAATATCTAATTTGTAAATTTACTGAATCTTGGGGGTCTCAACCTCTGAGTGAGTGAGTAAGGAGACTTTCGGGCCCAGTATTCCTACAGACATCGTTTGGTGTGACATCATCATACTGAAAACAAAAGCTCAACAGGAAATGAGTTTGTGTGATAATTCTGTAAAAAAAAATTTCGCTTGCGACTCTTCTACTAAAGTAACCCTAACATATCCCAACGGGGTTCCCACTTGCGCATATCGAATTCAATTTATGTTTATGGGAAGAGTTTTGAATAATATACCAATAGTAGCTCTATATTAGGGCGCTCAGAAAAAAATTGCACAGCGCGTTGAAAACGTTAGTCTCAGCACTTGCTCAGGCAAAAGGAATGAAGGGTAGCGAAATGTTTCCAATCTAACAATGAAAAACTTTACCTTCACTGCATTTATTAATTACTACAATATTGATGTTTTGCATCTTTCAATCGCACATCTCTTTCAAAAAATCTCTTGAATTCTTCATGGGTGCTCGAGCACCCCCTAGAGCAGTATCCTAGCTACGGCCCTGCATGTTTCGTATACTGGTAGTCCAACGCATACGATGTGTTGCAAAATTCGCATTCGGCTCGTGTCGGCAATCTCACATCTAATGCGTCGAAATACTTTCATACGTTACTTGTATAAAAAACTACTATTGTAAATCCGATAAGATTTATTCATCTTATAGTGCGTGCATACAGAATTAAATTTGTATTAACTGACGAAGATAGAAGGCCTGCTTTTCTTTATCGGCGTATAACAAAAAGGTGGACAAGACTATTATTACCTCCACGTATACCTCGTACCGGGCTGAAAATGTACTGACAACAAGACTGACAAACAAAACAACTTTGTGACTATTTTTAGATGAAATAAAAAAAAAAAAAAAAAATCTCTAATTATGACGAATAACCGTAAAACTTTGTCATTTCAAAAGTTTGCGAAAAAAAGAAACTGATGAACCTTCAATTAACTTCCGTAACTCACCACTTCAAAAATGCAGACGAAAGTTCATCATAAAAACACCTCAAATTTATCCTCACAGTAATTTGAAGGCAATTTCATTACAAGAGAATGAGCGTACGCACTAATAAATTCAGAACATTTGGTTTTTTATTATTTGACTGACTTGGTGATGTTCGTTCGTATACTTTAGACGGATTAATGTTTTTTATATCTTTCTTCCATCTGCGTGTATTGAAGGAATTATTGTTGTTTCTTATTGAAAAAGTTTTAGGTAAAGTTTGATACGAAAAATTTAACTTTGTGACACTCAGATTTTTCAGCACATTAGAATAAAGCAGAATGTTACAAAACTCACCGCGCGAGAATTGATTTGATTAAGGTAATAACTTTTCTACATTTCGTTTAACTATATTAAAAAGAAAAAGATTTCCCAACGAGAATCTCGTTTCGGACATTCGAAATTTGAAGGAACACTAGATATTAAGAGACTCTTCATAGATGACGTCCTTATTCACAAATCTAAATTTTTTATTTCATTGAAAGAAACGGAAATTCAGACGGAGCGCCAATATCCGAGTGCCCACAATCTAGTTCCGAAAATCAGCCCGATCTCGACAAATATGTTTTTCGAAATCTCATTGAGGCTTTAAAGCATGCTCAACACTCTCAAAAGCCTCAAGGAGAATGTGAAAAATATTTTTGTCGAAAATAAGTACACTCAACAGTCAGTCTCATTGGCAAATTTTTTTTTTCACAATTGAAGATGAACATGCTCAACAGTCTCAAAATACTCAATAAGATTGTGAAAAATATTTTTGTCGAAAATGAGTACATACTCTCAACAGTCTCATTTTCTAAAAAAATTATTTTCACAATTGAGCATACTCAACAGTCTCAAAGGTCTTACACCCACACGACTTTAACTTTGGATATTTCTTTTGTTCAAAACATCCAAAATTAAAATGCGATTGAGAAAAATATTTTTGTTGAACGTGAGTACACTCAACAGTCTCATTGGCTAAAGAAATATTTTTCACAATTGGTTGAGCATGCTCAACAGTAGACCTGTCCAAAAATGTATGGGAAAATTAAGTTGTCGAAAAGTTGTAGGCTTAGCCCGGAAAACGGTGTCAAATGTTCAACTGAGAAAAAGTTTCTATGGGTTCGATGCTCAAAAAAGCGATTTAGAGAGTGCTCAAATCGAAAAACTGAAAAAAAATCGTCGAAAATGGAGTAAATTTCAGATTTGTCCACTTTAGACAAATTTAATGTTCCAGATCGATCTTGAAGGCGAATGTTAAGGCAAGTTTGGGTATTTTAGATCAAAACAGTCCAGAAAACACGGTGAACATGTCTATAGGGTCGTCTGGGCTCCAAGCAGCTGTGGAGTCTCACTCAAAGGCCAAGGTGGACTATAAAATATCCCAAAATGGTGTCTCTAGGTGTACAGATGTAAACAATTTTAAGACCTGACCTCTTATAGGGTGATGCAATTTGGTTTAGGCTGTTTTTTCCAAAAATATTTTCGATTTCGTCAGGTTTTCCCTTCTGAAAAATTTCTTATATTTATGAAGCTTAGAAAAATATTTTTTTGGAATTTTCCGAAAGTGTTCGAAAGGTCGCGAACTTGCAAAACAGGCTTTTTTGGTGGGCTTTCGATCACCAACTGCCACAAAATCAATCAGATCGGATATCAGATTGTTTAACTGGAAAGCCATGTCCATTACCTGTCAAACGACACCCCACATGAGAATTTTGGCGGAGAATTGGATTTTTGGTAGTGATTTCAGTGTGCTGATTTTTGCAACTTTTCGGGTATTTTGGCGGTATTTGAACTCTAACCTTCGCACGGTTATCCAGAACTTTGTTAAACGATTTTTATCAGAAAGCCACGTGCATAAGCTTCCGAACGGCAACCTAAATGATGTATTTGGCGAGAAATGGAATTTTTGGCGACTGTTAGAGTTTGAGTTTTTTAACGACTGCACCGCCAATTTTGAAATTTTTCCACCTCCAGACGTCAGGCGGAAGCCTAAAATGTACCCATGTCGTTACGTTCGTTTTAGGTCCCTGTAGTCCCATTCTCGCTGTCACTGTCTAAGTGAATCGGCTCTTAATTGCTCCCTAGCTGCTGGGGATTGGGTAGGTAGATAGGGTAGCATTTGATTATATATGGACCGAAGGTGTGGGAGCTCGGGGCCATGTACCAGATGTACATATAACTGTCATAGGTCAAGTGCTCTTTTAACGTCCAAGTCGTAATCCCCGGGTCCTCATCTCTCTTCGGAGTTTTGTGCTGAACTTAAGAGTGCTACCTGACGGATGGACGGTGGGCAGTGGAGAAGTCTGGCCCAGGATCGCTGCAGATGGAGAAACGTTGTACCCGCTTGGGTTAGTAAGGCTGATAAGTAAGTAAGTAAGTAAGTAAGTTGATTTAGTAGTTTGGCCCTCATTTTTCTTCATTCTGTGGCATTCGCTGTCTTCCATCAGCGTTATGCATATGGGCATCCTTCCGTCTATAACACATACTGCTTCTAGAGAGATCGTTTGGTATGCGCTTGCTCCTCCGGCTCCTCCTCTGGTGCCCCGTAGCGCAATATCGATGGTGTAACACTTGCTAGGAGTTTATGGATTGGATAAAAAGATGCCTGGTGTCTCGTGGGTTTTTCGATAGAACATTTTAAGAAATAATCAAAATTTCGATCACTATTTCGAAAGTAATCATTCAGTGAAGTTAATTCGATCGTTCGTTTATTTATCGGAGAGAGACATCTCCACAAAAAGGGTACATTCATTTCTGCATATTAGTTACTAAAGTGTGGACAAGTTTGACCTATATGAATTTATCTCTCTAAAATTCTTCAAATGGCTCGCTACAGACACATCAAAATGCAGGTAAATTAGCGTAAAAAAACGCTTTATTTATTGAAACTGTTTTTGAGTTATTGTGTAAATGAGTCTGTGGTTAAATCATTGCATTTTGCTAACTTTTTCTTCAAAAACTTGTTTTTATTGATAAATTTCTGAACTCACGACATTTATACAAAAATACAAAGACTGTGCTTCACTTCAGTACAATTAAAATAACGAACGGAAGATGATCGTCGCTGGAACATTTTTATATTTAATTTGTTGCTCTGTGATAACATCAGCTAATATATATGGAGCGCGAACTTACGGCGGCGAAGAATGGTGGACACAAGATTATTCTTTAAAGTTTTATTCACCTAGTGGTAAAAATTACTTCATCGGCTGTAAAACCGGAGAATTATGTAAAATATGATGTCATACTTAAAGATTCGATAGATAGTGAAAAAATATGTTTTAGCCCTTGAATTCGATCCAGCAGAAGAGAGTGTGACGCCGTACATAAGTTTCGTAACAGTGAATTTAAAAGTTTACGACATTTATTTCGAACAAGGAGATCCTCGTATCGGTAAATATATTACAAATTCAATTCAACTAAATAACTATTTCGTTTCTTATTTAGATCAAAAAAAGGTTAACTTCACGGATGAATCTGTGTTCATTCGACATAGGCTGCAGTCTTTCGTCGGTCCTGACAAACAGACTTACAAAATTTCCTACAGGAATCTTTCTGACATTGTGCTTGAAGCAGAAAACCCGACTACGGAACGTTTTGATAATTTACATATTAAAACCGTTGGACCATTTGGAAAATGGGTTCATACGTACAGTTTCTCCGAAAATGGAGATGCTGCAATCGACATAAGTAAGACAAAGAATTGTATCATTCGAATTGATATTTTTCTGCAGATTGACGGTATAAATGTTGTCATAGGTAGAGTTTGAGTAAGCTATTCCGAACAAAATACGCAAGGAAAAGTACAGGTGGGAAATAAAGAATGGATTTTAAGATTAATTGATTAGAACCTTCAGGGTGCTGACTAATACCTAGCCTGCTGGCACCTGGATCACAGATCCCTTGTAACTCTCTCAAGTTCTACTTTCCTTTATTGGAAAATACCAAAGTACAAGCAAAGGCACAATAACAAAGTAAAACAAAATAAGTTTATAAGGCGCATAAGAAGGTGCATTTCAAATGTCGTTTCTAGTGTCAGAATGAGGTGAGATAGTTCTCTTAGCATTCAGAACCTGAGCCTATTCGTCCTTTTTAAAAATGTTTCCAATTTTGTAATGTCCAGTTTTTTTAAATCTTCCACATTCGATCGTGGTTTGTCCAAAGTGATTTCTCTACTACGCTAGTACATGGGGCAGTCACTAACGATGTGACACCCTGTTTCCTCGCTCATGCCACAAGGGCACCTTGGACTATCCGCTGCACCTATCGTGAAAAGATATTTGTTGAGTCCACATTGGTCTTGGCTCACTTTATTGCTTGGTGCTTCACAGAATATCTTATTGAGCTTAGCCCCAGCATATTTCCTCCAGACCCTCTAATGCTCTTCCCTCAGCCAACCTGATTGTTTGACTGAGTGTTTCCTCATGCTCATACCAATGAATGGCGTCTTTGCTGCTTGCCTGGCCATTTCGTCCGCTCTTACGTTGCCCTCTATGCCTTCATGACCTGGGACCCATGCTAAGGTAACTCTGTTTTGCTCCCCCAGTACATTGAAGAATTTTTTACACTCAAAGGTTATCTTCGATCTGATCAGCGGACCGCTCACTGCCTCTATAGCGGACTGACTGTCCGCAAATATGGTTATGCTTTTGCCTTTGCATTTATGTTATCGCATAGTTCCGCAATCGCAACGATTTCAGATTGATGCGCGGTAGCGTACCTCCCAGCGGGAATACTAGCTTCGATGTTTAGCTCTTCGCATAGAAAACCTGCCCCGAGCGACCCTCTATTCTGGATCCATCTGCGCAACACATGATGTCACCTCTTAGAGGAGATGGATATTCTCTGTTGAGCCATTCCTCCCTTTCCGGTATTACCCAATTGAAATTGTTCTCCAGCATTAGTTCTAGTTAGACTTAATGAGCTCCCTGAATTAGTGTATGTCCCTTGGTCAAATCAGCTTTCCAACAGTCGTTATTTCTTGCATTGAATGCGGCATTGTAGGCTGTTGACTTAAGGTATAGATCTAGAGGTGGCAGATCCAACAGCGTTTCCAGAGCCAACGTGGATACCGTTTTCTTCAGTGAATACACAGGCAGACTAACCTTTGGATCTTTCTTTAGACCATTGGACTTCAACCCTAGGCCACCTCTTTGTCACTGTCCCGCCTTTATAATGGCTCGAGCAAAAGCCATTTGGATCATTTATAGTGAACCCAATAATTATCAAAAACCACCCGCCAAGAACGGTCCATGACCTTAATCGAATTAAAAGGGATAACTTCTTAAATCTGTGGGAATGCACAATGGCGGCTTAGGTGCCACTGTTTCTACTCACTTTATCCTATCCTATTCTCTGGGTTTGATGTGATTTGAAAGGGTTTTTTACACCGTTGTTTCGGACTGCTTTTTTCAATATTATCCCTTTCGACAACTTCCAATACAATTTAATGTGAACGGAAATTCATATTAAGTTAAGTTAAGGCAATATTAGGTTAACGTTCGAGTCTTTGTGCAACATCTGTTCATCATCTGTTTTTCTTCGTACTTTGAAATATGATCTGATCTAGCAGTCATGTTGGTAGAAAGAAAGTCACATTTAAGAGCTCGAGTGGAAAACACGCAAAACAGAAAAAGAGTTGCGCGTGGATATCTAGGGTAGAATTTTTCCAAATCGTTCAGATTTTTTTTGAGAAATCATCGGATTTATCGCCCTTAAACAATTTACAGCACTGTCACCTGCAGCGATGTCAGCAGATCGTTCAATTCCAGTTTTGGAAATAAAAGAAGAATTATTAACAAATGTCATCGCTAACATTAACACGCCAAGTGGACAGAAATACCTCATCACAAATGAACTGAACGTTGGTAAAATAAAAAAATGTTCTCGTTCTTAATTCTTACTCTTAAAGTCTTAATTTCTGTATTTAGCTCGTGGTCTGTACGAAATAAATGAAAATGACGAGACTTACATAAGCTTCATCGAGCCGAATGGTAAAGAGTATGAAATTGTCTTTCAGAATGATGGGATGCCAAATATCGTCGAGAAAGATAGTGCCAGCGGTAGTCCCTTTTTCGCACTCAAAACAGTACAGCTTGAATCGTTCGTAGGACCCGACAAAAAACTTTACCAAATCAATCATCAAGTCGAAGATGAAGCGGATGTACTAACAATAGGTAGGATTGTTGAAAACTTCAGCAAAGATCACACTATCACTATATCATTTTACGGCCAAAAACAAGTTCAGTCTGGTCCTCTCCATTTAAAAATACATACAAAAATTCACAAATTCAAGTAAAACACAAAACCAAAAATGTGTCGGTTTTCAATTTTCCGTGAGTGAACATTAGGACATTACTCGCTTGAAAAATTGTCTGTCACGAGGATCGAATTCTAATGATTTTGGTGGAAGGCTTAGATAACCACTGAGCCATCGATGGTCCAACTTGCACTCTTAAAGAGACTTAAATCTAGCACGGCTGATAAGTCTAAGTAAGAAATTTTGTGATTGTTGTAGGCGTTTATTTTTCGTCCGTATTGGAAAAGGCACATGTCGCTGTAACCCCACCCACTTAATTTCTTTGGGAGCGGTCAAAACCAAAGCGGCTGGTTAAGGGGTGAACGGGGCTGCAACTTCCAAGTTTAGGAGTGTTACTGGACTCGAGCATTCTAAAAATAATGTCCAGACAGTAGAAAACACATTTGACATGATTCGACCCATTCAACAATAAAATGCTCGAGTCCAGTAACAGCCCTAAACTTGGAAGTTGCAGCCCCGTTCAGCTCTTAACCAGCTCCTTTGGTTTTGACCCCTCCCAAAAAAAATTAAGAAGGTGGGGTTACAGCGACATGTACCTTATTGAAAAGTATGTTATCACTAGCCGAATTGATTTTTCTGATGTTGCTGATATATCTGGCACACACCAGGGCCTACTTTCAGGTATTTTAATTCCCGAAAATTCACAAAATTTCCGAAATTGATTTTTTGGAATTTTCTGGAGTTTTACGGAATTTTAGGGAAATAAAATTACCGAAAATTCCAAAAAATTAATTTCGGAAATTTTATGAAATTTTCGGGAATTAAGTTCCCGAAAATAGGCCCCGGCACACACATCCATAAATTTTTATATTTCACTGACTTTAAGATTTCTTTTACAAAAATCAGAATTATCACCACACGGGCCTGCGGAGTTTCAAGTAAACTTTGTGGTCATAGACAGGTACAAATACTACAAGAATCATATTAAGTTCGTATTTTCGGATGAAGGAAATCAATTGATTGATAGAGGTAACACCAGATTTGACTATAAGCAATTAGAGTCTCACTGTTAATATTTTTAGTTGATGAATTTGACTCAACTCCGTTATCACAACAACCACCAGTAAACGTAGAAGAAGTTGAAATTGACAGCGAGGTCGCCAAGACGTCATTCCTAACTTTTTATTCGCCCAGTGGTAAAGTGTATTACCTGACACCCGGTGATGTGAAGTTCGGTAAAGCAATTTATTCTACATTCACATTGCAACTTCTCTCAGATTTATTGTTGTAGCTGTCGGAAAGGGAGTGAATGATGTTCCTGGATCCCCGTATATTAGTTTCTATTTACATGATGGCAGAAAAAGTAACATTTATTACAATGCTGACGGAGATACTGAAATGAGTATAAAATTTTCAATGAGATGTATTGACATGTGAACATCGTTTAATTCTGTTAGCATTTAGCCCAGCTAATGACGAGCAAAACTCAACTACAACAGTTTCGCTCGTATCATTTGTTACACCGGATAGAAAACTTCATAAAATTCTGTCAACAGACGACGTTCCTTACATTGATATGAGTATGTTTAAAGGTATCAAGAGAATTTGTAAACACTTAATACGTTCTGTGTTACAGCTGCTCAGCCATTAGACCCTTTTGATGAAAAACAAGAAGAAGCATTACGAATCATAATAAAAAGTGATAGGGAGTACAACTACGTGTTTACTTGGAATGGAGACAAATTGGTTAAAAGTATTTTTTGCTTTATTTTAATTTTACTTCAAACTTAACAACAAATTTGACTTTTAGCTGCGGCCTACTCTCTTAAGCGTGTATCGTCAACTGTTTTGAAATCTTTGATCGGATAGTTGTGGATCTAGTGCAGTATTTTTCCTTATTTCTTTTACAGTAAAATTACAATGATTTTGAAGAAATAAACAGGATATTTGATTTCATAATTCGACAACAACAGCTCGCTCGTATTTTCTGATGATATTTCTCGGTTTAACGTTAGATGGCTGCACAAAGTTTTGTTTTCCCCGTCATCTCTTTCCGCAGTTTGTTAATGCTCTTTTTATCAAATCGTTGATGGTCTCATGTCGAGCTTTCCGTCCAGCGCTCTTTTTGTAGGCTAAGCCATGTCGTCCATATTTGTCAACCTTTTCTCCGCAAACGCACGTGTGTGGATGACCAAGGTAAGCCAAGCCGAAGGCATACTGAAATGCTGAATGCTTGGTTGTCTTGCAATGTTCCTAAAGATGAACATGGAAGTACGTTCAACCACGCGCTCGAGTCCTTTGACTCCTTGGCTAAAAGTCTGGCATTTTCCACATACGACGAAAAGTTTGTTTGAAATTCTTGATGTGTTGATCCGCAGATCACGCCCGTATCTAGGGGAGGGGAGGCAGAAGGGGCTAAGCCCCCCCTGGGAGCCTCTGAGCCCCCCCCCCCCTGAGATTCTGAAAACTATTGACATAGCTTTTTTATTACAACACCTTTCAGAATTTCGCTTGAGGCGCATTCAAACGTTACATTTACAACATCAACTACTGATAAATATTTTCCAACAAGCCCAATCGCTCTTGGGAGAAATTCTTTAGCAGAAAATTCTTTTTCTCCGTATGTTTGTTAATTTGTGAAATAGAAATTTATATTATGGGCCGTTCATAAATTTCATAACGCTAAGATTGGCATAGTTAAAACCCCCTCCCCCTGTAACGCAAAAAGAATCATTTCCTTGGGACAGAGCACAGTGGGAAAGTCAGGGCGCGTACCAACTTTGCCGACCCAAACGTTAGTAATTTCACATTATGCTTCACAATAACCATCAAAATAATAAGTTATTCCTCTAATTTCACTATGCTCGCCTTTTATTGATTAATATCAATTAGAAACGTTTAGCGCCATCAGAACAATTCATAGTTACTATGCTCACTATTTGGCGCACCTAAAAAAACTGCACAGTTCGCTAGAATGGCGGCACCAGGAATTTACGAACGAAGACTTTGTAATTCTGGCGAGAAATGAGCTATTTTATAGCTTGACATCCAGTGAAAACGAAAGAATTATTAAAAAAAAATTTCGCTCGCTTCGCTCGCGATTCATAATTTCTTTAACAACATGAACAATTTTCCAACCTGATGAGAGAACGTTAGTTTCAGGCTTTTCTTAAAACGTTTAAAAAATTCATATTTTCTGTGGCACTTAAGGGGGGGGGGGGGGGTTCAGCCCCCCGCCTCTGTCAAGTCACTCTGGCTACGGGCTTGGCGCAGATCCCGGTGACTTATAAAGACACTCATAAAGAATGTTTTAAAAAAATTCGCTGGCTCCGCTCGCGTTTTCATTAACCTCATTATAATTTTCTTTATACCAGGCCCGAATCTGTAAAATCAGATTTTCGTGTATAATCTATTGAAATACAAAAATAAATATGCAATTTTTGCCAGCGGCGCTATCTTTTATGTTCACAATTAAGTTAGCACCTTTCCAAACAATATTCTGAGAAATTGTTCTATTTTTGAAATAAATTTAAAGAAATTTAAGAAAATGAAAGACAAGTGCTGCACTCCCCCGCATCAAGGAAAAAAAATTGGAAGAAACGCTTTAAAAAAATTCGCTCGCTACGCTCGCGTAATTGATCATATCCTGGACGGTTAAGTTATCTATCGGTTGTTCTTTGTGCTGAATACCTTAGTTCGCAACTAAACGATTAAGGTACATCCAGGTACGTCCTATCTTCGAAATCGGGAAATTTGATTACCAAAATCGGGATTTTTTTTACCAAAATCGGGAATCTTTACTTTTACACGCGCAACTTACATCCGTCCACAGTGGGAAAAACTGCTATCTTCGTGTTCATAAATCTGGTACTGTTGAAACAGTTTTGACATATTATGTACTAGATTTATGAAGTTACAAATTGTCAACTGCGGAATAACGTAATATCGTCTACTGAAGATGTGTCATTTAAGAAACTGGTTGTAGATTGGATACGGTTAGCTGTGTATCGTTTAAAGTAACCGTTAGATCAGAACTGTTTGACGCTGAAGTCAATAGTAAGCTCCGGCCCAGTAAGGTCATCGCTAGGGAATTCGTCAAGCGCTAGAAAACTGGTGAATTTTATCATATTTTTCTCGTCGAGTAGCCTGTCGTGATTGTCGTAATCTTAATACATTCAGCTTAAGCTTTAACTTTCAGTTGATTTTTACTCTAATCAGAATATGATTAACCGAATGGAGTCTCACGACTTCGAATAACGAACTCCAGGTCTACTCGACTTGTGCAAATATCTGCTAGTCTAGTCGACTGGTTATCGCTAATCATTTTTCTTTCAGGGGATCTTTGGACACTCATATACATACACAGTCAACGAACCGAACTATTGTACTCCTCATCAACCTCATAATAAGAATATCGTCTTTGTTGATGAATTTATAGAAATTGTAAGTAGTTAGGGGCCAAGGCCATTGACGAAATAAATAAATAAAACTTTCAAAATATGTTTCTTTAATTTGTTTTATTTCTCATTGAATGCATTTTTTCTCTCAAAATATTTTACAACCCAACTTATTAACAAAACAAATACGTGCGCTTCATTTAATTATATTTTTTACCTTTACGTAATCACTAAATTTGTATATAGTTTTATTTCTACTGTATTTCTTTTTGAATCAATTTCGTCGTACAATTACTTACAATTGTAATCCATTTGTTGGCTAAGTTTCTGGGTATGTTCAAATGAAACCGAAACAGAAGGCATAGGGGGGAAGTTGTTCGTATTGGTTGGGTGACTAAGAAAGTTTGCCTCCATATATCCATAATTATAGTGAATTTATAGCAAATGCGATGCAACGCCATCTGTTATAATCTTTTCGATTTTATGAGAGCATTTACTTTCATTTAGTCACTAAATCAAGCAGAACAACTCCCACCATAAATACCTAAGTAGGTTCTATGATCTTTAACCAGAGACTTAGTCAGCCACTTTGGAATAATGGCACCAAAATTGAATTTTCGTTTATGCTAAGACTATTTTGTTTCTGATTTAGAGTTAATCTTATTCATAATATTATGTAAAATTTGAGTGAAAAATAATTATAATTTCTTTTTATTTATTTTACCTAGAGCATTATTTAATTGTTAAATAAAAATTAACTCAAGTATTACAAATTATTAATGGCACGTAAACATTTTCATATTTGAATTTATATATTAATTAATTAATGTCTCTCGAAACTAACAGTTTTAATTTTTCTTTACACATTCACTTCTTAACAATTAGCGATTCAATAATAATATTTTATTTTGTTATTCTAAATTTCATGAATTTTCATTTCATTTTTTTTAATATTTACAATATGTTTAGTTAAAAAGAATGAATTTATTTTTTAACTTAAGAAATATAATTTTAAATGTTGAAATATTTTTTTTTTAATATTTACTTTAAGTTTTAACCACCGCTAAAAAAAGATTTTTTCTATTTTTAAATGGACTTTCTTGCCAAATTGATTATTCTTCTAATACAATATAATTTCCTAGAATTTAGAATTTCTAATCGTTCCGATTTCATATTCATCACAAACGTTACTGCAGCGGAACACAATGTTTGGCAACATTTTCATTTTTCTTTTTTTCTTTTTTATTTTTAATATGAAACACTAATTTAAATTTTGTTAGTTTTAAAAAGAATCAAATAATTAAAATAAAAACAATAAAATTTATTCAACGTAGAAGAATCTGCAATTAGACCTGAGGTGTTTTATTATTTTATTTTTATGGAATTTATTCCAAGATAATTTTATTTTAATTTTAAAAGAAAACTGTTTTCATCAACAATTTTGAAAGGACCATTCGAGGAAAAACACCGTTGCCAATTAGATAAAAGATTATGTTCTTAGTAAATATTTTATGAAATTTGTAACTATTTTTTGTTTAGCACAACAATCTACTTATATTAATAGCAAAGTTTACATTTATTAGCTTTTAGCAAAAAAGAAACAAAATAAAATTCAATTTAATTTAAACGAAAAAAAAAACATTTTTTTTAAAGATTACAAAAATTTATTCTTATAAAATTTATTTATTTTTTTAACCCGCTGTGTCAGAGCCTGTAACGAAAAAGAAAGAATTGTTCAAATGCGGAAATTTGCTTAAACAAAATATTTTTCAGATTTTTTTTCAATTTTGATGACACTACCAGGTCAATAGCAGAATTGGCCGATGATCGGTGGAATAAAATAATTGAAAAAAACGACTTCAAAAGAACCGCATGAATAAAATGTAGGAAAAGGCTGCATTAGTAGAAAAAGGGTAGTTAATGTTTTTTGTTACATATACACACTCCGTGTCTTGAACAAACAAACAACAAACAAACAAATGAAAGAGACCCGTACGTATCAGAATAGCTGTGGCAAACAGAGTTGATGTTACGAAAAGACTCGAACGTATCTAAGTAAATGTTGGCTTAACTCCTAAGTGTATGAAATTACATCCTCAAATTGGATTGGAAATTGCCGAAAGGGCAATATTGAAAAATCCGTCCGAAACAACGAACGGTGTAAAAAAGCCCGTCCTTAAGCACAAAATTGACCCCCAAATAGACAAAAATATTTCACTCAATTTTCTCTACAACACAGCAAAAAAAAAATTTTTATCGAGGACCGACCTAAGGCCCTAAGTAGAGGCCTTGGACGCACACTTCGATAAGAACCCACTTGACCCTAAGCACCGTGTCCAAATTTGTTTTCGAATATAATTCGGTACACGGTTACCTCTCAAATGGGAAAACAATCAACAAGTTGGTTAGGATTTACCCGATTTAAGTAAATAAACAAGTTGGGCCCAAGTAGAAACTCAGCTTTGGGCTCCTGGCTGAGTCCAAGGGATTCTAATAAAAAATTTTCTCCCATAAAAGATTTACTCGAGTTATGTACAAAAGACCAAAAACCACTTAAACGATCCTAGCTCGGCGGCCCTTGGGCGACAGTGCCCTGATTCAAACCCATAAAAGTGGCCATTTAAGTGGTTTTGGTCTTTTGTACATAACTCACGTAAATCTTTATCGATTTTTATAAACTTTTTTTGTTTAAAAGGTCCGACATTTGACATTGCCGAAATTTTATGGGAGAAACTTTTATGATTTTGAGCCCTTGGACTTAGCTAGGGCATTGAAACGAGCTTCTGCTAGGGCTCTACGTGTTTCTTGTATATAACTCGAGTAAATCTCTTCCGATTTTCATATTTATTTTTTCAGTCGACAGTTCTATGAAAGCCAACCAATTTGTAGAAGAAATGTTTTTGAGATTGAGCCCTTGGACTTATCTAGGGCATTAAAAACGAGTCTCTGCTAGAGCCCTATCTGTTTTTTGCACATAACTCGAGTAAATCTCTTCCGATTTTCAAAAAAAAAAAAAATTAAGAGAAAGGTCTAGGAATGTCTCATATTCATATGTCTCTCTGAAAGAAATCTTTTTTGATTAGTAGCCCTGGGACTCAGCCAGAACCCTAAAATTTAGTTTCTTCTAGGGCTCATACATAAATCGGGTAAATCCTAACCGACTTTGTTGATTCTTTTTCAATTTGAAAGGTAAGCGAGTATAGAATTATATTTTAAAATAAATTTGGGCCCGGTGCCTGTGCTTAGGGCTCAAGTGGGCCTCAGGTCGGTCCTACGGTCGCCGCCAACAAAAAAAATTTTTTTGCTATGTTGCAGAGCAAATTGAGGGAAACATTTTTTCTATGGAAGTATGTGTCCAAAGCCTCGACTTAAGACCCTAGGTCGGTCTTAGACAAAAAAAATGGTTTTTTGCAATGTTGTAGAGAAAATTTGGTTGATCGTTTTTGTCTATTTGGGCGTGAATTTTGTGCTTTTGGAAGGGTTTTTCTTACACCGTTGCTTCGGACCGGTTTTTCAATATTGCCCTGTCGGCAATATCTAATACAATTACGTAGACGTAGACACTTAGACGTAAAGTAGACACACTTAAGAGTTAAGGCGTTCGAGTCTTTTCGTAACATCAACTCTGTTTGCTACACCTATTTTGATACGTACGGGTCCCTTGCATATGTTTTTATTGCTGATTCGTCACCTGCCCTACTCACGGGTCGAAATTGGGGTGGTTAAAAACGTCGTGGTAAACGCAATTGACCCCTCTTCGAAAAACTTCGTTCTTCGTACGGGTCTACAAATATTTTCTCATTGACCGAAAATGAAATAAAAATAAATAAGTAAATAAAAGCCTCATTCTGAAACCGAATCGAAAGAGCTAACGGAAAAACAATTCCACTCACAGCGACAGACACATAATAATATAACCTTACACCGAATACACAAAATATAGATTCACGTACCCAGATAATAAAACAACTGTGAAGAAAAAGCTTATGTTTAACTTACTACTGAACAGCAAACCGCCACTTGTTGCATTTGGGAAATGTATAATAGAATATGTACATCAAACCCAGTGTTGTACTGTACACAATATTGTGTTCGTCCCAAACCCCTTTTATTTTCATATCTTTTTTTGTGCGCTTTCCTGAGGGGATTTTAAGCAATGGGTTGTTTGAGATATTTTATGTGTAAGAGTTCAACCTTGAGTTTTGTTGCTAGTTTAATAGAGAGGTGAGAGATGTTAAAGGTGTACGATTAACTTGTATTTTTCTTTTTTTATAGATTCGTGTTTATTTTATGCGCCATCAAATAAAATGGTTTCCTTGTTGTATAGCACATGTTTTACATGAAATTGAGGTATGAAAATACGTTTGATTGTTTCTTAGAAAAATTAGACGACATCATTTTCCAGCTAAACGGTGTGCATACACTTCTCCTCAATTCTAAATAATTTTAAAGTTAGTAGCGCTGGCGTCGCGAAAGTTGAGATAATGACATTTTTTATTTTTACCCTTGACAATTTTGTTTGAAAAAATCTGACAGAAATATTTTTGGCGTTTTTGAGATCTAACAATATTCTTTGTGGGGTTAGGGAAACGATTTCTAAAGACTTGTTGATCATGTCTTAGTTCACAAAATAGGTTACGCAAAAATCGATGGTCTTGAGACCCTTGTCACACGAGGGTCAATGCGGAATACGGATACAATGTGAATCGAAAACTCTTGAAATCAGAGTTAAATATGACATACGTAATAAAGTCGAGTTAGACTGAGCTACGTTGTCAAAGCGGATTCAGACGAGATCGCTCAACAACTAACCAAATATTCACCCTTCGTCTGATTCTGCAAAAGGGCAGAGAATTTCAAGTCCGGACGTTCCATCTTTTCATCGACTTCAAACAAGCGTATGGAATCGTATGAGGCGATGAAGGAGCTAGGCTTTGAAACAAAGTATATTCGTATTCTGAAAGTGACATTGGATGGCACCAGATGTCGTGTCAAGGTGCAAAACGACATGTCAGATGTGTTTGCTGTTGATGAAAAGTTGAAGCAGGAAGACTCGCTATCCTGCTTACTCTTTACCTTGGCATTGGAAATTGCAATGAGACGTGCTGGTATGCAAACCAACAAAACGCTGGTGAATGGAACAGTTCAAGTTCTGGGCTTTGCAGACGACTTGGACCTCGCCAGTCGTACATATGCAGCAGCAGTTGACACTTTCACAAATCTGAAAATCCAAGCTGAGAGGATGGGTTTGATGGTAAACGAATCTAAAACCAAGTATATGAAGACCGAGCCGAATCCGGTAGCCAATCAACAAGGAGACACAATATGCATTGGAGAGTTCAACCTAGAGTTCACGTTAAGCATGTGGTCCAACAAACAGATTAATGGTTGCTCACACAAATGCCCTAGAAAAAGGTATTTCAGTTGTGTGTGATACACTGCATTTACGGGCTCGTTTAGAATAGGCATAGTTAAGTCGGAGGCTTGAAGATGTATCGTAATGTCCGGGCCCAAACAGCGAGATTCGTCTGGCGTGTACGGCTTGTGCCGGAGGCTAGAAGATTTATCGTAGTACGTGTGCTCAGACGACGAGGCTTATTCGGCGTACCGGTTAGAACTATGCGTTCTGAAATGGGAACATTTAAATGTGGGAATCTAACTAAGACAGAATACATGACTAGGTGGAATGATAGAAGAGTAACGGGGAAGGAACAAAGGATCATAGGATCTGTATTTCAAAGCCAGTGGGCCGCCTCGACCAGAAATCTACATCAATATCAAATATCAAAGTTATTCCGTAACGATCCAGAAGGGCGAAGAGGAGTTATTCGCCGAAAACTTCGATGGATTGATGGAGGCGAATGAGATCTTCCCACGCGCGGAATAAGAAACTGGCAAAACGCGGCAAACGACAGGTAGCGTTGGATCGGAATTCTCCAGCAGGCCAAGGCCCACAAGTGGCTGTAGCGCCGAAAAAGTAAAGTAAATTAAGACTGAACTACGACTTCACTTTTTTGTGTCTGGAAAAGAGTTGGTTCCTCGTTGGATCAAAGTGTTATTTTGTATTCATCTAGCAAACAACCACATTGAAGGTCAGGCACCCAACGGTTACGAATATTTGTAAGAATTACTTTGAAAATACTTGGAGGTAAAAGTACCTAGTTGTTTATTTAAAAATCAATTAAAATTAGACAAAAATGTAAATCTCAGTCAAACCTTTCTTCACCCTGTCTCGTTAGACCTTCTGGAGCGTGACTTACTTCTTTATGAACGTCCCCTTGATCATGGTCATGGTATGATCCTCTGAAGATATTCATTCAGGGTAAAAGTCTCCCTCATTCTTTCAATTCTTTGAAATTTGAATATTACTGCTCAGCCTATGTCTAACTGGAAAAAATTCCAGAAAAGTCGTGCGAAAACGTTTAGTTGCAGTACACCAAATAAAAAATAAAAAAGTTAACACAAAAAAGGTATTAATTTAAATCAACTGGTGTGTTGCAATGGAAGGAATTATTTCTTTTTAGAAAGCAAAGTTGTCTTAATTTTCTTCCATTTTTCCTTCTCTGGTATTCATATCTAATACCTCACAAAAGAAACGTATCAAACTCTTAATTATTTATAAATGCTCTTCTGTACTAAGTGGATGTTATATCATCGCATATACACAATTTACGAATGGGCGAATGGAAATATTAAAACCAACACACAACAAAAAGCAACAAGTAAATTAAATTTTCAAAGGCCATAAAGTAGCGTTGAATGTTACATTGTGTATACATATTTGCTACAGCATATCAAATGCAAAAGAGACAGTCTTCTTAAAAAAAAATAAATAAAAGAAAAATTAGATAAAGAAAAATAAAATTTTCATACATTCATATTTTAGTTAAAAAATTCAAAGTAACGAAATGCTTTCTTGCACCATTGTATAAAATAAGATATCTAGAAAGATCAAAGGTAATAAACTTACCTTCTAGCATATTCTGCCCCCAACATAATGTTATTATCTAAGACTAGGTGGAATAGATACTTAACAGTTTATAAAAAGAGAAGATAATTATGCACACAAGAAAAAAAAAAGAAATGCTGGAAAAGCGAAAGACCTTTGTTCCTTGTACTCAAATTCCTTAAAGCACATCTAAATTAAGTATCCGTAAAATTTCAATTGTTTCACTCTATTAACCAATTTAAAATATTCAACTTGGGTGCGTCATACGCTACAATACAAAATATTTTATTTTCCGTAAAAAAATGTTTAGAATTTAAGACATACCCCTGAGCTGTTATCGAATTAGCAACTATAAGAAAAAAAATTTACATGTTTGAATGATTCAAATCTTTCATGTAAAAAAATCACGTTCATTTTGCTTCCCTGCTTACTACGTTGCCTTTTCACCCTATAGTATAATTCATATGATGATTATTTAAAATTCAAATGTCTCGGAGGCATTAAAATTAGGATGACAGGAAACTGTAGGCACAATAAAACAACCATTACTTCGCTTAAATGATTTTAGAAAAATGAATAAATTTCAGTCAAAAACTTCGATATCTTGATTATCCAAGTTAGACAGAGATAACTGCGTAAAGGTGGAACTTCTTTCTACCACTTTGTTTTAGTCGATGGAAGTAATATTTTGGGACATCTTCTAAAGTGTGTTCTGTTATTGAAACATATTGTACTGACCACTTCGTACTAGCTCCTAATCGATTCCGTACCTAACTTCAGCGAAAACTGAGTCCTTTATTAGTTTTGAAGTGAATTTTCTTGATCCTTAGCGAAGCCGAGGTCAACGAACACAAAAACGTTACTTGTACGTGCTGAAGACGCTGATTTTTGACGTGCAGCCTGTGAAAACGTCTTCCAAAGATGCAAAGAAATCACCAGAGGAATCGCTCAAAACGCTGAAAATTTCATTCAAAAACTTCTGGACAGGTTGCGAGTTGGGAGGAGCTGTAGATTGAGGAAGGAGCTAGGTGATTGGGTAAGGGGAAGGGAGCTGAAGAGACTACGTTCATCATATAAATCATTGTGTGAGTCTTCCTGTCGCTTCCAAGAACCGGTCCAAAATGACAGCTCCACATTTGACAGCCTCACATGGTTTCACAGTAAAATTCCCAAGAATCCTGGGTCTCATTGGGAGGAATTTAGGGCAATTACATATCACGTGTATGCCCGTTTCCTCTTCTAATCCGCAAGAACATCTTGGGGTCTCCGACTACCGCAGCTTATTCAGGTGTCGCGACAGTGGTCGCCACTACTACCCTTCTGATACGATCCCGGTCCAATTTGATAAAGTCCTTGACCCATTTTTCATCAGGTTTCGGGAAGAAGCGCTTCGTATGCGCGCCTCCTTCATACGCTTCCCATCGTTCTGTGTGTCTCCGTCGCACCCAGTTGCTTAATGCATCATTGCATAATGCCTGGGGTATTGGTAGACGTGGCTCCACTCCGCTTGTTGTGGTAGCGGAGCCTACCCTAGCAAGTTCATCTGATCTTTCGTTTCCTTCCACGCCAGAGTGTCCAGGTAACCAAAGCCAAGGTAGTCTGATTACTCAGTCCCATGTAGTTTAGATTTTTTCCCTCTTTCATCAGCTTGGAGGTCGAGGTGGGTGACAAAAGCGCCCTAATCATCTCTTTACTGTCCGAACAGATAAAGATCTCTCTTCCCTGCGTCCCCACCGGCAGTGATACTTGAGCTCTCATGAGAGCTGCGTAGACCTCTGCCTGGAGGACACTGGAAGTTTTGCCCAAATGGAACCAACTGTCATGTGCAGTGTCTGGATCGTAGCCCCTGCTCTTTCCACGGCCTTAGATCCATCAGTGAAAAACACTTTACATTTCTAGGCAAACAAGTTGGCCACCCATCCAGCCATTCTTGCCTCCTCGGAAATATCGCTTAGTGAAGTCAGTTACTGGCGCCATCCGGTCTCTTGGCATGTCAAAAATCGGATCCGAAATAACGTCTCTAATTCTGCCATGCCCTAAACGGAAGTACGGGGCCCATGGGCCTGGCTGCTCTATCCTATCCCCAGTGGCGAAAGCTCTGGCCTTAATTACTAAGTATTAAGGCGATATCGCCAGCTTATGCACACTAGCCTTTGTATCTCACTCAGTCTCTTTCTTGCTTTCTCCACGTCCATTCTCGGCCACCATACTAAAGAACCGTGACTCATCATGCGTCGGATCATAGCCTCGTTAGCCACAGAATGGCCTTAGATGACTGACCCCAGTTCTTCCCAAAGGAGTTCTTACAGATCCAAAACGCCGTCAAGGTGTTTTTTGCCTTGTCCTCGGTACGATCGATCCAATTTAGTTAGCAGTCCAGCGTGACCCCTAGGTATTTTGCCCTTGGAGCGAGTTCTAGGCCCACGCTGAAGAGCCTCATCTTCAAAGGAATATAAAAGATCGTGTAAGTCAATCCTTATAACATTCGCAAACACTTAAAAGTAGATCATTCACGTAACATATTTACATACTGATCGATAACCTTTGCGATGTTTGCGATGTTAGTTGTTTTTCTATTCCATTTGTTATCAAGGACTGAGCCGAATAAATTTTTGATCGCATCAAACACATTTTCATTGAGTGATCATATAATTCAATGGGCTAGGATACGTGTGTAGAATCCGAGGAAACTTTGCATCGATCCACTGACCGCTGACCATTGCAGTAAGTGCATTAAGTGTTTTGCCGTTTAAGTTTTATTTCATTCATATTTCAATAACATTGCAAATTCCAATAACATCTCATAAAGTGAAGGAGTGAAAAATTGTTGCATAGTCGAAACGTAAACCGCAAGACATAAATTGATTGACTTATCATTTTACTGAAATAAACCGAATACCTCGCCGTTTTCACATAAACTTAAAGATGTTATGAACGAAAAACTATGACATAAAATATTTATTTTATTTCAGTTTATGTAGACGAGACTTTGTCCAGACTTAAGGTTGGTTGTTATTTTATTAGATTCGCATAATATTTATTTAGTCTTATACTCTTGTCATAAAAGACAGTTAGTTGATCACTCGACTCAACTACCCATTTATTTAATATTCCTTGAAAAGAAGAACCGTTGCCAGCCAATTTTTTCTGATTTTAACTGCACACATTTCCTTTGATACCACAACAATTTTCCAGTCAATCGTACATTTCTAGAATAAATCTCACAATAAATTGCTTGCTTGTTTTCATTTAAAAGACGTCATCAATCGAAACGTAAAATAACGATATCTCTGTGTTACAGAAAAATGCGCAATTTTTTTCCTTTTTCTTGTCATTTTAAGATGCACACACAACCAAAGTGCAGATTTAGTGGCTAGACCCGTACGCGACGGAAATTATGCGTTTACCATGTCGTGACGTTTCGATAAGTACACAGATTTTTAAAATAATGTTTTGTCTGAAAGATCATTGAGTCGGCTCGAGTTCGAACTTTCTAAAATACGGTTTTTCGAGACTCGATTCCAGGCATTAAAATACAAAAAATACGGATCTCAACAAACGAAAGTCACACTACATTCCTCGATATTCTCTGCGACGGACGTAAGAATTGATCTTAATAGGAAATCGTACGAGTCAGCGTAGTTTGTTTTCTATTAAATTTTTGCTCATTTACATTTTTAGGAATTTTAATGATGCGTCGCAAGCTTTGTAGTAACATTTTCAAAAAACGAAATAGAAAGTGTATACGCATCTCGTTTGAAACGGTGAGATAGGAAGCAAATTCTATATTTTTTGCATCGAATTCAAAATAACTCATATTAAAGGTGAGATTTATCGAAAAACGTGTCGTTAACGATAATGTATTTCTATTTCTTGACCTCCTCCACTAACTGGACCACTTTATTTTGAAGAAAAAATTGATTTTTTTTGTTCAATGAAATGTTCGCCTTTTTGGTATGCATTGTGTCCGTAATGAAGCCCTGAACATTTTCTGTGAACATATGAATTACATCCGATGACAAGTTTGGGCAGAAGAAGTCTTTTTCACGCATTCCCGCCACCCCCGTGGAACCTTTTAGCATATAGAAACCATGTCAGTCGATCTGGATAACGCTAAAACTGGTTCTGTTGACTAAATCTAGCCGTTTTCTTCCATCCTAAAGCAAAAATAACGACTTGACCCGTACGAAGAACGAAGTTGCGTTTACCACGACGTTTGTAACCAGTCGGAGTAGGGGGGAAGCACCGATCATGGTCCTTAGATGACGAATCAGCAATAAAAAAAAATGTCCGTCCGTCCGTCCGTCACCGCGATAACTTGACTAAAACTCAACCAATTTTCAAAAAATTTTTCCCTGAAACGTAATCGAAATATCTTTTATGGGATTGAATCTGGGCACTGTCGGCCCAAGGGCCACCGAGCTAGGGCTGTTTCAGTGATTTTTGGTCTTTTGTACATAACTCGAGTAAATCTTTTCTGATTTTCAAAATTTTTTTTGGTTGAAAGACCTGGGCATAGCCGACAATTTATGGAAGAAACTTTTTTGGATTTGAGTCCTTGGACTTAGCTGGGACACTAAAAACGAGTCTCTGCTAGGGCACTATGTGTTTTTTGTACATAACTCGAGTAAATTTCCGATTTTCAAAATTTTTTTTTGGTTTGAAAGATCCAGGCATGACCGACAGTTTACAAAAGAAACTTTTGCTTGTGCTTAGGGCTCAAGTGTGCCATGTCGGTACTAAGGTCGACCCTAGCCCAAAAAAATGGTTTTTTCTATGTTGTAGAGAAAATTGAGTAGAACTTTTTCTATATTTGGGGGTCAATTTAGTGCTTTCGGAAAGATTTTTTTAGACCGTTTCTTCGGAAGGATTTTTAAATATTGCCCTATCGGCGATTTCCATTACAACTTAATGTGGACGCAATTTCATACACTTAAGAGTTAAGGCAATATTTACTTAAATACGTTTGAGTGACTCCGTAACATCAATTCTGTTTGCACACATCTATTCTGATACGTACGGGTCCCTTCATATGTTTTCTGTACAATTCTGTACAGAGGAAATGGGAGACTGTACACAAAATTGTAGGAATGTATACACAAAAAATTTAATTTGTACAAGGAATTGACATACTGTACACAGAATTAATGAAAATGTACCATTGAATCTGTACAAAAAAAATTGTGTACACAAAAGGTATATTTTGTGGGGATTGGGTAGGTAGATAGGGTAGCATTTGATTGTATATGAAGCGAAGGTCTTCTTACGTCCAAGTCGTAGTCGGGACATCATCTCGGAATTCTGTGCTAAACTTTAGAGTGCTACCTACGGGTTGTTGGGGAAACGGACCAGTAGGTTGAGCAAAGTGTGAACGCCTCTTCCTCGTAAAAAAATTCACTGTTCAATAAACTCTACAACAAGAGCCTCGTATAAACGGACAGATTCTGCGACGACGACCACGGTGGACGTTGGGCAATGGAGAAGTCTGGCCCAGGATCGTTCCAGATGGAGAAATATTGTAGAGTCAGTTAAAACCCGCTTGGGTTAGTAAGGCTGATAAAGTAATTAAGTAACGATGCTCTTTATTGAAATAAATTATATGGACATAAATGCGTAAGGTCAATTCACTCTTAAGAATTAAATCAGTATGTTTGGCGGTGTGCGTGGCATCATCAAACAAGGCGTCACTTCCAACTATAAGACCCTATATTCACTCACCTGTGTGTAGTTTATGACTTAGATCCTGTGGTCATTTTTACCTCGATATGATAAGAAACGGATAGTAACAGTAACTTCATGCAGATGCACTTTCAAACCGCTGAAATTTTCTATTCTAAACATTTGATTTGAAATCTACTCTAAATTTACGACCTCGATATCTGTTTGTCCGTATTTATTTGTCGATTCAAAATTGTTTCACCCTATTACCACAATCGTATTAATATTAGATTGCCAAAAAAAAGAAAATTAGTTCAATTTCCCAAGTACAAATTCTTGCCATTGTGAATTTTCATTCAACAAATACAATGGAAAGTTACTGAAATATTTCTAAAATACATTTTTTTAAAAGGGAGGAAGTTATAGAAGTGAGTGAAGAAAACGTTTCACCGAATCGAACATGATATACCTAATTAAAAGCCAAGGTTATAATATGAAATTCATTTCTTTTTTGGTTGCCCTCACACCAACAGTATTATAAAGAATTTTTAATATAGAAACATCCATCACATTGTGATGAGGTAAAAATTCACTTATCCATATACTGAATAAAATGTGAATGGAAATTTCTCAACATATTCATATAATTTATAAAAAATACATTGTAATACACCCCAAGCACGTCGTATATGCACAGAAAAAATTATTGAACGACTTTAAAAATGTCTTAAGGTATCGGGGTCTTTGTGGCGAAATGACTTCTCATTCTCCCTCAACTCTGCCTCTGACTTACATCTTACATTTATAGCGGAATTATTATTATTATTTTTTTTTTCTTGAAAAGCTTCATCGCACTTCTTATGTTGATATGCCAATAAGGGAACAATCAATTTTCTTTATGCGGAATATTACGCAGAGAGTGCTGTTTAAATTTGAAGGCGTCAAATACACAACATGGTCGTGCTTTTGCTATCAACAAATTACATTAAATATGATTTTTAAAATTTAATTTTCTGCGGTTAAAATGGTGAATGATTGACATTTTTTCCATACAAATTGGGTGATTGGTTATAGTCGATGTTAACGTTTTGAGACATTATGTGCGTGATACATTAAGTGTTAACGTTTTTTTTTTTAAAGGAAACTGTCTTGCTAAATGGTTTGAGATTATAATTCCAACTGTTCGATGTGTTAAACTCTTTTCAAACCTTTTATAAAAATTGAACTCAATTATAAAGGTTTTCTATACACAGAACGGCACATTAACACATTTCTTTGATTTTTTTTTCAAATAAGTCGAAACGTTATTTTACTGTGGTATGTCGCTACAATCGACGGTAACATATGGAGCATTCAAGATTATTACTTTGGTAAACTTTTTTCATTTTTAAATAATTTTTTTGAATTTTCGCTACTTTTATCATTCAGTAATATTTTTTTTATATTTTAGCATGTATTGTTTGTCGATGTCGCGAAAAGTGAACCGTTGGAGGGGCGATCTACTGTGAAGGAATATATTAAAGCAAAAGAATGCAAAAAGATTAACTTGAAGTTTCAAAGTTGCTAACATCGCATATGAACTTGGTATGCGATGTGTTTTCAGAATAAAGTTCGACATGTTGAATTCTTTTCATAAATTATTTCTTTAAATGGAATGACCCACGCAATCTATAAATCATAGCTTTTTAGGAAATATGTCATCGCAGACAGATGTCAGGGTAAGGGACTGCACCTCCAAAATAATAAATAAAAATAACGCAATTGCAACTTCTATGTTCCGATTTAACATTTCCGAATATTTTATTGCTTCGAATCGATTTTCGAACATGTTAAAGTGGAGCATGTCGCAAAAATGTGAACTGTCAAATTTACGATGTTTTTTTAGAACATAATCCTTTGTAAATGACAAATTATTCAAGATTATAGCCCATGTACTGTGAGAGGATAACTGTTACACGAATAATAGGTGAACCAGAATTCAAAAAGTTTGAGTACGAAGGTCGAAAGTTGCTCTGAAAAATCGTCGCATTTAAGTTCATTTGCGATGTTGTTTCAGAGAAGATTTCTACCTTCACACTTTAACTTTTTGAATTCTGATTCATCTATTATTTGGGTAAGAGTCATTCACTCACAGTACATGAGCTATAATTTTAAATAATTTGCTATTTACACAGGATTCTCTTCTAAAAATCTACACGCCATATAAGTTTCAACTTGGCACCAGGGTGCGTCCTTGAGCTATGACACTTTGAATGCATGGGGTAGAACTTATGTGACGTATAGAAATCACTCCTGCCTCCACGTTGGATAAAACAGATGTTCATCAGCAGGCTGCGTTCTTTATTCCCAGCCTTAGGTCTCAAGTAGGCAGCTTGGTGCTGACTTCGATGGTGTTACTAACTAATAACCTTACTTGTTCTTCCAGTTAGGCGAAGTCAGATTTTCAGCACAAGGCTGCCTTGATTGACAAGGTCTTATCTTTCTTCAAACGCTCTCTTAATACTGTTGATAAATAAATCACCCGTCCCATTTCAGCAGCGCAACCTGAATCTTGTTTCAAAATCTTCGGAAGTCCGCACAATGTCGAGTGGCGACACACTTTCTTATTGAAATAATATGAAAATTTTTGCATCTAATTAAACTCCCTACAATTATTTACCTTCAAACATGACAAACACCAATGTTTAAATAGTGTGTAATGTTTTATTGATCGATTTTCCGACATTTTTTCTACAAAAATCAGTCATGTGAGCAAATAGACGATTAGTCAAAATTAGTAAAGAAATATATTTCTCAGCGAACAGAAAAGATATTTCACGAGAGTATGTAAAAGGTGCAAGTGAACATCCATCCAAGTGAAACATCCATCGAACGTTGTGCTATAATAGATCTTCATCCATTCAGTAACATTAACGGAGACAAAAAAGAAATAAAACTTTTAATAATTAATTAAAGTTTAAAGCTCAATAATCCGCTATAGAATCATGACAGTCATTATAAGTTGAGGGATGAAAATCGGATATTGGAATATTCTTCATGCAATAATCAGTGTGTGGCTTATTATTATTGCTAGATTGGAAAGGAGTCATGTAATACAAATCATACAACCTACTCAGTAAATCTAAATCTTCTTTGATATACGAAAATGAATAGTCTAGTCAACTTATAGTTTCTATAAAAAAATAATTCGGTATTAATTGGCACGAAAATACTGAAAATTGAGAGAGAGGTTCAGATGAAAATACCACTCAGACGGCTTGGGTTTCAGTAACCACGCCTTCAGAGCACCAACGGCTTATGCCAAAGTGTAGTGGTTTTTGTTATACGGTGCATAAGCTGTTGACGGGGTTAGGACGGAATGTCCCAAAGAAATAATGTCCCCAACCAGAATATCCCCTCAGACAAAAAATCACCTCAGAAAGTACTTATTGCGAAGAAGCAGCGCCGATAAGGGGGTCAGAGGGAAATATTCACGTTAGGCCGCCTGCAGGGCGTAAAAAATCCTTAATGCGCAATATAATATCTAATTAATAATACCTACCTATATCCCCCCATTCTGAGTAGACATTATGTCTGGGGACATTTTGTCCGGTTTATGTGGGATATTTTGTCAGGGGATATTTAGTCTTAGGATAATCGGTCCAAGAGCTGCTGTTGACATTTTCTGCTTGACAGATTAAGCATCATGTCGTGAAAATCACCAGAATTTGACACACCGTTGACACACCAAAGGCGTATTTTGCTGTCATCGTTTAGCGCATACTTGAAAAATGCGTTCTTTACAGCGCCATGGTAGCCCTGAACGTAAAAAGACTTCCATGATTTACAATAGACCTGCTATTTAGATCTAGGAAAAAGAAGTGATGTGTTTCATTATGTTGACGTATCGTCGAAGTCATGCTCATGAGTCAGAACCAGAAGAACAAAAACAGCTACTGGAATCAAAAACATGCTAAAGAACCGAAAATTTTCAACCGTTGTTAAATCCGTTGACGACTATACAAGGATTTATTTTCTTTTTGTTCCTCAATAAATTGAATGATTGACTCAGGTCCAAGGTGAAATTTATCCGAAAAATTAATAATTTAAAAGAAAATAACAAATAAAAACCAAATATTTAATTGCAAAAAGATTATTGTAGCTCGTTGTGTAAGATCAATTTTTTTCTAGACAAAAGACAACCCCTGTGCTTACAACATTTTGTGCCAACATTACCCCACTGAGACGAGACTGAGTCAATAAACCGTCTTTTAAGAACGCAGCCAACATCGATAAAGTTAAAAATATAATTGAGCTAAAATGCTACTGGCCTACTGAAGGGAAAATTTTGTGAAAATATTAATTATGTGATTATATCTTGCGTGAAATTCACAGTTCAACATGTTTGACTAGGTAAGGAGATATAGTTGCCCTTAGTAACATTTTAAATCTTCGAATTCAAACATTTGGTATATTGGCGGAATTCTTGAACATTTGTATCTATAGGTTGCGATTGAGCGAGCTACATAACGATTATTGAATGTGTGAAACCCAATTCACAAATATGAATGGGTGTCTCTTACTATGTAAGTTAAACATAAGCTACGCAGACTGGTTCCTCATAAAGTCTAAACCAACGTCGTAAAGGCTATCGATTGAGGAATGTAATGAAATTTTATTAAATTACTGATTGCGTGCTAGCATTGGAAATCGCCAAAAAGGCAATGTCGAAAAATCAATCTGAATCAACGATGTAAAAAAAATATTCCAACTCCTCACCGCGATGTAAAAAAAATAGGATGGTAATAAACGACCTATAAAATAATTCAACTTTACCGATAAAAAATAATAAATGACCGTTAATTATTTACCGATAAATTTTTAAACACATTTTTAAAATTGAATTAAAGCGCGAATATTTGGGGTAATGCCTAAGAGATCTCATGACATTCTGTAAAAGGAAAAATTACCTAGATAAATGGGTGAAATGAAGATATCGGTCAAAAGTTATCGGTCATTTATTACTTTTTATCGGTAGTATTGATTTAAGTTATCGGTCGAATATATTTTCCAACCCCACACCGAACTCTTTGCCAACTCTTACCAAATTCTTCTATCAATCCCCACCTGAACCTAGATTGACGAAATATTCATTGGGACCGATCCGCTAAATGCGGTTTATTCGATAGTTTCCTGAGATCTATACATTTAAAACGTTGAAGAGCAATTTCTGTGCTCATTTCGTCATTTCACAGGATCAGGTGAAAAAGTTTCACCAACCATATCTTTCAACTCGATTGCTTTCAAAGAACAAAAGATTTTCACTAGTTATCGTGTTGACAAGTGGACGGAAAATTTCGTGCTACGTACTTCGTCTAGAAACCCTATACTGCCGTGTTAAGCGTAAATGCCGTATCGCAAACCTGAGCTTTGCGAGCTTCTTTTGTTTATGCATACCACAAATAGAAAGCTCCTCGATTGTGCGATACGACATTTATGCTTAACACGGCAGCATAGTGCAAACAGATTTTTTCGTGTCATTTTATTGAATTTAAAGCTTTTAATTTTCATAGCGTTTACAATTTAGAAACATCTTCGTAATTGTTTTGCATGACGATGGCCGAAATTCGGAAATAGCAAATGTTCGTTGGATGAATTTCATTATTGAAGTGACACCCGGTTCCAACTAGCTTTTCCTATATAATTTTGTTCGACTGCGGAGGAATATATGCATTATGTGTTGTCACATAAAAGGAGATTTAAATGTTTTGTTGAGTGTTGAAGATGAGAGTTGAACTTCACATCAAATAATTGATATGTCGGAATTAGGGTCTAGATTGACACAGTTCAATGACATGTAGAAAATTATTTTCAATAATTAGAATCGAATTCATAGAATTTATATCACATTGTTGTTTATACAGAATATATTTACTATGAAGTATCTGCACACGTTTTAAGGTGTCGGTGGTTTTGTAAGATTTTGCAAATTTCCGGTTTCACAGTTTCATATACTCAAAGGGTTCGTTAATTTCTTTACATAAATTTGTAGTTCTATTTGATAAATTAATAATGACATGACACAAAAGGATCTGTTATACTACAAGTGCGGGAAAATCAATATGATGTCAATCAAGAGCTTAATAATTTTATAATAGGCGTATTGTGTGAATGGCTTGTATTTAGTTCTAATTAGGCGATGTTAGAAGAACTACAACCCATCAAGCTGTTTCGTGTGAAGGTAAGTACATATTCCATTACGGGAATGGCGGTTGTAGTTCGTCTGAAGAGTCAATAAATTAATTTAGCAGCGACAATTTTTCATTTAGGTGATGGCAATTAATGTATGATGAATGAAAATGAGAAAACTTACCGTTAGCCATCAATTACGTATCAATGCACCCAAGATGGTGGCGTCGGTACTGACGGCTGAGCATACTGTTGCACCTTAGCTAAAGACGATGTTGTTTGGGTTTGAGATAATCCTATGGAACCTACGGAACTATTTTGAGTTGTATGCGACGTATTATTCAAATGAGATCCGGAATTGTTTTGATTTGAAATTGGTATATTAATGTCTAGGAATCCATCAATATTGAGCTCCTGTTGGATGACCTATCAAATAATTACATTATTCAGACATTTTTTGTACCAATGTAGTAAAAATAAATTACTTCATCGACATTGCATTCAAGACCACCCTGAAAGCCATCAATATTAAATCCTAAGTCTTCTAAATTTGTTGGGTTATTTAATGCTTCCATGAATTGTCCCATTAAGGTGCTTGGCATGTCATCGAAATCTAATTTACAATTTAGTTTACATTTTCTAATTTTTGTCATGTCAAATCGATATGCTTACCTAAGCTTAAATTATTGTTATTATTGTTGTTATTCTGAGAAGTTGGCGAACTATCAGCTGCTGGTCTCTGTGCAATGCATGTGTTTATTAACGAAGGATTGTAGCTACCCATTGGGTCCGGTGATGGTTCACTGTGTGGATATGATGGTGACATACCTGTACCCGATGATGGTGACATGCTCTGTGTTCAAATTTTAAGTATAGAAACATTAACCAAGCAATACAAAGAATAACAAATTTACTTCGCGAGCATTATGAAGGCAAGTACATGGTTGCCTTCGATGAATCGGACAATGGTTTTGTTGGGCGCCATAGGATTGTGCAATTGTTGCATGTATTGAATAGGGTTGTGGTGGCTGATAAGGTGGTGGCGGCTGATTGTGCATTACGGATGCATTGCTAAATCTGCTCCATCCGTAAGACCGGTTGAGTTAAAAGTAAAATTAATTTCATCGTGTTTTTCGAAATGTTATTTTTGTGTTATTGTAGTGAATGCGCCTAGGTCTTACATAATTGAGTTCTTATTCTTCGCTGTGACATGAGATCATTACGAATCAATATAGGGTGTTGGCTAGTATTCATTTCTATTTCCATTATTAGAGTTGAATGGGAAGTTAAATGAAAAATTGTTTAAAAGCCAAGTACAAGGTCAGACCTACGTTGAAGCCCGACCTTAACTCAATCTGATGATAATGGTCATCACGGGCCCGCGATTGTTGTTTATAACTCAAGGGTTTAGGGTAGCAGTTTATTCTCATAATGATGTATCCATGACGTTATTTGAACTAAAAAGTGTGGGGGTGGGGGACTTGTAAGTTAAGAGGCAAAGACACCATATGAACTGTTATAAACTGTTCGAGAAAAATTCACACTCAAATTTTGCGAACAGTTTATAACAGTTGAAAGAGTGTTTCTGCCACATAACTTTCTTAACTTCCATCTTTTTAGGCTTTTATTTGATAATTTTGTATGCCAGATTCGTTACTTCTAGCAACAACCATAATTTTGAAATACTGGATTTGCCACATCCAGCAATGTATTCGGTCTCTCACACCGTAACGCTTTGTTCTATCTCTCACAAAGAACAGTTTAAAAAGCTTTCCTTATTTCGTGTATGGCTATTAACATTGTAAGTATTAATAGCGGTGTTCTTGTAACATGCTAGAAGTAACGAACCTAGCATACAAAATTATCGAAAAGAAGTCTTGTGCTTTACCTAAGTAACTGTCTAGAAACAAGTGTATTTAAGCAAAGGTGATTCGAATGGTTGCTCATATGCTCATTCTACCTTTATGTATGCTGATATACACATAGTCCTGACAAGACATAGGTGTACTGATGAGATCACATACTCTGGTATGTGAGGGCGTGATACGCCAAAATCAGCATTTGTTATTGTCTATTGTTTCGTCCCTTATACAGTGCCCTCCATAAAAGATGGAAAGTAAAAAATCCCTTTTATTTAGTTCTTGCACTTTTTTGAGAGAATCCTCTTCCGTGAAAACCAGCTTAATATGTGTGAAATATCCAAAATTGTTATTCCGGAAATTATTTTGGAATGACATTTTTTTAAAAAATATTATCGAAGTTGTCTAATTAAAGAAATCGATCGGTACCCCTAAATGGCACCATATATAAGTGAAGGGACACGAGAGGCACAACAAATAATACTTTTTTGCCGTAAAGTCCCTCCTACCCTCGTACTTTATCATCCCTTAGTCTTGTCATCCGATTACTCACGGCCCCAGAATTCATCTCCCCGTGGGTGCCTCGACGCACTGCCCATCAGACTTCAAATCTCTATCTACACTCGAAACAAAACTCACAAAAAGGTTAAATTGTGTTTCTAACTCGATCCTTCAACAAAATATTTAATTTCAACTTCTACCCAGATTGATGTTTGCGTATAAAGGAAATCGTGCAAAAGTTTAATTTAGTTCGTCACAACTCTTTAAAAACGTCGTCGGTAATTTATGACCGACAAATAGACAAATACACAAATCGACAAAAAAAAGGAAATTGGGTGCTCATTATCAATGATAGCCACAGAACACATGCACGCTAACTTTGTGACTTCTGAAAAACCGAATGAAGAAAAAAAATACAGAATGAAAGGAAATTAGCCAACTACATTCTAAAATGAAAATGAAGCGTTCAGTATTATGTGTAGCGTTTGATTGTAAATAAATTAATGAAAAATATAAAATAAATAAAAGATGATAAAAGTAAATGAATAACAAAATAAAAACAATGATAAAATACTGACCCTTGCAGATATTCATTTTGTAAAGTTAACTCATCTGCTAACGATCCAGCTAACTGATCTAACGCGGCTGAAGATTGCGTATCGTTTTGTGTAAAATCTTGCTGATTGGATGTAAAACTCCAATCTGGTTCAACTCCAACAATAGCCGGTATTGGACTTAATCGTCCACATGAACTAGCGTTTGACGAAGCACGTTGGCGAAAATCAGGTGATAATTGAAAACCACCACTTGATTTGATTAACGCAATAAAATATTAGTAAAATAAAAATGAAAATAGGATAAAAATTAAAAAATATAAAAATATAAATTGTTCATTAAATGAAAGTTCTAATCTTCAAAACTAAGTGAATGCAAGCTTTGATTAAAAAATATTAATTTTATCGAAAAGCAGTGCTCTAATTTATGTGGAGTGCTATTTCAATCTAACAATGAAGTTAATAGATACCTGTGAAGTGGACTGTCTGGAAATAGATCTAATCCTTCGCTGACACTACTGCTCGGTGATGGTGTGACATCATTTATTCCACCAATTCCTACCAAAAATATTGATTATTACTAAGGAGCTTTTTAATACACAATGCATTTGACATATTGACACTGGTTTGCTTTCTTCAGCTCTAAAACTGGGAAATATTTAAGTCTTTTCATGCTAAATCGAGGGGGAGTAATCTTAATTGACAAAATTCACGGCGAGTTTACAAGATTTCTTCAAGAAAAAGCATTCCTTTGAAAATGTTTTCAAGGATTTTTTTTTGCAGTCTCCATCTCGAAAGCACCACTGAATGCTTTTTAGATGGTCTTATGCATTTACCACAACGTATGTAACACGTCGAATTTCGACCCGGGAGTTGGTGGGTTTTTCGTTTTGCGGTATATATAAGAGAAATTTGCAAAAAAAACGTTGTCCGTGTGTCCATCGCCAAGTTATCTCGAGTAAGGCTTGATCGATTTTCAAAATCATTTTTACGGAGTTACGGTCGAAAAAGTGGTCAAAAACATGTTTTTTTGAAGGTCGGTGAAACTTTTCCGCTTATATCTCCGCGAGTTTCGCACAGAAATTGCTTTTCAAGGATTTAAATGAAAGGTATGGACCTCGGGAAATCACAAAAAAAAATTGGTGAAAATCGGTTGAGTGGTTCCGGATGTATGGCTCTAACTCGCGTTGCGCGACCCTACAAGATAATTTGGTGCTTATTCATGAATATTTCTTTAATGATGGTTGTATTATGTTGTGTTGTAGAGAAAATTAATGCGAAAATTTTCGTCCATAGCAATGGCTCCGAAACCTTTCCTTAGGACCCTAGGTCGGTCCTAAAGGTCTGCCCTACCAAAAAAATTTTTTTTTGCTAAGTTGTAGAGAAAATTGAGTGAAACATTTTTGTCCATGAAGATATGGGTCCGAGGCCTCTCCTTAAGGCCCTAGGTCGGTTTAAGGTCGGCCCCAGCTCAAAAAACTATTTTTTGCTATGTGGTAGAGAAAATTGAGGGGAACATTTTTGTCCATGGCAGTATGGCTCTGAGGCCTCTCCTTAGGACCCTAGGTCGGTGGTAAAGGTCGGCCTTAGCCAAAATTTTTTTTTTGTATGTTATAGAGAAAATTGAGTAGAACATTTTTGTCCATGGAAATATGGGCCCGAGGCCTATCCTTAAGGCCCTAGGTCGGTCCTAAAGGTCGACCTTACGTCAATATTGCTATGTTGTAGAGAAAATTGAGTGGAACATTTTTGTCCATGGAAATATGAGTCCGAGGATTCAGGGAGGCCCAAAACGAATTTTCTACAATGATTCTTCGTACGGGTTTTTAAGTATTGCCATTTCGGCAATTTCCAGTCGAGATGAATATGCATAATCAGTAATTTAATACAACGGGAATCCTTGAACGGGATTTGTACGGGTTCGCAAGCTTATGTTTAATTTGACAACAGACCGCAGCTACTATCTCATTCATATTTGAACGGTGTTCTGCAGTAACTGAGTGTTTTCATTGTGGTAACAATAGAATGACAAAGATGGTGCAGAACGCCGTTCATTTGTGGAACTCATGAAAGTATACCGGTAGCCAAATTAAGAAGTATCGCGTGCCGTGCACATAATTTTACAATGTTAACGTTATTTTCGACGCCCGACTTGTTTTGATTCGATTCTAAAAAAATCAGTTACCTGATAACCCAGCATTTCTTAATGCCTCAACCCGTTTTTTTGCTCGACCTCTTCGTTTTTCATACTTTGATGTTTCCATTGATGCTGCTCGACGTCTTACTGATTTGCCTTTTAAAATGGAAAATATTCTTAAATAGCAATTTATACAGCGACGGAAATATAATTACCTGCATTTCAATTGAACAATTGAAATGCTGCAAATTATATTACCGTCGCTATAATGATTTTTCAAAATGTAATAAAATCATTACAATAAACACATGACAGTTTAATAAAAATTATTCGGTAAATTTGAGGGTAAATTCCGTTAAAAATACCTGGTTTTGCATCCGGGTTTAACATCCACCATGACGATTTTCCTGTCCCTTCATTTTGTACTCTCATGAAGCGATTATGCAGCGACAAATTATGCCGAATGGAATTCTGAAAATAAGGAAAACGAAATTAAAATTAAACAGATAAAATATTGCCATTGACATTTCGCGCTCTCTAACTTAGCAAATCAAATGCAAACATATTCCTACAATATGCAACTCATTACAGTTCAAGCGAAAACCCATTGCATACACTGTGAATTCTCTCCAATTCAAACATAACGTTTTTTGAGTTATGTATATAAAATCATAACCCATTTTATGATCTTTTTGCATCATTCTACTTAACGATGTTAGCGTGTGTATAACTACAAGCATGGGACTGTGTAGCAGTGACGTTCTTACATTCCACATAAACTGAATGAAATGCTAAAAAAAAAGAAAAGTTCGGAGGAAAAAATCCTATGAAAAAAGAATAGAAGAAGTTGGGTGCTTAATGTTTTTATTATCCATCGTCAAGTGATTTATATGGTTTCAATGGACACTTGAGGGTGTCTTTTCTGTATTCAAATGCGGAATTCCACATTTTATTGTATACACATATCGAATAGTTTAAAGCTTCCTTCGTTGAGGGGAAGTATAATGTTTATCGTCATATGAAATTCGTACGCTGGTTTTATATTTGTTATACAGCACTCTTGCTACTTTTATATATGATGTATAATCCGAAATTTATTTTTTTGTAATACATATAGTCAAACTAAATTAAATGATCCAAATGCAAATGTTCACATTGCATATAAGCCAATTTTATAAGAAAACGTCTGATATTTGTGAATATGTGCAAGCTTTTTTCCTTTAATTTTATTGAAGGACACACATTTCTGCTGACTCCATTCAGCGAATTATTTTAAATATATAATTTTCTAATGGAATCTTATTTCAAAAATTTAACTTTAGATACATTTTCGGATCACTGGAAGAATTTTTTTTTAAATAAGGGAAAGAATTTTTCACAGAAAGTTTTCACTTGTTTTTTGATGGAACAGTTTTGTTGAAAACTTTCCTTTTAGTTTTCTTTTCTTGCATCTTTTTACACTTTTAATTTCTATTTTCATTTCCGACCAATTACGCAGAAATGAATTAGAGTCAAAAATTATTAAACTTTTCAAATTTATTCACATAGAAATTTTCGTTGCATATTTATTGCCCAAGTGAAAGAACATGGTTTATGCAGTAAGTGATGGCGTATGTTTAATTAATGTAGCTTAAGTAAATGAATTACACTACAGTGCAGAAAACTTCGAAATCATCATTATACACTGCACTGTAAATTTCTATACGTGCGCGTAGAATCGGTCACATCTAAATTTAGGCATAGGAAGTTCTGCTGTAAGTTGTAATGTCATCTTATGCTGCTTCTTGATTTTCTTGAACTGTAAAACAACTTAAGAAGCGCAAAAAATGTGTTGGTGTTAACTTAAGAAGCGCAAAAAATTTGTTGGTGTTAACCAATCACTATAATTTTTTACGTTTTTGAGTTTATTTAACGGAGTGACTATCCGCCCGCGCGGACGATTAGCCAGCCCTATGGGGGAAAGACTATCCGCCCGTGCGGACGATTAGCCAGCCCTATGGGGGAGAGACTATCCGCCCGTGCGGACGATTAGCCAGCCCTATGGGGGAGAGACTATTCGCCCGCGAATTGTTACCTATTATAAAAACTCAATGTCTGTCAGTGGGTAACGATTTTACCATTGAAAACAAAAAAAAAATAATTTTTTATGTGTTGTTGGTGATGGTCTGAAACGTGGAGAAAACTTGGTCCGGTGTGTGATATTGTTCTGAAATAAGGGAGTTTTGAGTAAAAAATGGGTCAAAATTGGAAATGTTCCAAAAGTTACTTACGGAGCAATTGCAGAGTTTTGGTCGGGGAAGGAAAGTCTTAGAGTTTTGGATTGCCAACAACTTTGTGAAAGAAAATTTTTTCATCCGACTTCATCCGAAGGAGCTAGACGGCGAAAACAGCTAAAATTTCGGTGGTTGCTCACTTTTTTGTTAGGAAAGTTTGAGGTGTCAAATGAAAGGTATTTACCTAACGAAGAAAATGACAACTGACGTGGGAAAATCGGCTGGGTGGTCCAGCTGCGAGACTCAGTCAAAATAGCAAAAAAAGCTACGCTGCCCGAAAAAAAATCAAATACAAGAGGAAATTTCGAAAAAAAACATCAAAAGCCTTTACTGCTAAAAAGAAGGCGTTGCTAACACTCCCCGATCCAATCTAATGCCGAGAGTGCGGTCGGACCGCACGAAGATTTTCGAAAAAATTTTATCAATTTGGTATTCGTCAGGGCTATAATTCTCCGGGTGATTATTTAGAAAAAGATGTTTACTCCGGGCGATAATTCCCCGATGGATAATATACGTGGCCGACCAACAATCATTATTTCAAAAGCCTTCACTGCTAAGAAAAAGATGTTGCTAACACTCCCCTATCCAATCTAATGGTGCTGTCAGCGGAGGTGAGTTTAATCAGTTTCCCATTCGTCCGAGTGATAATTCTCAAAATTTTTACTCCGGGCGATAATTCTCCGATGGATAATATACGTGGTCGACCAACAACCATTATCTCAAAAATTCCTTGCTGCTAAAAAGAAGACGTTGCTAACACTCCCCTATCCAATGTATATTAGTGAGAATGAACGATTCGAGCTCTTCAAAATTAGTTTGTTAATTATTTAAGTCAGTCCTGTGGGGACTGGCTATCCGCCCGCGAAAATGATGACTTTAGAAGATGTATATATATTTCGCGCGGCGGATAGTTTCTCCCCCATAGGGCCGCCTAATCGCCCGCGCGGGCGGATAGTCTCTCCCCCATAGGGCTGACTAATCGCCCGCGCGGGTGGATAGTCTCACCCCCATAGAGCTGGCTAAACGCACGCACGGCGAATAGCATCAGCCTTTATTTAATTAAGTAATTCGCAAATGGTGCTGTGTTATTTTTTTGGTGTGTTATTTTTCCTGTGGCGGAAAATGAATCAGGAAGAAGAAAAATCCATTACCCAGAGCCCAAACAACCGTTTCCTGAGATCCGTGTCATTCATTTTACGTTCACACCCTTGAGAGCAGTTTCCGAGAATTATGCGCAGACGTTTTACTGACGTTCGAAGAACGACGGACATTGTTATCTTTAATTTCGGCCTCCGTAGTGAACCTTCGCTATGGTACTTCGTAAAAATATATCTACTTATCTGTCGCAGGTTATAGGAAAAAGTTTAGTGAAAAATCCAGCCACAATGGGTATTTTGAACGATGAACCTTTCGAACAATTCTTTTCTTCCATTTCACAAAGAATACAATGGTCAAAGGCATCATCCAGTCTTGTATTTCATGTTACTGACAACGAAATGTAGCATTGCAGTCGTACAATGTTTTCTTTATTTCTCTTATTTCGCTCGTTTCCTATTTATGTAATTTGCCATTCGTGATAGCATGGAAAATGAGAAAAATAAGAGAAAGGAAGAACACTTTTGCACGGCCGCAAAGTTAAATTTCTTTGGCTGTACTCTTTATCTGCCTTCTGGCTTCTATATCACAAGAAAAAAAAAAGTATCGATCCATGTGCTTTCCTCTTTTTTATTGCAACAATGAAAGCCTTTTCAAATCATGATCATAACATAAAATTTTCACAATTGACCTAGGACCGCAAGTAAATGAAATGAAAAAAGAACAAATTATTCCAATTTCCTTCCAGACCAGAACGGTAATTTGAATAAGCTTTAATAGATAATAATACACATAATCACAATGATTCCACATAGCAGCAACCTTTAAGCTTAGCTTATCATGAATATTTCATTTCTTAATAATGAAGCAGTTTGGGTAAACGTTAAAGCTATTAATGCTCTATGCAAGGACATTAGCTTTGATTTAATTGGTAAATCTTTTTGTTTTAATGCTTAACGTGTTAAATTATTAAACAGATTGAATTTCTAACAACACAAAACACAAGTCCATAATGAAAAACTTGACAAAATTGATAAAAATTGGTTTTTCAAGCGAATATTTTTGAATTGAAGTAAAAGTTATCCGTCTGGCGGTAATGCAGTGCAACCCACTATGGGTTGTTTGAGGTGAATACCACTGAAAATGCCGTGATGTCTGAAACTCACACCGTAAGTATTTTGATGATTTGAGTAGCGATAGCTACTTTATGTTTTCACCGTTCCTGTTCGTCTGTCTATCTGTGCACCTCTCCTCGGTCGCTCTCTGGCGCGACCCTTAGGATGTCTCCCCACACTGATAAAAAAAATCTACGTGCTGGACGTTAACTTACGTGCCTGAAGTACATAATCGAGTTTTTTTTGGAACTTGTTTCGCGCATGTATGCTAACGTCCGGCATGATACCATCACCATGATGTGTGATAAAAATATTTCACTTTCATTGCGTTCAAGAGTACTAAGTAAATATTGCAAAATTGAATTCTGTAAATTACAACGATTTTTTTCCCACTTTTCTATTTTGATTTTTTCTAACTCAAGCGGTGAGGGTTACCCATCAAAGTTCGAACCGCGACCTCTGATGCTTAACTTCAACGCATGACACTCTGCGACGTTACCAATCCTGCTATCGGGCATGTACCTTTTGTATGAACTATTTCTGAAGCGTTGTTATTATACATTTCCGATGTTAGTTTACATGCCACATGTATAAACGTCCCATATGTTAGCAGTAACAATTCATGCGGGACGTATGGTGAAATTGAAAATTTTAAACATGTGGCAAGTTAACTTCCGTCTCTTATGTACACTAGCATATGAGCCGGAAACTATACATACCGTGTGGCTAACTTACACGCCCGAAGTATAGTAAAATTTTCCTTTTTTCAGTGCAGCTAGACATCTGGAAGATCTCCACAGAGAAACCTCTGGGAGGTCACTCCAGCAAAACCCCAGTGCCTCAAGCGAAACGTCCATATAGTTATGACTTGATGTTTTGCCAATAACTTATCACTACTATACCCATTTCAATGGTTTATTTGAATTATTTTTGTTTACAAAAACAAATAAAATTTGATGAGACTGAAAAGCTTTTGTAAAAGATATAATCAACTTTGGAACTGATTGACAATGAATGGTGTAAATGACGCTAAATTAAGTATCAAATTCATAGGATCAAGGAGAGAATGAAACGGAAATGGAGCCCATTCTCTACAAAAAATCATAAATCATTGCTACTCATCTCTTTTATCCCATTACATCTTTCCTTCATACCATTTCCATACTTTGAAAATGGACTTCCTAGCACTCGCAATTTTGTCAGTGGATACAAAAATGAAAACCTAAAATTGTTTTCTTAATATTTGTTTTGCATCAATTTCACTGGCTGTACGTCGACGAAAAAAAAGTAAAGCACGGCTATACGACACAATTTCAGAGACTTTGACTATAGAAAATTTTTTATTTCAAATTATATCGATCTTCACCTGAATTGAAAGAAAAAAACAACAACAGGCAAACACCGTGTTCTCAGTGATATTAACATTTCCAGGAATTTGATTGTTTCGAAGAATCGAATTCTCGGAAATATTTTAAATAAGAATATGAAATTCGTAAACAAACAACAAGATCTTGACAACAATTGATTACTTAACCAAATTAAAATAATCCAACATGATTTTTCCCGATTTTTTCGTTGCGTTGTTTATATAAAATACTGAAAGTGAAAATTTTTTACAACATTATCGTACTTTAGTGGCAGGCAATACAGCTATAAGAGCACAAGGATATAACTTGGATGTGTGTTTCTTTGACTTAGACTTTTGACTTTCGCTTAGAAAATTTGCAAAATTAAAAAAAAAAAATTACGTATGTAGTTTTTCAAAGTTGTACGTATGCAGACAGATGGATTGTTGTGTTCTTGCTTCTTTGTTAGTTTTTGAGACCTCTGACGACCAATAAAAAGTTCAATCTGGACCGTCGGCTTAACGTGAATTCCGAACCGCGATTAGAAGTATGAAAAAGTTAGGTTCATAACTGATATCTCGCCAAAATGTCGTCTATATTTTGTAAATAAATTCAACGTATTTGGATTACATCATACGAATCGTTCAATCTGTACGAGGGAGCGTCGATCATGGTCCTTAGATGACGAATCAGCAATAAAAAATATATGCAAGGGACCCGTACGTATCAGAATAGACGCGGCAAACAGAGTTGATGTTACGAAAAGATAGGAAAGTATTTAAGCAAATATTGTCTTAACTCTTAAGTGTATGAAATTACGTCCACATTAAATTGTATTGGAAGTGCCAAGAGGGCAATATTGAAAAACCCGTCCTAAGAAATGGCGTAAAAAAGGTCTTCGGAAAGTACAAACAAAAATGACATCCAAATAGAGTTCATCTCAATTTTTTCTACAACATAGCAAAAAACCATTTTTTTGGTCTAGGGCCGACCTAGGCCGAGGAGAGGCCTCGGACAAATACATAGACAAAAATATTTCCCTCTATTTTCTCTACAACATGATGAAAAACCATTTTTTTTTTGTCTAGGGCAGACCTTAGGACCAACCTAGGGACACAAGGATATGCGTCGGACACATACTTCCATAGACAAAAATGTTTCCCCCAATTTGCTCTGCAACATAGCAAAAATTTTTTTGGATAGGGTCGACCTTAGGACAGACCTGAGGCGTACTTCAGCCCTAAGCACAGGCACCGGGTCCAAATTTGTTTTTGAATATAATTCGGAACTCGATTACCTCTCAACTTTTATTTGTTTGAATGATCTGGGCATGGCCGACAATTTATGGAAGAAAAGTTTTTGAATTTGACTAAAAACGAGTCTCTGATAGGGCCATACCTGTTTTTTGTACATAACTCGAGTAAATCTCTTCCGGTTTTCAAATTCGAAAGGTCCTTGGACTGTCTCCCGTTTTACGGATGAAAATTTGTTGATTATAAGCCCTTCAACTCAGTCAAGACCCAAAAACTGAGTTTCTACTAGGGCCCAACGTGTTCGCTTACATAAGTTGGATAAATCCTAACTGATTTTGTTGATTTTTTTTTCTCTTTGAGAGATAATCGAGTACCGAATTATATTCAAAAACAAATTTGGTGCCCGGTGCCTGTGCTTAGGGCTGAAGTAGGCTATGTTGCAGAGCAAATTGAAGGAAACATTTCTGTCTATGGCATATCCGAGGCATATCCTTATGGCCCTAGGTCGGTCCTAAGGTCTGCCCTAGACAAAAAAATGGTTTTTCACTATGTTGTAGAGAAAATGGAGGAAAATACTTTTGTCTTTGTAAGTATTTGTCCGAGGCCTCTCCTGAGGAGCCTAGGTCGGCCCTAGACAAAAAAAATGGCTTTTTGCTATGATGTAGAAAAAATTGAGATGAACATTTTTGTCTATTTGGGGGTCAATTTTGTACTTTCGGAAGGGTTTTTCTACGCCGTTTCTTCGGACGGGTTTTTCAATATTGCCCTCTCGGCAATTTCCAATACAATTTAATGTGGACGTAATTTCATACACTTAAGAGTTAAGGCAATATTTACTTAGATGCGTTCGAGTCTTTTTGTAACATCAGCTCTGTTTGCCGCATCTATTCTGATACGTACGGGTCCCTTCATATGTTTCATTGTTTAGTCTGTCATAAAATTCATAAACTAACAATCTAACGATCTTGTGCAATGATGACGTGTACATGGAAGAGGCAGTCGAGGGGTGGGTAAACGGTAATTTTATTCGAACCTGGATTTT